>CM017191.1:6508553-6673553 GCA_004837865.1 Musa balbisiana | reverse complement strand
TTGTCACATGTGATCCAGGTCATGCCCTAAAGATACTTAGTGTGTGGCAATGGCATCATAGAGGATTGCTGCTAAAAGTGCAACGGGAAATAAGTTCTGATGAAAGGTTTTACATGTTTGGAATATATAATTTACCGGACCTAACATGACACACATCAAGGAAACCCAAAATGACAAGAAACGCAGTCAAAACTGCACACGCTTGCACAACAGAAAATATGGTTCTAAGCCACAAGTAGTGGCAAATACTTGTAATCTTGCAGGTAGATGGATCAACAACAGGCTTTGGCCATATGCAATATTCGTTGCTCCACCAAAGCAAGGATGAATTGCATTACCAGCCAAAATAATAGTAAATGCTAAGGATCTCGATTCACTTGCCTGCTCGGAGAGGTACAGACGCTGGCGATTTTTGTATGTTGCTTGCTCAAGTTGTGGCCCCCACCTACAAAGAAGAAAGAAATATAGGCGAACAGGTACAGTGAAGTGTATGAAGGAAAAGAAATCAGTCACTTGTTCATCAAGACGATGCATACACCAAAATCCCCTCGTATTCTTGCATTATCCCTCATTTATAAAGAAAATATGAAAAGGTTGCTGATTTAGCTATATATGAGATTGTTACACCAAACCAATTGCCAAAATCCCAAAATGCGAGACCCTCCAGTTGTTTCCGCCAAACAGGGGCACCGGAGAAACAGAAGACGGAAGGGAAAAGGTCAAATGCACAAGAAATCTTCTCAATTCACATGTTTTTCTCCGTAAATCTTGATCCCTAAGTCATCTTAGTCTGGGAGAGGCACGGATCCGCGTTCACGACACGATCGAGCACCGAAAGGACGTGAAACCCTAGGATGTAACATGCGAAACCCTAGGACGAGCTCCGATACGAAAAAACCCTAGCCACGGCCCAGAAACCAAAGAAGGAAGAGAAAGGAGGAAACGAAGGAAGGAGAAAAAGAAGAGAGAAGTACCGGCAGGAG
The DNA here is from genome assembly GCA_004837865.1 of Musa balbisiana. Taxonomy (NCBI): domain Eukaryota; kingdom Viridiplantae; phylum Streptophyta; class Magnoliopsida; order Zingiberales; family Musaceae; genus Musa; species Musa balbisiana. The sequence goes on along the minus strand of CM017191.1, from coordinate 6,672,570 downwards.
AGGGAAGGCCACACAAGATTGTGGTTGGCGAGCCAGTCGTATAGGACGGGGATGAGTGACTTCCACTGCGTGTACCTCTCGTCCACCGTCGCCTTCCCTCCTCTCTCCCTCATCCTCCTCCACCTCCGCCTTCTCCTCCTCGGCAACTCCGCTTTGGAATCCTTCGGCGAACCCTCACTAAACCTCGGTGCGCTGGGACCTGTCAGAAGAGGAGTCCTATCACCCTTCTATTAATTAGGCAACATCGCATATATATATATATATATATATATATATTCCTTTTAATAATTCTCGTATTTCCGGTATACTATGCATATATCAATATCAGAAAACTCACTTATACTGAGGACGAATTCCCATTAAAAAAAATATTGTTTTTCTGCTTTTACGTTTATATAGTGAACTGATTCAGTTACGATAAAATATATTTAAAATATTATAAAAATATTATAATTAGATCAATTCGGGAAAATAAGATATGCAACTGAGGTATTTTTAAGTATTAGATAAAAATAATAATATTAGAAGAAATCTACTATTCAAAGTCCCCTATTTATTATTCACACCTCCTTGATATTAATACATTTTCTCTAAATAATAAAATATTATTTTACTACTTATAATCTTGTAATCTTAGTATTATAGATTTTATCCTGTTTTTAACTTCCTACTGATGTCGTTCTTTAAGAAGGAAAAAAAAATATAAAAAAAATATTTTTTATATATTTAAAGGAATATTTTAAAAATATTTTAAAAAATAAAATAAAATTATAAATAGTAAAGACCGGAAGGTAAATAGTAATCACCCATTCGAAACTTAAAACGAGAGGCATCACCAGAGAAACCCTAGAAGAAGAGGGCCTGTGATGTTATGTATGATGGGCAGATTTCGAAACATTAGAGGTCATGTCCATTTAAAGACGCTTGTAATGGGCTGACACGGATCGAATCCAATAAGCTATCGGTCCAAGCAACGGCCCGGATCCATTCTTCAAATATCTGGGAACTCAAGTTTTCCCGGCGCCGGAACGGCCGACGCACACCACCCGTTCGACGAACGAACCGACTCATCTCCTTACTTCTTGGGGGAACGTAGAAGAGGAGGCAAGCTGCGTCCCTGCCTCCTCTTCCCTCCACCCATTTTGGTTCTCCCTTGCCCTCATGTTTCGTCCCCTCTTCAAGGCTCTGCTTGCCAGAAGTGGCTCTTCTACGAGAGAGAGAGAGAGAGAGAGAGAGAGAGAGAGAGAGAGAGAGAGGCGATCCATACGTAGACTCACCATTGACCAATAGTCTGCAAGATTGCAACCTCACCTTTTACCGCCGCCTCCGTCTGAGGCTAACCGTTTACTCTGTCAAACTTCTTCTTTCGAGCTGCAAGGCAGCATCCGACCAAGACTACAACCTTAGAAAGGAGTTGGCAACTCCAAGTCGAACAATGCCGGAGACGGCTTCCATTCAAATAGATTAGTGGCCTAATGTTGAAAGTAAAGGAGGATCCTCAACCGAAATCTATATTTCATGGCGGTCTAAGTTCGGGGCTTCTCCTATGCCACGGAGCTGCTACCATCGAAGAACAAGCGATGCACATCGAAGTCTCTTGCCAAAGCAGCTGCGATGAAGCTTCCTTGGGAGGCAGAATATGTGTCATTTTATTGTTGGAATTCTATTCTTTTCCCTTGCAGAATATATGCTATCAATAAAGAAGAGAAAACATTGAATCCTGTCAACACAGTGGTTCTCGGTCCAGAGCTGCGGTAAAAGTTCGGCAAAGAACGACCGAGTCTCCACAAGTGTTGGGAAATCGTCACAGCATGCATGCTTGTAGAAGCGCTGTCGGACAAATCTAATGGATAATCTCATGAACGCCATGGTCAACGTGCTTCGAGATGAGCCTTTGCAAGAATTGTTCCTTCATGGATGACAGCTATATCAGCAGAAGGAAACGTAATTTTCTATCTTGCATGTGGATGAGTTGTCATAGACGAAACCAAAGGATTGTAACATTTTATGTCAATCATGACGAGGTGAATAAGTCATTGTCGAACCTCCAAAATATACTCTCTCTGTATCAGTGCAAACATGATGATACATCATACGTTAGACCAACACAAGTAAGACTGATGAGATTATGACTTATGACTTGGTCTGGACATGAGACAAATTAGGTTACAGCTTAGCTGGTTTTACTTCGAATTTTGATCTTGAATCTGACTTGGTTCGACGTTGGAATCGAAGGAATCATGTAAGATCAAAACATTTAAAGAGACCCACAGCTGACACCCAATGAGAGAGCAGTCTCTCGTGTTTGATCGCCAACATGCAGTAGTCGTACTAAGTCATACACATCGTTGACCTCTCTGTGAGCGTATCTTGAAGGACGACTGTTGACTCGTTTGTTTGCGAGAGGAGGATCAATAGATCTATCTAACATTCAAGTGTTCATCGTAGTAGGAGCGAGATCTATGAATGTGATGAAAATACAATAGAAGGTGATGAGACATAAATTAGATCTACTTATTTTTTGACTTGTGCTGCTCAACAATTCATTCATCAAGAAGAAAAAAAAAACGTAATTAATAAGAGAATATTCTCATGAAAATGTTGTTGCAGCCAAAGTTCCTCTTTTAATTAATTATAATATTTGGTTAACAACTTTTAAAAGATTTTGATTTTTAGACAATATAAAAAGTAGTATTACTTGATAAGATTTTTTTGATGTTGAAGCTAACAAAGATTCAGAAGTTTCGATAAATGTCAAATGAATTCGATCAAAAGTCTCTAAAGATACACTTGGGAGGCTTTGAATAGACAATCATTGGGTAAAAACCATCGTGAATGTAAGAAAATGATTACGTATATCTTTAATGAGCTATGAAATCATACATCAAATCGAAGATTATGGAATAATAATCTATCAAAATTATCTTTTGATCATACTATATTACCCATCTCGTGGGATTGAGTTGATATCTTCATCAACATCATATTATCAAACAGATAAAATGACAATCTCTCGAAAGAGACTAAGCATCAACGGACGTGATAAAGGCATGATCAGGAATAGATGTTCGTTCCATCCGGCGTACTTCAGCTTAATGGGTGACCGGAGACGATGGCATGTGCGAGTAGTATCGCATGCTCACGGCTGCACGGCTGCCGCAGCTAGTCAACGGTCAAACCCCCCATGCGTAGGCGCACGTTGACGATGGATCGTCCATTCTTTGACCCGTCTCCCTCGTATCTTTCAGGGCACCACGTCGTCGTTTTATTTGCTCCCTTTATTCGCTTTATCCACAGGAAATATTCTGTATCTCACACAGCACATTTTGTCAGTATATACCAACATCAAAATACTGGGAATAGAGGCAGATGTGGTTCATTAAACACTCAATCGATCTCCACCACTCTCCAATTGGCATGACTGATCATGTGCTAGATGTTATGTTTGACTTCCAATCCGCATTTCCAAATCATACCCACTTAACAATCAAGAGATCAGATTTGGTTACATAAATCGATGACATCAAGCTGGATTCGAAATTGATTAGCAGTCGTTTGTATTACATCCCAATCATCCATAAAAATAAGGGTCGAATGGTTTGAAGCGGCGGCACAAACGATAGCACACCGTATTGCACGGCCCAAGCAGAAAACATCGGTCGACGTCTCTGCGTGCCATCGAAACCATTGGACGAACGAACGGTGGCGATGGTGGCCTCTAGTGAGCACGTGACTCTCACGTGTGCTTCAGAATGAATGTTAGGGTCCGTGCAAGATGACGCTGTAAGTTATCTAGCAGTATTGTTGATGCACGTTGACTTCCTAGAATCGTCGGCTTCTTTGAAGGTGCAGTGCCGTGATCTCTCACGGAGACGAGCATTTGAACCCTTCTCTTACTGTCCTTCCATTCTACGACGAAAGAAAACTGTGGTCGTCAGCCTTGTCGTTCTTCTGCAAATTCAACTCCCAGCCCATTTCGATTTCGACGATAACGCGGTCAGTTCATTAGAAGACTACCAAGGACGAAGAAGTGTTATGGCAATCTTGTGCCTCTATAAATCAAGGGGAGGAAGTGGTCAGAGATTGTGGACAAGCAGCTGTTAGCTTTTCTTTTCCTCTGTTTGACCAGGTAACGTCGATCGGAACTTGTTCTTCTCCCCCTGTTGCATCTTCTACCTCTGCTATAGGTTTCGTTTCAAGGAACTTTTTGTGGTACAGTTGGTGATACATTTTTGACAGGGTAATATTCCGTGATCGAGAACTGGGGTCAATTCGATGGGTTTATCCCTTTCCTTGCTTTCCTGGGCTTGGATTGAATGCATGAGGAGCAAAATACTTGGGTTGCCGGAAACGACAGGTGTTTTGGTGAGATCTATCAGCTTTGGTGATCAGAAGGACATGAAGATGACCCTGAGATCACCCAGCTTCAAACGAAGTGATTCATCGAAAAAGATGGTGTCAAAGGTAACCGATACCACGGAGATGGAGAAGTCATTAAGCTTCAAAGGATGGGAACAAGAAACGGCCTTATCATTCAAGAATGAAGTCACGGATGAGAACGAAACAGCACAAGGCTCGTTCGAGAGCACCATGAAGATTGCAGTCCCGCAGTGCCCCTACGAGTTCTCTTCTCCGAGGCCTTTGAGTGAGCTTGACGCAGCTGCCACGAAGCTGCAGAAGGTGTACAAGAGCTACCGAACCAGAAGAAATCTTGCAGATTGCGCGGTCGTGGTTGAGGAGCTCTGGTTCGTCTCCTACCGATCTGCCAGATGTTGTACCTCACGAAAGACTTCCTCTGATTTCATTTCCTTCGACTGCAGGTGGAAGGCATTAGACTTTGCATCTCTGGAACATAGCTCTGTGTCGTTCTTCAAGGTCGAAAAACCAGAGACTGCAGTTTCACGATGGGCAAGGGCAAGAACCAGAGCAGCAAAGGTAATGAGATCATCTATTTCATCTCTATAGTTTGCTTCTATTTCGTGCAGTCAAAATCGAGATATGTGTACATATATTTCCATCCTCCTCAGGTTGGTAAGGGGTTGTCAAAAGATGAGAAGGCTCAGAAGCTAGCACTACAGCACTGGCTGGAAGCTGTAAGATCCCTTCTTTGCATCTTCTTTAAGTTATGCAGCTCAGAATGAAACACAGGGCACTAAGAGACTTCATTGTACAGATCGATCCACGGCATCGGTATGGGCACAATCTGCATTACTATTATGATGTCTGGTTCGAGAGTGAGAGCACCCAACCATTCTTTTACTGGTAAGTATGAGAAGCACGCATGGCATGTTATCGTTTGCAGACTCTCAGCGCTGACCTCCTTTTCTTTTGGCCTTCCTCACGCATGGTAAGGCTGGATGTTGGTGACGGAAGGGAGATGAACCTTGAAAAGTGCCCCAGAAGCAAGCTTCAAAGCCAGTGCATCAAATACCTTGGACCAGTACGCAACTTGGCCTTATCTAAGTTTCTCATGTTTCTATTGATGATGACAAAAGAACAAGTCTTCTGATGAAGGTTTCCATCCCTGTAAGCAGAAAGAGAGGGAAGCATATGAAGTCATCGTGAAGAATGGAAAGCTTCTCTATAAACAAACTGAAATGCCTGTCTGTACCAAGGAAGGCTCCAAGTGGATATTTGTCCTCAGCACATCGAGAGTACTGTATGTGGGTCAGGTATACGCCAATCTCTTTATAGCTGGTCTTACCTATTCTTCATACGCCTTGAGTTCTTGTTTGACATCATGACATGTTCTACCATGAGCAGAAGAAGAAAGGCACGTTCCAGCACTCCAGTTTTTTGGCTGGTGGAGCCATAACAGCAGCTGGAAGATTGGTTGCTGCAGAAGGGGCATTGGAGGTATGCATCGTACGCCTTAATGAAGCTAATTGATCGAGGAACATGTTTTGATCAAAGGTTATTTCTCTTTGTGCTGCTCTTCTTCTTCTTCTTCTTCAGGCCATATGGCCATACAGTGGTCATTACCTCCCGACAGAAGAAAACTTCAGAGAATTCATCATCTTCCTTCAGGACAACAATGTAGACCTCAGCAATGTGAAGGTAAACATTCCTTGCCTCATACTCGCGGTTCAATTTTAGCTGCCAAAACTTCATGAACGATGTCTTGATTCACAGAAATGTTCGGTCGACGATGTTGTGGAGGCCGCAGCTGAGGAGGCTGGGAAGGCAAGGGCTGTAGAACCTGTGGGGGATTCCACAGAGCATGACAAGGCCGCGGCGTCGCAGTTTGGCCAACGCTTACCGTGCAAGTGGACAACCGCTACCGGAGCTCGAATCGGGTGCGTGCGGGATTACCCAGTAGATCTCCAGACTAAGGCACTTGAGCACGTGAACCTCTCCCCGAGAGTGACTCCCTCGCACGGTGGCCACCGAGTCCCGATCCCATCTCCTCGACCAAGCCCCAAGGTGAGGCTTTCCCCGAGGCTTCACTACATGGGCATCCTAAGCCCCACCGTCTCCCTCACTCTACCCAAGCACAGGAGGAGATTGCGTGATGACGCTGGTAGCGCCGATCACTGATGTTTGAGCGCGTCCAAAGCTTCGGTGCACTGACAGACAGTATCATACAAGCTTACATTTTGCACAGCGATTTTTTTCGTTCTTTGAATTGATTACAGATTTGTCCGATCGCTGAAGCATTCGATTAGTTTCGTACTTTTTCTAGACATTCATTTGATCGTGAAGAAATCTTCACTTCTTTCTTTTGGTGTTTGGTCATGGAATTGTAGAAGAACTCTATGTAATTGTTTTATTGAAAGAATATGGTTCTTCATGGAATGTGACGAGTAGTAGTTTTCTTAGACATCGGATGCCATCGAAATCCGCCATGGCAAAACCAACCAGCAAAATTGGACGATGATAAAACCCGAGGCATCAACGTTTGTTTATGGCAAACAGGAGAATCATCGTAGCTGTGTATGTTGCTAATTATGAGAAGGTCATGGACTATGTTCGATCATGGCTCGGTTCCATGCAGGAGACACACTCGGTGCAAAAGAGATTACACCGGACTAATTACCTACAGGCATGGAGAGAGAAGGAAGAAATCGGAAGAGACTAAACTGAAACTACCAGAGCGGCCGAGAACTACTGCTATGTGGAGATGATTCCAGCTTCAGAATTAGAGACTCGATCTGTCTGCCATACACCAAAGCGGTGAACGTGGCGACCAAATCAAACCAGTCCACGACGAACGTATGATGCCAGACCTGCGTGCTCTCCTGGTAGTAGCTTTCACTCTCCAGGATGTGCACCACCTCGACGGTATACTGTGTGTCCACTACGACCCCCTCCTCGTCGATGATGAAGGAAGTGGAGCCGAGGGTGGCGATGGCCATCTTGTCGTCGGTGGTCACGGTGAGCAGGAGGGACTCGAACTCTATGCAGTGGTACCAGTCTTTGCCGTCCTTGTACCACGGCATTGCGTTGTCGTGCAAGACCAAAAGAGGGGTGGAGAAGAGAGGGAAGAGGAGAGAGAGCAGAGAGACCCAGGCTGCACTCGCTCGTTTATTTACAGACGCGGCTCACAGGAGGGGAAACAAAGCATGGGAATTAATAGTAGAGGTTAACCCAGTGAGCATTGGAGTTGTTTTAGATTCCTTGATGCCAGTGTCTTTGTTGGGAAAAGAATCATCCAAGTTTGACAAGACCTCCATAAATACGATATATATTATTAAGTATTAATTACTCAAAAATACTATCTTTTTTTCAGTAATTTCTTTTGTCTAGAATAAATATTTACTGGAGCTGCTAGCAGCAGAAACCATCCTTCGATAACAGCATTATCCTTAAAATTGTCAACTGATAAAAGCTAAAAACACATCTATCGAAATTACCCTCATGCAGAAAAACAAAAGAATCAATGTTAAACTACACACGAGACAGTGGAAAGAGTAGATAGATCATTCAAGATCTGCTATAGAAGGCAAAGCACATAAACCCTGGTTTTAAGAACAATCATCTTTTCTTAATGTCTGCAGTGCGAAAAGCCCACCTGAGATAATAGAAATCGGTCAGAAGCCCAAACGGAATTGTTTGGGGAGCGATGGATTGAAATGTATAATCAAGCATAAGAACTTCCAAGAATTACAATGAAATAACTAAGGACAGCAATCCACACAGGAGAGGAGCCACCTACGTTCGGGCAAATGCACGAAGAGCTCCTTGGACGATGAGACAAACCTTGTTATTGTTTTTCGTCTTTGAGGCACCTCAAATCAGCAATTCACATCCATGGTTGTGTCTCAGACTTGTTCTTCACTCACAAGAGGGAAAACATCACAAAGTGTTCTCTTACTTTTAGTTCATGAATTGCGCTGGAGAAACATAAAATAAGTTGCAGCGAGACTTGCAGTCACTATAACTGCTTTCTTTCTTCGCCGTCAAAGTTAAGGGCCTCGATTCCTTTCAGCGTGGACTCGTAATTCTTTATTGTAGATACATTCCTTCCAGAAGTGAGAGAGAGAGGAGAGAGAGAGAGAGAGAGAGAGAGAGAGAGAGAGAGAGAGAGAGAGGAGAGAGAGAGAGAGAGAGAGAGAGAGAGAGGAGAGAGAGAGAGAGAGAGGAGAGAGAGAGAGGAGAGAGAGAGAGAGAGAGGAGAGAGAGAGAGAGAGAGGAGAGAGAGAGAGGAGAGAGAGAGAGAGGAGAGAGAGAGAGAGGAGAGAGAGAGAGAGGAGAGAGAGAGAGAGAGAGAGGAGAGAGAGAGAGAGAGAGAGAGAGAGAGGAGAGAGAGAGAGGAGAGAGAGAGAGGAGAGAGAGAGAGAGAGAGGAGAGAGAGAGAGGAGAGAGAGAGAGGAGAGAGAGAGAGAGGAGAGAGAGAGAGGAGAGAGAGAGAGGAGAGAGAGAGAGAGGAGAGAGAGAGAGAGAGGAGAGAGAGAGAGGAGAGAGAGAGAGGAGAGAGAGAGAGAGGAGAGAGAGAGAGGAGAGAGAGAGAGGAGAGAGAGAGAGGAGAGAGAGAGAGGAGAGAGAGAGAGAGGAGAGAGAGAGAGAGAGAGAGAGAGAGAGAGGAGAGAGAGAGAGAGAGAGAGAGGAGAGAGAGAGAGAGGAGAGAGAGAGAGAGAGAGAGGAGAGAGAGAGAGAGAGAGAGGAGAGAGAGAGAGAGAGAGAGGAGAGAGAGAGAGAGGAGAGAGAGAGAGGAGAGAGAGAGAGGAGAGAGAGAGAGAGAGGAGAGAGAGAGAGGAGAGAGAGAGAGGAGAGAGAGAGAGAGAGAGGAGAGAGAGAGAGGAGAGAGAGAGAGGAGAGAGAGAGAGAGGAGAGAGAGAGAGAGGAGAGAGAGAGAGAGAGGAGAGAGAGAGAGAGGAGAGAGAGAGAGGAGAGAGAGAGAGGAGAGAGAGAGAGGAGAGAGAGAGAGAGAGGAGAGAGAGAGAGAGGAGAGAGAGAGAGAGGAGAGAGAGAGAGGAGAGAGAGAGAGAGAGAGAGAGGAGAGAGAGAGAGGAGAGAGAGAGAGAGAGAGAGAGAGAGGAGAGAGAGAGAGAGAGGAGAGAGAGAGAGAGAGGAGAGAGAGAGAGAGGAGAGAGAGAGAGGAGAGAGAGAGAGGAGAGAGAGAGAGGAGAGAGAGAGAGAGAGAGAGAGAGAGAGGAGAGAGAGAGAGGAGAGAGAGAGAGGAGAGAGAGAGAGAGGAGAGAGAGAGAGAGAGAGGAGAGAGAGAGAGGAGAGAGAGAGAGAGAGAGAGAGAGAGAGAGAGAGAGGAGAGAGAGAGAGAGGAGAGAGAGAGAGGAGAGAGAGAGAGGAGAGAGAGAGAGGAGAGAGAGAGAGAGAGAGAGGAGAGAGAGAGAGGAGAGAGAGAGAGGAGAGAGAGAGAGAGAGAGAGAGAGAGAGAGAGGAGAGAGAGAGAGGAGAGAGAGAGAGGAGAGAGAGAGAGAGGAGAGAGAGAGAGAGAGAGGAGAGAGAGAGAGAGGAGAGAGAGAGAGGAGAGAGAGAGAGAGAGAGAGGAGAGAGAGAGAGGAGAGAGAGAGAGTTATACTGTGCTCCATGGAACCAATTGGTGAACTTCTCCGAGCACTTGAAACCTTGCGGAAAGTCCCTGGGCTGGCATCTGCGGTACGACTGCGAGATTGATCTGCCTCAACACCAGTCACTTCTCTGCTACTGGAAACAGCAGCTCGCCTTGAGGACCCACTTGACCGTCCCAAAAAGGTTGAACTGGAAAACTAATATTCATTGAATTCGAGGTCAGGAATTATACAAAGAATAATTCACATGACTATCTCACACAAGGCCAAAGTATCCTATATGCAAGACGCAAAAGCATATGAAGGTGTGGGCAACATGCACAAACCATTATTTGCTACTTGCTATTCATCCTTAAGAGGGCACTTATATGAGGACAAATGCCATAGCATGCTTGCATAAAATCATAACTATATCTGCAGTGAAGCAGCAAAGCAAAATAAGATACAAATAATGAAAAATGTTTAAAAGAAAACTAAAGAAAAGATGAGTCGAGGGAGTGGGCTCATTTATGGGCCTCATTCCATCCATTTCGTAAAGAATACCAGACACTTTTAGGTCATTTACTGGATGATAAAGCCCAATCCAAATGATTAAGATTGAGTTCAGACAATTAGAATGGCACTGAATATGATATACTTTTATTAACAGTTGCAAATTCCTTATTTCAGAACTTTATATTATCATTGCCCTTTCTAAGTAATTATTTTAGGCGTCACAAACCCATCATGGCTGCTAAAGTTCCATGCTAGCCACACAGCTAAAACCATGCATATATCACAAAGCCTTATGAACAGTTTCCATAAACATGCATATAAAAGAGAATAGAGGATAAAAGAGAGAGAGAGAGAGAGAGAGAGAGAGAGAGAGAGAGAGAGAGAGATAAGGAACAACAAAATTACCATTGCATCTTTATTGACAGATGGATCATTCCCCACAGGGGCCTTTTGCTTTGATAAGCTGCCTACATTTACAGATGGAGGTGTAATTCGTCCACGGCGAGATGGGTCCATCGCCAACCAACCACTTGCCCGCCCTTCCTCACCACCTGAAAGGCAATTTTGAAAAGTAAATCCCTCCAAATTATGAAAATTGAATGCACAAATTCTTTATAACATGCAAGGATAAGTAATAGATCAGAAACTATGTGCTTTTGCGAGTCATGCAACATGAATATAATAATCAACACAAAGATAGACTACAAAATTTGATCCACACAGTACATAACCTAATAAAGAGAAGTGCAAAAAGAGAAAATTGAAGGAACTGGAGAGCTTTACACATGAAGAAATGGAGTCAATTGTCAACATCAAAGTCAGCAGATATAGGATATAATGACAATAATGGTGTTCTTTGTGTGTGGGTGGGGTGGTGCAGGGATGGGATATAATGACATATATACACACACACACACACACACACACATATATATATATAGTGAGAGAGAGAGAGAGAGAGGATCACCTGACTGCTTATCATTGGCGATGGGAGGAGTCAGGCCAGAGCTAGGACCTACACTCGGACCCTAGGAAATAGTTGAGAAGGTTACCGACTTGTTCAGCAAATGTATGTAAATGTATATATATTATATATAATAACAAAAGAATTCCTGCATTTGACTAACAATAGCACGGGGAGGACCACCAGCTATCTGTGATTGCTGAATCTTCAAAATAGTCCAATCAAATATATAATCAAACTGAAAACCTGCAGAGGACAGATGATGCCCATTATACTCAACATGCAAATTCTGCATCTTGATTAATCATGAAACACAAAATTTGAGATTTGACAAATATGAGAAAAAAAATCAACCTTCACGGATAAAAAGATCACGGAACAGTCTCTTAAGATATGCATAATCAGGCTTGTCCTCGAATCGTAGTGAACGACAATAATGGAAGTACGATGCAAACTCTGAAGGAAATCCCCTGCATAAAGCCTAAGGGTACAAATACATTTTTTCATTATCATAACTATGGCGAAAAGACAAAAAAACTCAGTCATAATGTAAGTATAAGAATACCTCAATTGATGTGGCGACTTTCTTTTCACTGATTTTTTCATACTTCTGCTTCTTGGTTCCTGCTTTTAGACCCTGCCATGGAAGACTTAAAAAAACAAAAAAAACAGTTAAACATGTTGAAAAAAACCAAGAGAGGAGAAAGGTTCCACCACATGAACATACCTCCCCCTTAAGAAGTACATAAGAACATATCCAAGAGATTCCAAATCGTCTCTCCGGCTTTGTTCTTAAAAGAAGAAAAACAACACTCACAATCAAGATGGAAAAACCAAAGAATCAATCATTTTAAAGATATAGGAGATACGAGTACAACAGTCAAGAAAAATAACAGTTAATCAATCTGCATAAGTATATTTGTATCAAAATAAAGAAAAAGGTAATCAGACAATATTCTGAATATACCTATGCCAAGGTGTGTATTCACACTTGCATACCTTGCTGTCCCAGTCAAATTTTTGTTCTCTCTGCCACAGATCATAAGACCATTAGTATGAAACAGAAGGGTCACTTCTTAGAAACTGCAAACATTGCATGATGTTCAACCTTAAATTACATTACCCGATAAGCATTACCATATCAGTCATACTAATATAAAACTACTATTGATTTAAGGACTACAATGTACTTAATGAGATGCAAACTTCAGAAAAAAAGATAGTTCAAACTTGTAGATGACAAATTGTAAATCCATAAAATTAGGTCAAAGTGCCTCAATATGATAAATGTGATACAAGAAGGAAAAGAAAACACCCCACATAGGAGTGTAAATTTAGTAAAGCAGTTGTACTAATGGATTGGAGCTAATCAGAAGCAAGCACAGAATAATCGGATGTAGTATCTGACACTTAATACTTTCCATTTGAAATCAATGACAGAGGATAAGATGAAAAATCAGAACTAATAAGCATACTGGAGAACATATGATATGCCCAGAAACCAAACTTCTGTTCTTTCAATGATTATTTGTCAATTGAAAAGGACAGTATAAATGCCTAAATGATTCTAATTCATCAAATCCTACATCTTATACCATGTATCTGAAAATCCAAACAATTGATCCTGATCAGAAATATGGAAAAAAACTCATCCCAAATGTATATGGACATGTTTAATCCTAGATTAAGTCAAAACATAAAATGAACATTTAGATTTACTATAAAATGAGTACAAGCACAAGAAAAGAAACAATTTCCATTAATAGATACATTAGGTGCACTTGATCATTCAACCATTCAAGTTTCCTAGTCAAATGTTCCATCATTATCGTCAGTGTCAAAGCATCAAGGACTTGTAACTTTAGCTCTATATAGGCAAGGACCAGATAGTTTTTTTATTATATCTTAGATCAACTATGCACATACATTTCCTAAACCATTTTATTAGATCTTCCTCAGTGCAAATTGATTTCCAATAGTTCTACAACTTCTAATCCTAAATTCTAGAAGAGTAATGCAGGTCAGAAGTCTTTTGCACTCTAACCCTTCTCAATTACCCCCTTACCACTAATTCCTTTGCCCTTTCCTCTTCAATCTCCCAGTCAACTACAGGCATCGTCTCCCTTGATCTCATGCCTATCCCAACCAAGATTGTCATCTGATGACTACCCCATGTCCCCACCAACTACCTCTGACAGCAAATCTACGATCAACCCTTCCTTGAACTATTGTGCCACTATCAACAGCCTTTACCATTGCATATTCAACCAAAAGCAATAATCTCCTGACATGGATTTTCAAAGCGGTGGTACAAATCCACAGTGCCCAATTTGAAAAAATGTATTAACTCAACCTATGTACAACTTGATAACAAGGTCCTCACAGATAAGGAGGCCAATCAACTACTCTCACCATGACATCAGTTTAATGATCACCAATCAGGAGGCCAAGAAAACATCTTTCCCCAAACTCCTGACCTTTCCCACTTCAACATCCTCAGAATGCCTTTGTCTCCTCTCTGACAGCAGAAATGGAAACTGAGACCAAGTCCAACATATATATTTTTTCAACTGATTCTCTAGTCATTCACTTATGCAGAAAATACACTTCAGCTTTAATTTGGTCAGAAACCAAGCCAAAACAGAAGCAGAAAATGCACAACTAGCTGAATAGGATAGTTATCAAGTTCAAGTAATTAGGTATATGGCTGAGAAAATTTGGTAGTTGATGAATAATGTTTAGGGCTTTCACCTATATAAATGCTTTTATATGCTTTCTTTTCTCCCTTTAACTGTTATGTCTCTTCTAATAGTTAATCTACCATCAAATTTTCCTTAAAATGGCACATTAACAAATTTTCTTATGGATAGCACATTCCTGGCTATCATCTATCAACTTTTGTTTTCTCTTCAGCATAACAAGTACAATATGTTCTCTAATAACAGCAAGGATCTAAATCAATATCTTAATGTGCCTAACCCCAAAATCCTCATCATAAGATCTATAGATTCAACAGGTTACTGTTGTGTAGATCTAAACCCTATTGCTTGTCCAAAGGCCTTCACATGCTCATCACTAGTATCTTAGTAACAAAGCCTCTTACAAGTCCCCATGTTCTAGCAAGATCAAAATCCAAGACCTAGCTTCCATATTACAGATAATCCTAAATCGTATAATCTCAAATGCAATACTTCGTTATCTGCAACCTATTTTCCACACATCCCATACTCCACTTAACTTACAACAAATCCCAACACAAAAGCTTACCTTGCAAATGAAAAATGTGACCAATTAAACAAAACACTGGCAAACATACATTTTATTACTCGCTGCAAGCACCACTGATTCCAGAAGCACCAAAAATATCCTAAGTTAGTCAAGGAATAGAATGGAGCAGTAAACGAACCATCGAATTTAAAGATATTATAACATGCAGAAAAACAAGAGGTCACCCAAGTTATTCAAAATATAAAAAAAAGATCCACAAAAACCCAAAATGGGATCAGTAAATCATTGAAAGTTGTAGAACAAATAAATCCTATTTATTTCATGGTCTGAATGGAAGATGACATCAATTCCATAGTTAATCAAGTGTAAAATACATATGATTGTGATGCTGTTGCTCATCTATTAGTCAGTAAAAATGGACATGAATTAAGTTCTAGGATCCATTATGTCATGGAGTTCAGTTCACTGAGTAGACCAAATGTGAAGAAAATGTCTAGAAGGTCCCGTTGAAGCGACTAATGTAGAAAATGTGCTGAATCTAAGTCCTAATAACTCTAGAGACAAGTTGAGTCGATTTTGGAACCATTTTTTATCATATTTTCTAATTTAATTATTTTTTAAGTAAATTTGCTTCTGTCGCTTGAGGACTCAAAGAAGTGATCAATGTAGGAATGATGTAACCTGATTCCTGTTAACTATAGAGAACAGAAACGGGAATGAGTCAGTTCTTAAGTTAATTTGGAGGCTATAATTTGTTAAGATTTTAAACAATATGATGATTAGTTTTCATGTCTATTCCTAAAGGCATCAGAAGTCCTTTGAGGTTGTAAGAGCTATTTAGGATTAGGTTGTAAGAGCTGTTTAGTCACAATCACTTATCTGGGAGTTCTAAGCGCCTCTAAAAATGAAATTTTATAGGGTCACCAAACTTATAAAATATTTGTTAGGATTTGGGCCCAAAAAATCCAACACAGAATAGGGTATGGTGAGAAAATATTTACATGTTCAACTGAGTCTGGAACCTTATTCCTTTTCTCCATATATAAACACATGTGCACAAAGTATAGATTTGACAGTTCCAAAATGACCAAATTTGAAGCCTAACCCTTCCGAAGCCAACAGCAGCCTCATCAGCTATTAGGCACATAGTATGAAATATGAATTCATTATAATGGACTTGTTTAAAGATGTGAGGTTGGCTTTAGTGTAATAAACACTAGTAACCGCTTGGTAACAAACACCTACAAGGTAAACAAACTTTCAACTTAACAACTACTTGTAGATATATCTAAAAATTAGTACATGATCCAAAAGAATTCCAAAAAATGATAGTACAGTGCCAATTTGATTAGGAAACTGAAGGAACAAGCAACAAAGATCCAATAATCAAAAACATTTTAAAAGCAACTTTCATTCAGGGTAATGTAAAAGAAACAATGTAGCTAAAACCTAAGGAATCTCATAAGCCCTGCCAACTAGGATGAATATGCAGCATGCAACTAATTTAGAAGCTATTGTCCATATACAGGAACAGAATGTCCTCCCAATGAATAACAAAAATCAGTGGAAGGAACAGCAAAGGTTTCCAAAAGCCATTTAGGTGAATTAAATCAGCCCTCAGCATTTCATGGTGATATGGTCTCAAACAGATTTAGCACATGGGATCCTTGCCCCACTCATCAAGTGTGAGAGGTCACAGCATCCCTCAAACTTTTATTAAAATGGCATAAAGAAAAGGCTAAATGGTCCAAAACAAGTACTGAATTGAATCAAGCAAGCACAAAGAGTGTTATTTATCAACCATAACAACAAACATAATTGAATTATCATATCATGATAAAGTCCACAAACAAGTTGCTGTATAGGAAAGATGGTTAAGGGTGAAATATGAAAGCAAGCACCTGCAGAGTTCATTAGACAAATCACTTGAATGACATTATCGTTCAGATGGATTTCACAACGAACCATGGGCAACAAAAATTTCATTCAATATTTTGCATAGTCTTATGGGTAATACTTCATTCACTTGAATGTCATGAAAGGAGAGGAACACTGCAATTTGAAACTTTCTAAATATTGCTTGGTTGGAAATGTTAGTGCAATGGCTATCCTTGGTTGATGAAGACAAAAAACAAAGAGCTTGTGTATCATTGGTTCATAAAGACATGAAAAATGAGAGGCTTTAAAAGCAACAAAAGAAAGACCTTATGCTATGTTACTGCATCCATGTGCATCCACTTTGTGAAACATTACCACATCTTACAGCAAATTTTGTGAAAAAGAAAAAAGAAATCATTACAAGAGCCATCACTTCCCAACATCGAATGTCAATCACTTAAAAATAATACTTTGGCACCTTGCTCGGACATTGTTTGGTCAATTATATCTTACCTATACGGAATATGCTGATGAGTTGAAGTATCCCTATACTTCTTGGCAAGGCCAAAATCAATAATGTAAACCTAGATGGAAGCAAATGCAAAACTATTCTTCAGTAGACAAATAGAAGGAAAAAAATATAGAAAATTTAGGAGGCATACCTGATTAGCTCGTTTACCAAGGCCCATAAGAAAATTGTCTGGTTTGATGTCTCGGTGTAAAAATGATTTAGAATGCATAAATTCCACTCGATTGATCTGAAGTGAAAAATCTGAATAGATCAGATGCAGCCATATAAAGTGAGCAATTCAATCTTGGGCAACCATAAACAGCTGTGATCAGTGTGACATTTGTAGTAGAGGGTATCATGAGCATATTGTAGTAAACAGAATCAGGGTAAGGAACAAGAGGCAGATAGACATAAATGGTATCGCCAGGATCATGAGTATATAAAAGTCATCTATGAAGAAAAATAATAATAATACAATTGAAGAAAAAAAAAAGAAAAACCTAAATGCCACGAGTGAAAGCATGCAGAAAGAAGGTGGCAACAGCAGTTGGTACTAAAGGAACTTTGACTCCATAAAGGATTCATCAAGCATGTTCAATTTTTGAAAAGCATAGTACCACATTAATTCAGAAAGGTAACACTATAGCAATAAAATACCATCTGATCTGCGAGCATCAAAACAGACTTTAGAGAAAGTTTTCGGCTGCAAAAGTTGAACAGATCTTCAAGACTTGGTCCTAGTAAGTCTATCACGAGGACATTATATTCACCCTCAACACCATACCATTTGACATTTGGAATTCCAGCTGCAAGAAAAAAAGGAATGAGTGAAAGTAGTTAAATGACTGCCTGACACCAAAATGATGTACAAATTTCATTACTTCCTCCTTGAAGGACCCTGTACAGCTTTGACTCATATAGCAGCTGGGGATGCTTTGTCTTCACGTTTTCCTGATAAGAAGATTCACATAAACATGAGAAAAATTATCAAGTCCATTAGAAGCATTCGATGTAGAGGATAAAATTTTTAAAGACTAACCTATCAATCACGAGCTTAAACACACTCAAACAACATCAGATTTTAGCTTGTACATAAAGACGAAAATCAACAATAGAGAGCAATAACCATAATGGATGGAATGTTTATTACTGTGAAATTATTCAAAAAGCCAAAAACCAATAAGAGATACTGAAAAGGAATAATACCAACTATGCGAAGGGAATTTGTTCTTTTCTCTGGCTTAAACAGGGATATCCACACAGCAAAATGAAGTTTGCTGCAGGGGTCTTTACCAAATTTAGACAGAATGTCATTCTATTAACCTGAACTAAAAATTATAAAAGCAAACAAGTTTCTCTTAGCTTATAGAATTTTTTTCCTGCAAAAATATCTGCAATCTAAAGATTTCGTTAAGTTGTATTGCAAGCTAATCAGCTTCTATTTTTA
Source organism: Musa balbisiana (assembly GCA_004837865.1). Lineage (NCBI taxonomy): Eukaryota > Viridiplantae > Streptophyta > Magnoliopsida > Zingiberales > Musaceae > Musa > Musa balbisiana. Next base: position 6,654,079 of record CM017191.1, on the reverse strand, counting down.
AGGGGAATATACAAAACGAAAAAAATAGCATGCAAAATGACTCAAGAATAAACTGTACTTTCAACATACAAATTAAAATAAACTAAGCAAGTAATATAAACTCAAAAGAGTATGAATTTAAACCATCTGCATATCAATCCAGCATGTCGACTAAATCAAACACCACAGTCATACATAGACAAATATAAGGGCTATTACACTCACGAGTTTAATCGCAACTTCCTCGTTCGTTTGGATATTAGTACCTGCAACCAAGATAACAAAGGAGAAAACGTTAAGAGTTCCTGCAAGTTTACAACCCACAGAAAATTCGAAGAAAAAAGCAACCACCGACCCAAATAGATCTCTCCGAAGGACCCGCTCCCAATCTTGCGACCGAGGCGGAACTTGTTCCCGACGCGAGCTTCCATCCGACCACCGCGACCACGAGCAGGAGCAGGGGAAAAATGCAAGTCAAACCGCAACCCTAGCGACGGATATCACCGGGAAAACAAAATCGCGAAGCCGCACAGCTTCACCCAAGAGAATCCCACCAAATCCACGACGCGGGGGGCGGAAGCGAGATCGCACCCATCGATCGGTCACGGCCTCGGAGTCTCCGATTCGGACGAACTCGCTCGGCAAATTAGGGTTTCGGAGTCGGAGAGACCAATGGGAGGAGCAGAATCCGACTGTAACCAACTACTATGGCGCACGATACGATACGACACAATAGGAGTCTCCATATATCGTAATAGGGAGATGCCTTTCCTAAACCTTCATGAAGCCGTTTCGTAACGGTGTGGGGTTTCCGCTTTTGATGGTAGCGGATCTGCAATTATCGCAGGGAATGGGAATGGTGGCTAATCCCAACCCTTCGATGCGGATAGGAATCGCTCATGCAACGAGTAATCCTATTACTTACTATGTGGGGAGTGTAAACGTACGTTTCTTGTCCCACTCGAAATACGTCACCACTATGATATTATTTACGTTCCAACCAAAAGATGTTGGGCGATTTTTTAGAAAATACTCATAATTTTATTTTTCGAATTGGTATTTTTTTATTTTTTTTCTTAAAATAATTCTTAATTTTAAAAAAATATTTTTATTATTTTTTAAAAAAATATGTAACATATTACATACTTATTATAATATTTTTGATGTGTTATAATATCTTGGTCATGACAATACTAATAGAGACTACTTGAAAACATGATAAATAAATCAAATTAAATCAAAATACACCAAAAATTATTTGATATATTGATTCAAATAGGTATTTATATTGGTTTATGAATAATATCACCCATATAAAAAATAATTTTTCATCATAATAAAAATACTATAAAATCTATTATAAATGGTTCAAATAAACTCCTAACCTCAATCAAATTAAATATAAATCTAAATATCACAATGGTCTACAAATAGTGACAATCAGAGAGATATAATATGATGTCATCCATAGTATTTTTTAATAATATTTATAATATTTTTAGTACCTCAATAAAAAATATTATAAAAAATAATATAACAGTTCAAAACAAGTAAAAATACGAATGAAAAATATGATGAATTTTTTTTAGAAGTATTTTATATATATTTCAAGTTAGGAACACTGTTTGAAAAATAAAATAAAATAAAATATGGGAAAAATCCAAAATATAGTTCACTGAGAGCGTATATTTTCAATTTTATAATATAAAGAAATCGAATTATTATACCTTCAAACACTAAATTTGAATTCGCAAGAATGCCAATTGAATCAAAAGTGAAGTCTTAAATGTGGAACGGGGAAAGGGTGGGGGAAAAGTAAACGAAGAAAAGGAGAGGGAGACGAAAGCATATCCAACTCGTCCTTTTTCTTTCTCAGTTTGCGTTGCCATTTATTGCACATTGATATCCTATTATTCCCAAATATATATATATAACGAGGCGTTTTCAATTACTGAAGGGCTTTAAATACCGAAAAATAATTAGTTATTTATGTATATAATTGAAGGAAATTGCTGAGGAAGAAAGAGTAAACAGTCACGTAAAGGTAAAAAAGCAGCGTGAGAAGTAATCAACGCTCAGGGAGGCAGGAGGAGTTCACATCATGCCTAGCAGCGCACGAAAGCAGCGCCTGCAAACGCAAGTCAACAGGCTGTTCCACACGTTGTCGCAGCGTCGACTCGATGGTGGTCTTCGACCTCACAAAGATTCAACCACCGGGCCAAACGTGACCGCAATAACCGAACCTGTTCCCGGTCCACGCCTCCGCCTTCTTCCCCGACTCCCTCCACCTCTTCTCTGGAGACTCCCTCCGCAGAGAGCACTGGTCCAATGAAAGACTTCAGATCGAGGTCATACAACGACGGCCGGATGGCGGCGGTGCCTCCTCCGTCCAGCCTCTACGACTACAGGAGCAACAGCACGAGCTCCTACGCATACGGTGGCTACGGCTCCAAAGGGATCAAGGAGAAAGAAGCCGCTGCGCCCTCTTCCTCGTCCAAGAAAGGCGGTTGGGTGCTCGGCGACCCTGATTTCCAGCGGCGGAAGCGCGTCGCCGGCTACAAGGCCTATGCCGTGGAGGGCAGGGTTAAGGGATCCGTGAGGAGGGGCTTCCGCTGGCTCAAGGATAAATACACCCAAATCGTCTATGGCTGGTGGTGATCCTTCTCCTCCTGGTATCGTCTCTAACCAGGTTTCATCTTTTTCCGTTTAGGAATCGATCTGTGCCAAAAAGATCTGATCAAGCATCTGTTCTTTTTACCTTCAGTGAATATCTATCATCCTTCGTTTACACAAGACATCACTTGCGTCTCTCTTATTTCTTCTCATATGGTATTGTTCTTTGTCGATGATGAATTGAGCGGAAAATAATTGGACTAAGTTCATGTTTACTGATACCATGGCAGATTATTGGTTTTTAGAGCTCTGTCGAAGTTATTGGATTTTGAAGGTTGAAGGAGGAAGTTGTTCGCTGATTCCATCATCAGCAATAGTATTTATATTCCAGCCAGAAGTTGCTGCTCATTGATTTTTGCCCAAAGGTTTGAATAAATATAGTGTGTTAAATTACAGGTATATGTTTGTCTAAGAGAGAAAGCTGTCTGAAATAGTGTACATCTGCTGATGGATCTGAATACCTGTGAATATTATTGTCATTTGTCAGGCACGACACATACTTTTCCATACACAGACATGTGGAAGACAAAATGCATTTTAGATCCATAAGCCATGGATTTGATGGCAGAGTTAACTAAGTGGGAAAGAACAATCAACTTTCTTTAAAGCTGTGCAATTTGCATGGAACAGAAACAGACGTTTGCAGTGTCCTAATGATCTCCAGCTTGAGTTTTTTCTTAATGACCTTACAACAGAAATAACCTGACGTGAAAATAACCTACAAATCATATACATATCATATAGGAGAATATTGATGATTCCTTCATAAATATGGAGGCAAGCATCAGACTCGGTTTCGTCTCATGGAAAAAACAAAGGCATCAGATAGTAACTTACAAACACATCCACAATGAATGAGCTGCCCTCTTGAAACAAAAATAGTCATCATCTGATTGTAATCTGATTGAATGAGAGCTTATATACAGATTTTATCCAGCATGGATGTCCGATTAGTTTCATGCAATTGCATCTCTCGGCATCAGCCATAAATTAGCAAACTACAGGAAATTAAAACTACGGTTGAGCAAGCCAGAGAGCATACCTGAAGATACAACAAATTCTATCCACGCAGCTTAAGCAATAGTGACAATTTCACCCCGTGAACCTGTAAAATTAGATGATCCATTAAGTGCTTAATGAATAAACAAGAACCTCAAGAAAAAAATTAAAAAGATCATCAGTTGTATCTGATTACATCTCTCAAAGATTTCTTTCGCTAGAAGCAGAAGTGAATCCGTCTCTTCAGCCATCTTTGAGATCTTCTCTGCTTCCTTGACTGCTTCAGAAGCTAAGAATGATTTGGCCTCTGAATCTGCTACTTTGTAAGCAGCAGTTATTGCTGCTTCCTCTATAGGGTCTATCGAATTTGCTGAGCTGGAATTCTGATGTACCCTAGCTCGATTTGCCGGATCTTTTTGTTTTGGGGTTGGAGTTTTTGTTGCATATGAGGAATCTTTCAGCCTGTAACCCTTTTGAACCTACAATGTGTTTCACACAACATGATGAACAAGCTTAAGATAAAAAATTATTTGTATAAGGCAATAAAATTTCTTCTCCAATCATGTGAAAAAGCATATTCCTATAATTTAAAAATAAAGGCAAGCGAGCATCCATACCTAATTATTCTCTCAAAGAACACATGTATTGTTTGACATTTTGGGACATGATATTCATTATCATATGATTCAAGAACTACTTACCATCCACTTCATGCAAACAAAAATGATGAATTTAGTAATAGCGGAATTATGAAAATAATAGCATCATACAAGTACCAGACTATTAAACAATGAGTGTGTTAATGGTTTACCTTTTCTATTTTATTTTGAGCAACAAGCCGCCTTAGCTTTGAACTAAGCAACCTCCTAAAATTCTGTGGCACCTCATGTCTTTGCTGCATAAGATATCAAAAAGTTTAACAGAGTATAACAAACAGCACTAAAAAGGAATCAACCATCGCAAAGTACTACTGCAAAGATATCATAGAACTACAGAAACTTTACATGCACAAGTGCAATGCTATACTCAATGCTCTTTTAAAATAGGTGCAAAATGCTTCTGTATATCACAAAGTAATCTACAATAATATTCACGTAACTTTTAACAAATTTGCAGGATCATCGGAAATGTAATGTTTAAACAATTGTGCAAGTTAAAAGGATGACAATGTAAACAATATATAAGGTATCCATAGGCCGTAGCAGTAAATTATGTGCTTTTGAACTATTTCAGTAGCTAAAAAGAACCAGCTGTCATATGAAACCTACCACAGTGAAATGAGTACTACAGCAAAGCAAGATAAACATAGAAAATTTCAGTGACCAAATGTAAACCAAAGATGCAAATGGATAATGCAAGTTTTCTACTATTCTTTAAGGTTCTCCTTCTAAATTTTGGATATATCAGATTGCTTATATGGTCATTTAATAGTACCATGCATCTTTGTTCCAATCATGCTAACCCAAAGAAACATATTTAGATTCACACAGATCAAGATACTTTAGAACACCAGAATCTACATATGTATTCCTTTTCCTCCTAATTATCAACTTAATAAATTTTCCTTTCAAAAATTTTAGGAAAACAAAAAAGGTAAATGAAATAGAGTTTAACTAGCAAGCAGCCAAAAGTAATTAGACCTCAAGTCTACTTAATGTTGAACAAGAAGCTCCAAATTGAAGATTGACACTGTTAAATATGATCTCTAACATTTAAAGCGTAGAAACCAAGATTCTGACAAATTGAGAACCTTTTGTACGTGCAAATATATCTATATGTTGCAAAACCAGGTAAGCACTATATTCTATAGGTCATTTCAATTAAAGATGTTGCTGGCTAGAAAGACTGCATCGACCCTCCCCTCAATTAGCAGGAGCCTCATGCACTGGGTGCTGGGTGCTGGGTACGCCCTTTTTCATTTCAATTAAAAATGTCACAAAGACTAAGAACAACACATGATCTGAAGGTCAAATTCTTGTAGATCCGTGCATAAGAAAAATACAGAGATTTGATGCTTCTACATTCTTTATTAAATGAAAACATAATTTATATCATTACTATGTTTGCAATTAATAGAACTTACTATAGGATTTTCACCATTGCCTTCGAGTTAAACCTTCTTCAATCATATAAATGTAATTGAAGATGTAACACTATTGCACATGGGTTTCCAAGTTTTGAAATTAAAGCAATTACGGGTAAAACATGATGCAGAGGGGCATGAAAGAAACAAAGATGACAAGGAAGTCCATGACCATCATGAATGCAGGTGGGTAGAAATTTATAGATTTGCAGGGTCTAGCCTTCACATAAATTGATGGTTGTGAAAATCCAACAAAAGCAAACAGAGTTATCCACTATGCTTATGAATGCATGGATTAGCACCTCCGCATGCTGCAATTGAAATCAAAGGCACAAACTTTACCACAGAAGAAAATGTTATATTAGTAAAAAAATGCTCATAATAGAAGCCTCATATCTTGGGTGTTCTAGAGGACTGCAGAGAACATGACAACCTTGACATACTTCAAAGTATCATATAGCATAGATGTCTCAAATTCTAACAATGACAACATGATATGAAATGCATAAATCTGCCATTCTTCCAAAGCACAAAGGAAAAAAAACCAACATGGATGCTCCCTTCACTAACATGATGACGACAGGTTATACCCACAAACCTCAATAAAACTACAAATAGCACCAATTTCTGATCCATTAGGTTCTTGCATAGATGCAAGTGCTTCAATTATCATAGCAGTGTACCTAATAAACAAAAAATGGATCACAATGTAAGAACAAATACTGATTAGGAAGATTGGTTACAATCTGAATGATAAGAAAAAAAATGAAGTTAGCAGAAAGTTCTTTCCCGAGCTAAGAAATGCTTCATGCCTGAAGAAAAAAAAAAGTGACACCGATAACATACTGATTCAAACTATATATGTAAATATGATACAGTAGCATCCAAAAAAACAAAGGTGTCTTTATCTCAAAGTTCAAATGTAATTAGCATTGCAGCACCATCATACTATAATTGGTTCCATAGCATCTGAGATCTTACCAGAAAAGTAATTTCATCTTCCAATTACATACTAATTCAAGAATACCAAACAAAGCATTTTCCTGATTAATCAATGCCTTCTAATAATTCAATAAAACACAAAAGTTTATCTTCTAACTGGTTGCAATGCGAAAATCTCACACTTACAAGTTACTTTTTCATTACTAAAATTGAGGAACTAATATCCATATTATCCTTGTTAGTAGTTTGAAGAGAACACTGGACCATAGTGAAAAAATTGTTGTAGTTCCAAGAGAAGTTCACTAGATCATAATGAAAAAAGTTGTCAAATTAAATATTACACATCGAGGGACTAATATCCATATCATCCTTGTTAGTGGTTTGAAGAGAACAGTAGACCATAATGAAGAAGTTCTTGTAGTTCCAAGAGAAGTTCACTAGATCATAATGGAATAAGTTAAATTAAATATCACCCACCGAGGAGGATTTTTTGCCTCTTGTGAACTTTTTGTTGGATCTGAAATTGCAGGTGCTCCATCTTTATGAGGGACATAGACAACAAGGCTCTGAGAGCCAGATACTGGGGTGGCCGGAACACCTTTTGCCTTCGGTGTCCTTATCTTTTCCCTAGAGCCTTGGCCACTGGCACTTATACTCATATTCCTCCATTTATCCTGAAACATTTACTGCATGAATTAGATGGAACTATAAAAGCATAAATGGCATAAGCAGGAAGATGGGGGATTGTTCCATATCTAAAATGTATAAACAAAATAAAAATTGTAACTCTATTAGTAGTATGATATAAAAGCATTATTCACAGTACAATTATCGAATCAAACCTAAGCAGGTAAACTAAACAAAATCATCAAATAGAAGACTTCTTATTTTGTTATGTTACAAATGTAAAGATGAGGATTACTTCACAAGCCAAACAAACTGTAAAAAGGAAAGATGAGAAGCGAAGAAAAGCATGACATAGATCCATTATAGGCTTCACATAGGCCCATATGCCAAGGGACCTTGTTTACTTCCCTGCTCTTAGAAAGGTCCATGAGAAAATTGCACTTGTGACAAGATTACAGGGAGCACTAAGGCCAGTTTACATAAAATGCACCTAATAAACACAAGTCATTTTCACAATATTCTGGCATCAACATATTACAATAGGAGAAAGATGTAATGACCATTATTTTGTTTGCTTGGTTATATAATTGATCTTATGTATAGTATCACTTTTAGTTAAATGAATGACTTAAAACTAAATTTAAGCTATTCCAAAGTTCTAGTGCATATATATATATATATATATTAACGAAACACTCTGTAAAGTTCTATTTGTTAATTATGCTTCCTACTTTTTGTTCTCTTCCTTATGTTTTTTTTTCTGATTCTACATACTTATCATTTATTTATCTAGTAATTTATATAATTTGTCATGTTGTTCAAGAGCATTGCTTTAGCTATTTAATTCATAGTTGACGATTAATTTATATTCGAAATTTACATCTCATGAAAACTTGGGAACAACAAGGTTATATTATCAACTTGTTTACAACTTTCAAGTTTTTATACACTATAATGAGAGCTCGGCTCTCGAATAAGAAACAGTTGTACTGACAAAAAGATACAGATAATACTAATTGAGGATAAAAATGAGGGGAAAATGTCAACGTAGTTCATCGACATCCAAAGAAGACTTGTTAATGTACTGTATGGAATGGGATGCCAGTACTAATTAAAGTTGTCAGGAGATGTATAAGAAGATAAGGAAGACTATGTTAGAAACAATTGAAAACGATATTGTAACTCTTAGATTATCTACTAGCACTACTCCGAAGATAGCTCAATGGCGGGAAAGTATCCTTTTAGCTGAACCCAAATATTACGGGGGGAAAACATATTGTTCTTGTTGTTTGAAAAGAAATAGACCTAGAGAAAACTACACATGGTTTGATCCACATACATGAAAGGATATCAATAGAAGAAAACAAACGGCAACATAAAACCCTAAACGACCGAAAACATTGCTGGAGGAGAAGAGGAATCGAAGGGCGACCTTGAGATCGATGTTAGAGCGAGTGGCGAGGCAGCGGCTGAACTCAGGGTCCTTCTGGATGGTCCGCCATTTGCCGGCGCCGTGCTTGTCCACGCCCGCGCGCAGCGCCTCCTCCTCCTCTGCCGTCCACTTCTGCTTCGGAGCCCCCATCGAGTTACCTTCTCTCCCACGTCAAATCACTCTCCGTCCACTCCTCAACTCTTCTTCACTTAGCATCGAACCCTAATTCCTCCGCTTCTTCATCCTCCTCGCCCTTCCTCTCATATTAGGGTTAACAGCACAACGGGACGAAACAGAGCGAAGACGTACAGTCAAGTTAATTATCCTGTGTCTTATCTGGTTCACCAAACAGTATAGAGCTTCTTTCTATTGGTCATTGACCTGTCCGGCACAAGAGATGGCCCACACTTGAGCCTACGAAAGTGTGGCCAACTTGGAGGACCCAATCTTGCGTACTACTCAAAGGCGTCGTTTCCTGATTGGTGCCTCGATAGAGACAGGCTCCTTGAATCCTCCTCAGACGCAGAAACCGTACGTGAGCTGTACCATTCACTGTGGGTCCAACCACCTCTTTTAAAACTGGTGGGGCCGTGCATAGATGAACGACCAAGATCTGAGGAAAGGGGCATCTGACGGTCAGATCGGAAGGATCCCTGATTTAGTTGGGGTCCATTTCCTCGGAGGATTTGAACACGGGAATTGGAAAAGGTTAATCTCAAAGCTTCTTTGGGGAGGATCCGCCACCGTTAGGGAGACCTTCTTGCATTAAAAGGTAGAATGTATATATACATTGATATATAGGAAACGCGGTTAATCCCATCACCTGAAATCCCCTTTCCCTCTTCGTTGATCCTCTCGTGGATGTGATCATTACCGCGGCCGATTCTCCTGAAGCATCGGGCTTGAGTTACTCTGGCAATGGGTAAATCTTATTTACTGAAGTTACATTTTGGTTTTGTTGCGAATAATATTTGGGCGGACATTTTCTGGAGAAAAGGTTTCATTTGTTGAGGATTATGCAAAACATATCGTGGAAGCTTAGTGAAAACCCCAAAATTTGATGCCATATTGAACTGTTGCAATTAACCCCTTTCTTTATCTTGACTTGGCGTTGGGTTGGATCAATATATGCGTTTGGGGTTTCTATTTGAACTTCACGGGATAGAGTTAAATTACAGATGGATCTTGTATGTTATCTTCTCCCATAATTTTAATTCTCCTTATCTTTGTTTGTAATTTTAAGCTCTACAGCATTTCACCTCACTCCTTAAGTTGGACTTTACTAGCAACTGTACTTTGATCCTCTTAAAATCGAAGTGATGATTTCCCTTTCCATGTAATATTCAATTTGGAAGGATTATGAGCAAAATTTGTTTTTGCTTCTGCTCAATCTTGCTTGTTCCTATTCACAGTTTGCAGAGCTTTATGACTGTCCGATGCTGATGCTACTGAAGGCACCAATGCAAGCCTATAAGCCAGCAGTCAAATTTTAAGTGAATGAAGCAAAAAAATTGGAATGACGAATTTGCAATAATTTTTCTTTTTATAGATATATATGGATTTAGTTGCCATTTCTCTTGATAGTTTCCTAATTACTAATTATTTACTTAGTGCTCACACTTCCCAAGCTTATTATATTTGGGCATTTTGGCATTACTGATGCTAGATACCCAATGGTTACAGGTATTTCTTTGTCATCCTTGAACTGAACATTTTAGGTTTTTTTGTGAACATTGAAGCCCTGAAATCATTGTCACGGCAAAACAATTTATTAATTATATCAATATTTTGATATCTAATCTGCCTAATTATATAATAATTTTGATATCTAATCTGCGTTGGAGTCTAAGACCAGAATCATCCGTTGAACTCATAGATTCTTTTGGAGCATCGGTTAATTTGGCTAGATTGTTAGTAAGCAGCAATGTGCAATGAGTGAATTGTTGGGACATATTTTCTATGCATGGTTTTGATAGCTTAATGAATTGAATCGAATAGATATAGTATTTCACCGATCTGTTTTATTCAACCAAAAATCTTGTGACTGGTGCATAGAACATTAATTACTGTTGCTTATCAAGGTGTCCTATAAAAGCACACTTAAAAAGAAGTGCCTACACCAAAGTAAGCTTTCTGAAGGAATGCTAAGTTTTTGAAGACAATGGGGAGTATATGAGTTTTGTGGAATGTTTAGCTTCACGAAACTCCTTGTGTGCTGTTGCAGAAATTCTTCTATTAATTCTTCGATCATCTGATCTGCCTTCTTGTAAAGATCTCTTCTCTCTTGTTTATTCCACAAAAGACAGTATAATGATATTGAGTTGAAGATTATTTCATTTCTTCGTTGCTAGAATTTCATAAAACAACTGCAACCTGACAAAGTGTTTCCGTTCTTTTACTGGATAATGATTATTTACTTTCATGAAACAAATGGAGATCAATGCCATTCAAAGTCATTTCACATACTAATATCAGTTGGACTGTTTTCCAATTTGTAGAATCATCGACTGTGAAATATTTGAGAAATCTCAGGATCATCTCAATCCTCAATATGTTTGTTTGGTAAAAAGTACGCAACTCTAGGCTCGGAAAAGTATCACTACTAGATAGTTACTGTTGATTCGATATTACAGTTATGATGAACACCTTGTTGTGAGCATCTCTTACCATATTATGCCTACAATCTATCGGATTTTATTTATGTCTGACATTTAAGATGTTGATAGCATTGTGCCAGATGCCAGTGCCTTCCCTGTAGGCTGCGGCTCTTCACCATTGTTCCTCCAAAGCTGAAAGGGGACAGCTGAACAAATACAGTTGCTAGATTTCTAGCAAGACCTTCGGTTGTCATTCATCGAAAATAACTTTCAGCATCCAAATTCTTGTGAGGTATGTGGTCCGACATTTAATTTATCCCTGTTTCAGAAGAAAAAAGAAACTTAATTCCTTGCATGCTAGGAGATTTGCGGTCCACTGTCTTAATTAGTAGTTCTGGCAAGTCTTGTTCCAGCACATTGGGTACAAAATATCTGTCCATCATAATCGGTTGGCTGCTTCAAACCAAAACCTCATTTACAGTCATGATTGATAGAAAGTACACCTGCTAATGATCTTAATCATTAGATCTGCTTCTGTGGTCACTTCTACCTCATTTGCACAATGAATAATCGGCTATGTAACTCCCTTTTTACATTACACAGAGCATAGAGAAATTCCTTGTATAGCTCAAGTCTTGGACTCTACATTTGAGAGCTTCCTTTACTGGAAGCAGGAGGGCAGACACATGACCCAATTTGGAAGAAGCATGACAAGAATGAAGGAAGTGAAGAACATGAATTCATGTCTTCCGAAGTTTTCAGGACCACAGAGGGTCAGCTTGTCCCCCTAACCCTAACCACTGCGTGTTGTAACAGTAAAAGTATGTGGAAATGTGGAGAAAAGATCAAAGAGGAAGAACTGCCTCTGCCGAGGGAAGTCATTCATTTCCTCCAGTGCTGGGGCCATGGTTTGCCGGTGTTGCCTAAGTCTTCTGTCGTAGGGCACTTTAAGTGTAGGGGACCTCAACCCATCCACCGATCAATGTCATCTTCTTCCGTTGAGGCGCCTTCGTCCTGCAATGCATCCTGCCGGACCATCTCGATCGCAGTATTTCTGGATCCTCACAGACGAAGGAGAGGAAATGAGAGAAGATGAACACGAGGTCAAAGGAATAGTGACAGCAAATATTATCTACCGAGAGAAAGTATTAATGCGAAATGTGAGTGGTCATCTGGACAGTCTTTTTTTTTCTGCGTCTCTTTCGAGCTAAAGTTTGCATTAACAGTGACGGATCGATGGATGTCGGGACTGCCGATAATGGAGTTAATCTGTCTCTTTCAGGCGGCCAGGTGGAGCCACGGTGGTTGGATTCCGGCTGGATACGTTCACGCAGGACGGGATAACGTGAGAAAGAGATGGGATCGAAGTGTACAAAGACGAGGAACATGACAAAGCTACTCCAAATGGGCGATGCATGAACGACAAGCGAGTGGATGAGCATTTGATCGATGGCGACGAATAGAGTGGACAAACAATTCACATGCCAACACGTCGGCGACAACGACGGCGGCTCCAGCCGCGAAGTGGTCCTCGAGAGGCATGCTGAGACACTCTCGAGGTTGTACTCTGCATGAAAGAAGACCAACGAAGCATCGGCATGGAGAAATGACGGTCTCCTTCTCTTGCGAGGCATACATGAACACATCCGAGGAATGAACACGATCGAACAGCCTTGTTCAGTTTGGTGCTGTGCCGAAACACGGAGATTTCGCAGTGCTTTTAACTCTCTTCATTTACTCCACGAACAATTTGTGGACCATGAAGCCCACTGAACAGGAAGGACCACATAGAACACCATTACCTGTAGTTTAACTCTCGCTATGCAGCAGCATATCAACAGGACAATGTGATACACCGAAGATCGGTTTCCTGCTTCATTAATATCTATCTCCAATCCAAGATTTAAACGATGCAGAAACATGTTCTTGAAGTTTCGAGGAGCCACGTGATGTCTCTCGACGTGGAGATGGAGGTCGAGCGAAGAGGGACCGGCAGATGGGGAAATGAGATCGATCGATCCACCGGGAGGAGGGAAGGAAACATGTCAGAATGGACAGCCACTTATGGATGTACTTGCAGGCAAGAGAATCCTGTTTGTGCTGTTACCCAATCATCGGTGGGCCCTCGCAGTAAATGCGGTGGGGGCCAACAAAACAATTAGTTCATATTCTTTCTTTTCTTTGCCCTATTAATCGCAGCTCTTGAAATGGACTCGCTCTCTCTCTCTCTCTCTCTCTCTCTCTCTCTCTCTCTGAGGCACCGACAGCGAGGGGAGGGAGTGAACGTGAACGCCCAAAGCTGGTCTCTCTCTCTCTCTTCTTGGCCTCAAGAACTCGCCATGTCTTGGGGTGGTCCCTCAGAGAGCGAAGGCTCCCACGTGCCGGCCCCTCGAGTCGCGCAATAGGAGGTGGACACGTCGTCGGGCGAGACGTCAACCCCACGTGCAGTTCCCGTGCCTGATCCGGCAGCAAAGAAAGCGTGATCTGGTGGCGGGCTGGTCCCACCCCGGTGCGGCCCACGGCATCGGCGCTCACTCACAGCGCCTTTCTCGGCCCCACCATGGCGGCCCACCACGGTGGGCCCGGGCGGGACCAGTGGTCTCGAATCCTGATCGATTTCCTGCTGCCCTCGATACGGGCCCGGAATGGGCCTTACGCTCTTCCAGGTGGTACCACCTCTTTATGGTGTTCTTTTCTCCCGACGTAAAAAAAAATGAACGCACAGCACAAATAATTCTCGGAATATAATTAAACATTTAGGAATTTTATGCACTTCGGGAGCACATCTTTGTTTATACTGTTGGATCATTCTTCATCAGCATATTTAAATTCATAATGACAGCGGTTAAGAGTGCAACGGTAGTAAATGGAAAGCGGAAGATGAAGTCAACCGGTTCACCGGAGGCCATGATCGAGGTCACATCGAAGCAGGAGACAGTTTATGATCGACATCACATCACGATTTGGTGAATCGAGGCCTGTCACGTCAACCATGAATTGATCTCTGGGAGGTGACTCGCGGCCTGCTGTAGTGCTGTAGTTCAAACATCGGTCTCCCGGTTCACGAGATCACGTCAAGTTTTGGTAGATGAAATTGGGGGTAGAGGCTCTACGAGGCCGATCGATCTCGATTTCATTCAATGGTTGAGGATCTGAATATTTTGATCCACTCGATCGATTTTAGATTTTTCTGATTCTGCTTTCTTGATTTGTGATGTACTTAATCTTTTGGATCCAATCGACTTTAGATCATATAAGAAATTATCGAACTGAGATCGTAGTTCAATCAATTCGGTTGATTTAGCTGCACATCAGCAGCCACTGCAAGAAAAAAATGACAAACGATGATTTTATTCTTTCTTTTATATATATATATATATAGTTGGTTTTTATATGTAAACTCAAAAGAAATTGGGGATAACTGTGCACTGTACTGCTGGCTTTGTTATTTGTTTCCAAGACTAACTATTTAAGCAAAGCTGGAAGTGCATTATGATCATGTGTATGTATATATATATATATATATATATATATATATATATATATATATATATATATATATATATATATATATATATATATATATATATGTATATATGTTCTTAAAGTTTTCATGATGTGCTGTGAAACCAGTTTAAATATCATGAGTTTTAAAAACTTAAGCTATTAGAAAAGGATCTATCTATTTTGATCACATATATGTGATCAGAAATACCTTGTATGGTATGGAGGAGATAGAATCGTTGATGTAGAATTAGGGACAGGGACAGCACGAGTAATACTGCATAACTAGAAGCATCAAGAAGGCAAATCACATCAATTTACCACCAAACTCCCAAAAACCAAAGGTGAAAGAGAAAAAGGATTGTTTAAGAAAGAGAACCTCTTAGACAACTCTTATCAAAGACCATCACTGCCCTACTCCTTGTAAGCTTTCTTTGCAGGAGGAGATGAGCTCTTCATGCCTACCCCAGAAGATAACATAACACAGCGGTACGTCATATGCATCTTCTTCTTTATCTCTGCCCTGGTGCTCCTTTGGGGATACCCGGCTTCGACATGTGATCTGGTGGACATTATTGGGAGGTTACGGGGTTTTAATGCCTTGTCTTGTAGTATATAGTCAGCAAGTTCGCCTGTGCCACAAGTGACGTTAGCAGAAGCTGCTTTAGCTGGCTTCCGTGCAGTTGATGTCTTCACGAGTGATGAACGACGTCGTAGAAACAGTGGGCAGAAGACAGCGGCGACGACATCGTTCGGTCTTTGGCCGCACACTCTTCTGAGTTCCTGAGACCAATCGAGGAATCGAGGTTGCTGCATCCACCAGATCACAAAGGTATAACTCATATGCAGTAGAAACATCGTGTTTATTTTACGAGGTGCAAAATGTTTGCTTTGGTCTTACGACTCAAACTAAGGCTATCTTGATGACTGTGGAAGATACAGATCCGGAACAGCTAACTCACCATGGATAGATTTGGTTGGGAGAATCCAGCGGCCATCACAACCGAGGTTTCCATGTCGCCAAGTATATGGAGCAATCACTACGATGACTTCACAACCTCTAGCGAAGGCCACAACAGCTTTAACGAGGAGTCGGACCTCAACGAAGCTCTCATCCTCAGCTCAAGTCTCGAGCTTCAGCGGATTCTGGCACGCCAAACCAGTTCAGACGTTGATGGAATCAGTGAGTCGATGGAAATCCAGCAACACCGTCGATGCGCAAGATGCACCGCGGCTGCGTTCTCTCGACGCACAAATGTGGTGCATGGTTTGACTTGCAGCGGTAACATTTCTTCGGGGGAGTCCGAGAACGGCGGGCCAAACCTGGACGACGTATATATATATATATATATATATATATATATATATATATATATATATATATATATATATATATATATATATATATATATATATATATATATATATATATATATATATATATATATATATATATATATATATATATATATATATATATATATATATATATATATATATATATATATATATATATATATATATATATATATATATATATATATATATATATATATATATATATATATATATATATATATATATATATATATATATATATATATATATATATATATATATATATATATATATATATATATATATATATATATATATATATATATATATATATATATATATATATATATATATATATATATATATATATATATATATATATATATATATATATATATATATATATATATATATATATATATATATATATATATATATATATATATATATATATATATATATATATATATATATATATATATATATATATATATATCAACTCCCGCCTCGGACTCCATCAACAACAGTTTGAAACTGGATCTGTTGCAGTACCAAGAAGCGATAATGTCAGCAGCTGACTCTGTTCTCATGACACCAGCACTGGGTACTACCATGGGCGATGCTGCTGCTCCTCCATCATTCGGGACATCTGAAGAGCTACGAGTCATCAGCAACACCGTCGATGCGCAAGATGGCACCGCGGCTGCGTTCTCTCGACGCACAAATGTGGTGCATGGTTTGACTTGCACGACTTGCAGCGGTAACATTTCTTCGGGGGAGTCCGAGAACGGCGGGCCAAACCTGGACGACGTGGGTTCACAGGCTTCCTCGGTTCGGCAACTTGAATCACTGAAGGGAAGGAGAAACGCCAAGAGAAAGTCAGATGAGGTGAAGAGGGTAGGGGAAAGCAACCACCCGATTTGTAGCCTCCTTCAATCGAGTTGCTCAACCGGGGAGGGAGGCTATCAAATTAGCTTCTCAAGGGGAGCCCAATCGAAGAAGCCGAGATCAGAGAAGCACTCGGGGAGTTCGAGTATCGATTTTGTTCGGGAAGGCGGATACGAGCCCGACACCGAGGCGATCGCGCAGGCGAAGGAGATGATCTATAGGGCTGCAGCTCTGCGGCCGGTGAGTATGGGGGTGGAGGAGGCAGTGGGGAAGCCACAGAGGAAGAACGTGAAGATATCGAGTGACCCACAGACTGTGGCTGCAAGGCAGAGGAGGGAAAGGATAAGTGAGAGGCTGAGAATACTGCAAAGGCTGGTCCCAGGGGGCAGCAGAATGGACACTGCGTCTATGCTCGATGAGGCTGTCAACTACCTCAAGTTCCTCAAGTCACAAGTCAGAGATCTGGAAACCCTGGGTAACAGGTTCCTTCCAGTTAACAGGAGCACCACAGCACCCTTCCCACTGCCATTGAACCAAGCTTCTTCCACGCAGACAATTCTCCTCCACCGAGAACCCTAAACACATGCAAAAGGTCAGACGGATTAAGTAAGCTCCTCGAGACCCACGGATCATATTATTGCCTTCATCATTAGCTTAGAGTCTCGGGCTCATGGATTCATCCCTTTCTCTGTAGCAGACATACTTTTTCCCTTGCAAAGAATCCTAATCCTAAAGCTGCTCTTCCTCCCTTTTAACCTTAATTCAACTAAAGCAATCTTGGTCCAACACCCATTAGTTCGAAGAATCATTTCTGTGAGTTGTCAGTCTCAGGCAAACCCTAAACAAAACCATCATACAGTCGCGAGTACTTCCTTTCATCCAACCCTTCCAATGCATAAAGGAATGAGGAATCATGACATCTATGATTAGGAGCCCTGCCTTTCATGTGGTCACAACTTCTCTCTTCCCTGGGCTGCACAACTCTTTTATCTCTAGCTTCCCTCATAATCTCATTCCTTTCTACAGATTAGTAAAAGCTGCGTCTCTTGGGACATGCGGCCCAAAAGCTGAGACATTCTCTTGGGTCTGTCTGGACATGTGGCAGAGAGGATTGTCCGCCATCAATTCAAGTCAAGCGTGCCCTTGAGAAGGCCACCAAGTATGGCAAGCACATGGTGATCAGAAAAAGAGCAAGCCTGCCTCAACCAACGTCTTTCTTATATCCTCCTCTTCCACTGTTCAGGTCTCATGGAGAACAAAAGAATGTGAAGGTGAAGCATTAGATAAAATTGAAGTGTAATTGGCCACTTGAATTGGCAACTTGTAATGGGCGGCACTCTAAGCTAATTTGTCTTATTGCATGTCACTCGCCCCTTCATTTTTCTATGCTCGAAGCAGAAAGAGGGTCTGGTACATCGAAACCAAAGTGGTCTGACTTCACCCAAGAGATTGAAAGATAGTTGTTCTGTTTCAAAAAGGATCCTTATGCAGAAGGTCAAAAAGAACCCTTTTATTACTCGATTTGGGGAATAGGAGATCAAGTTGTAGACACTGGAGTTGGGTTCGAAGGTTGGTGACGCAATTGGTCAAAGAGTTGAAGAGAGGGCAACTTAGACTGTGGGGTACCCAACCCAGTTGGCTTGTGTGATAGGGCAGATGTTTCTCCTTCCGTATGTGATTTCAAGTTTTAGCTGCATTAGTTCTTCCTTTATTGAGCTACTGGTTCAGCATTCGCTACCATCTCTACTCTGATATCTGTAGAACAGATAATTAATTATATAAGAACTGAGAAGGAACCCAAGTGATTCTACCGAACAGAAAGGATACAAATCAAAATAGATGATTCACAGCCTCACATTATTTTAGAGAAAAAAAATTTAACAGAGAAAAATAGTTATTTCACAGTCGTAAGATCTAGTGATGGTCAAAACAACTAAAGATTTAAGGAGTGTATGTCACTAATTAAAACATGGCAATGCAAAAAATGGATAGGCAGATTGTCATGCAAACTGTTTCTTGTATTATTAACCAACACTTGATGAACTACTATTTGGAAAACAAGAGAACCACCATAGAAGACCGATTCGAATATTGCAAGCTATGATCGATAGAGGTGAAAACTTTCGTACTACATTCCATGCTCTGTTGAGTAATATCCTGCATTTTTAACAGAGAAATTGATATTGGCTGCTACATTGATGTTCCCTAGAACATGCATTTGCAAGAACCTAAGTGTGTCGGGGCCCTTTCCAGAACAGAGCGAACTGAACATATTGTTGAAAATAACGACTAGACTTTGGATTCCACTGGCTGAAGGAATTAGAACAAAAAATGGGAGGTTATGTGAACTGTTAATAGTAATTTCAAGTGGGCAAGTTGAAGGCATGATCCCCAGTCAGGCTTCAGATGATGAGATGAAGGCATCATCATAAATCATAATCACCATTTACAATCAGTAGTTGCCGTTTCTCAGCAACTGGTGATCCAATTGAAGACCTAATCACTAGATAGATCTGGTAATGATGAAGTGCTATGCAAGAGTACGGTCATTTGGGAGAATGTCGGTAATGTCCGAATCAATCAGAATGGGTTCGAGTCTATATGCATAAAAACTTAGGTGGAGCCAAGATAGTCTCGGATACTGACCTAAACAAAGACCGAGGACATATCGAATTCCCAATATGATTATTCTGAGGCTTAAATTAGTCACAGAATAAAAAGTTAGAGTTTCAAGTAAATCAATGACTCGCATCGATTACTGTAGTCCAATGAGCTTTCGTAGTTGGTTTAATAAAAAAAATATTGTACAATATAGACAATATTCTGATTAGGCTACCACTTATTGAGCCCTGATTGAGATGAATATTTCCCTATCATATGGAACCCATAGTAAAAGAAACTATGTAATAATCTTACTTCACATTAATTACTCATGTTTTTTAATGAAAAGGAAGACATGTTTATATGGCGAAGTTTGTGAGACACATAGATCAGACCCAACAACAAGCCATGTTGTTCCATGCACACAAAGTGGCCCTGGCCGACAAGGGTCTGAGTGCCATTCTCCTTCCCTTCTCGTCCCCACTTTTACTCCAATCCTCCTGTATTCCACCCTCCTCTTGGACCGCTCCTTCCCCGTCGCCGTCAATGAACATTTAAGGATTATGATCAAGTCCTATTTCACTGCTTATACGATATAAGCCATCAACTACAACAATTGTAGCTTCAATGACTACAGTGGTAGAAAGGAAACATAGATCCAAACTTGCAGCAAAGCAGCTCTATCTTATACACGTACCAGAGTGGCTCATACAACAGACATAAAAAGAGCATCAAAACGATCCCTCTTTGGTGATCCGCTGGTGGAATAGAATGTAATTAACGTGGTTTTCTCACAGCCATAAAAGCATAAGAAACATAGGTGAGTGAGATCTTATCAAGAAGGCAATGTTTGTTAGCTACATGATCACGGGAGGCTAAGTCTCATTCCTTGATCCTTGGAAAGGGCCTTCGATTGCAGAACACAAACATGTGTATGCTAAAACTCAAAGCCCCCATCGACAATTACTAAATTCCTAGTATATTAGTCGGTTTGTCGGACTCACGCAGATATCGATCTTATCGAGAAGGAAATAATACAAGGGAATGTGTCCTCACTCACTCAGATCTATTTGTTCATCACCACGAATTCCAGATGCTATTAAGCTATCCAAGAAAGAGAACGCCAAAGAAAGAAATCGATTGGCCTGAGGCGAATTATAAGGGAAGATTGAGAGGTAAGACAGAAATCTAAGAATGCATCGGCAAGCGAGAGCATGAACTCGAATCATCTTAGTCGGAAGAAACCTAAGACGCAGCCGATCAACTAGTTAGCGACAACAACATGATGAATGCTCCGAGGTAAGAAGAATTAACAGCAGAATACATCATCGAAGAACAGAAGAAGAGGTTGAGAGAGATGAGAACGGAACGAGGAGGGAAACACACCTGGAGGTGCTCGGCTCGCTGCGCGGCTCCCTCTATGCCTCCGCAGAAGGCTATTACGCCTCGGTAGTTGTGGTTTCTTTATATAGTCGGCCCACAATTGCCCCAAAATTGATATCCAAACGGGCCCATTATTGGCCTGTTATTAGTTCACCAATGAAAATAAAGATAGGAAGAGAATATATATATATATATATATATATATATATATATATATATATATATATATATATATATATATATATATGTGTGTGTGTGTGTATATATATATATATGTATATGTATATGTATATGTATAAATGTATATGTATATGTATATATATATACATGTATATATATATATATGTATACATATATATATACATATACATATATATATATTTTATTTTATTTTTATTTATTTAAAAAATTATATATTTGATATGATAAATCGTTCGAATGGTTCATATTTATATGTATATATATATAGATAGTTGAATGTAGTATTCATCGAATAGTCGATTTGAGGTTGAATGATTCGATGAGGTCTTTCTTATGTTTTAATTAATTTTGGAGAAAATTTGATTGACTTTTACAGTAGATTTAGTTTTTAAAAAAATTATTAAATAGATATAATATTTTTAATTTTATAATATATAAATGCTTAGGTGACTATATTGTTGGATAGCATTTGGTCTCTCTTATTGATTCTTTCGTCGTGTGTGTGATTCGGATAAATACTTATCCTATAAATACTTTTAAAATATATATATATTTTTATAATCATTAATTATATTAGTAAATTAAACAAAAGTGTTATTTGTATTGGGTTATTATATATTTTTCCTTTCCTTTTCCTCCCTTTTATTATGGACCAGTATTTACAGTATTTTTATTATATTATTTTTAATGATATCAAAAAAAATTATGATTCATAAAAGCACTATAATAATATTTTTATATTACATCATAGTGTTTTTCTGATATTACAATACAGATAAAAAACACTATAAGCATAATATTTTTATAAATTTTATATTAAAAATATTATGTTACAGTATTTTTAAATGGTTAATGGATCAATTGACATGTCAGTAGTATTATAGGCATTGAGTAAAAAAGACACAGGAGGGTTTTTCCAAGAATTCATCTAATAATAATAATAATTATTATTATTCTAAATAAAAAAGTTACATTCTAAATTTAAATTTAATTGGATAATTTCACATGAATTAAAATTTAAAATTATTCTAAATCAAAATTAGTTAAATACATTCTAAATTTAAATTTAATTGTTTGATTTCACGAAGGAAAGAAGAGAATAAGATAAGCTAAGAGAAGAAAAGAAGGCAAAAAATTATTTTTATGGGATAAATAAATAAATAATTGTAATTCGTTTATCACATTCAATGCGAAATTAAATGATGATCGATTTATTATAGAAACCCACATGATGAATACTCTTTGTGGGTATAAGAATTCAGTAAAGAGAGGAATAGGTTGAATTCCAAACGGGCCCATGATTGGCCTGTTACTAGTCCCGGCATATGAATGCACCTGAAAGGCACGTGCCGATCGTGTACTCCCGCGCCCCCGTCCGCGCCTATATATATTTGCAGTCTCCTCCCTTGAACAGAGAACCCTACGTCCGGAGGAGCAACCCCATCGTAGAGGTCTCGGATTCCCGCCCTCTTCCGTCCACCACCAACCGCCGCAGGCTCTTCGAGATCTAGTTCGTGATGGGTGAGTTGATCTGATATGTTCTGATGTAATCCTCTTACTTCTTCTTCATCGTTTGTCTTCGACACCCGTTCTCCTTACTGCTGCCGATCGGATTCTAGGGTTGAATCTGATCCAATCTAATCTTCTTTCTTCGTTACCATTGTTTGACTTCCACACCCGTTTTCCTTGCTGATTCCGATCAGATTCTAGGGTTTAGTCTGTTCTATTCTAATCTTCTTTTTTCTTCTTCATCGTTTGTCTTTCGATCGGATTCTAGGGTTTACCTCGTTCCTGATCGTTGGATTATTGTGTGCGGGTGTGTGTGTTCTTGCATAGGTAAGGTGCACGGATCGTTGGCTCGCGCTGGGAAGGTGCGAGGGCAGACACCCAAGATGGAGAAGAAGGACAAACCGAAGGATCCCAGGGGAAGGGCCTTCAAGCGCAAGCAGTACAACAGCCGTTTCGTCACCGCAGGTACTTCTTTCTATCCTTCTCTTGTTCAAAGCTTTCGCCCTCCCTTTCTCTCGTGTTCTATAAGTGAATCATTGCTGTTAATGATTCCGATTCCCTTTTTCCCCCCTTCATAAATTTATTTGCTTGCGTTCAGTTGTGGGATTCGGGAAGAAGAAGGGCCCCAACTCGTCCGACAAGTAAACAGCGAGCTCTCGAGTAATATAGTTCTTACTTCCATCTCTTATGACTTCTTTTTCCTTTCTGAATGCTATAGTTATAGTTGGATTTAAGGACTTTGCAATTGTTTTTGGGATTATCCAATTATGAAGTCGAATCCATAGTATATAGTTCGTCAGATACTTCTTTCAGAGTCTAGTCGTTAATTGATGGCTTGTTAATGGAATTTGTCGAACATGATTCATGCATTGAGCCTCTTTTCTCCGAGTAAGCTATTCCGACTTCTTTCTCAGTGCCGAAGGGTTTGAACCTTCTTTGGTGTCCATCCAGTATTCTTGTTGAGCAAAACTATCTGTAGATTTGCAAAACTATTTTTTGTCCCTTGTTATTTCTCATATATGAGACAAAACCTGAATCCTTGTTCCTCTTTGAAATCATTTGTTGTGGATCCATATGTCGAGTGATAACGGAGAAATTTCGTAAAAGACTCTTTTAGTAATTTAGTTTTTATTCTCTTTCAACAAATGAGAAATTGGACGAAATAAAGATGGAAGAAAAATAGTTTTGATGAACATAAAAAAAAAAAAGATTTTGAATTTTTATATGTCAATATACACGTTATTGCCACTTTTCAATTATTTTACGCTTAACAATTGCAACAACCACATGGCTTATAAGCTAGTAATACCTTTTCTTACAACTTGAAGCAGCTCTAGTAATATTACCAGAAAACTTGAAAAGCGAATCAGCACACTTTATATTTAAACACGTTTTGGTTTGACAAACATTTATACATGTGTTTTATATGTCTGCGTAAAGAAAACACACGTTTTTCATATCAAACAAATGATAAATCTGGATCCAAACGGAACACCAAAGTAGGAAATGATTGGAAGAACTGATTCACACGAGGCAGGAGATGTACAAAGTTTGATCCGTTCCAATGCTGCTCAATGCCTGAGCTTGAAATATAGGATCAACAGAATTGCCAAAACCAGCGCAACAATGATGCCACCGATGATCCACTTGTTCCTGTCCATTCTCTTAGACATGGCTGTTAGGATTTTTCTACTCTTACCGATGTGGTCGTCCACTCCATGCAGCTGCAATTCAAGTCATCCACAAAAACTCAGTGCATATAACATTGAGGCCCAAATAAAAATAAAATTCAGACTGAAAGCTTAAAGATTTCTTACAGCTACAGCAAATATATTGCACATTCTGTCTCTTGACCTAGGCATTGAAAGATAATGCAATCATGCATCGTAATGTTTAGCTAATGATGGATTCTCAATGAGAAAACATACTGCACATACTAATCTTTACAAAAAAAAATTGTAACATACTTGGGATGCATTGTCCCATCAAATCAGAAAACCATATTGAAGTACCTCAGCTTAAAACCATATCATGGAATTCGTTTCTGTGGTTGGGCATGGTGCAAAAGAAAAGATAGTCTTAAGTGGTCTCAACATGTCCCGGTAAGCTCATCTTAACTAGATGCATTAGTAAGGAAAAGCGGAGTCAAAGTTCATCGTATTAGGAGAGAAGGCATATAATCCAATAAGAGTTGGTCACAAAGTATGTGAGAAAGAGGGTCCTCGGATTATCCCAATAAGAACTTCGCTCTTCAAAGAGCAAGATAACAGAGCAGGTTCCAACTGGTGCATGATAGCTGAGAAGCAAAGCTTTAATTGCAAACATAGTGGCATATATAGTCTCTAATTAATTTGGTGCTTGGCATTTGCTACATAATAGATGACATGGCAGCCAAGAACAGTTTGGAAACTCACTCTCTTATCGAATATGAGCAGGTAACTATATTCACCTAGTCACTTGAGTCAAACTTTCGAGTGTACAAATTTTACTACTCAGGACCTCCATCTGGAAGATAGCTCGGATTGACATTGCAATTTCAGATGTATAGCCAATAGGAAAAGAGTTTTCAAGGGAAAGAAGCCCAAGCTGAAGGAGGTGGGAGAGGAGAGATAAAGTTTACAGGCTTTTGATCAATGCCTAGATTAGACTGACAAGCTAACAAAGGATATCTTGTGATTATACTCTTGAATAAATACTAGTGCTCATTGTATGTAATAGATTGCTAAGCAGTTGTCCCCACATAATCAGAAGCATTAGCTATGGATGGTTCTTTTTTAGCAGAATTACAAGAACCCAAAATTATATCAAGCACCAAAGCACTACGATTTACATGGCTACTACAAATTTCCAAGAGGGACGAAGAGAACTACTGCTCTAAACCTAACTAAAATCTGACTTGTGATTCACCAAACAGCTTCAGCTTATCCATAGTGCCTTTTTTCTCTGCAACTCACTCCGAACTCTATGACTACTGGTCCATATTGAAAATAAAAAGACTCCAAAACTTTTTGTATTTCCTAAATTGTCTGGCAAGACTGGCATGATCCAAGATGTTTCCAACCACGTTTTTGAACAACAAAGAAAACGAGAGATTAAAAAAATGAGACATCAAGTGGTGCAAAATTTTACAGATATAGCTATCACAAAGAGAATATTAAATGATTGGAATGGGAACATACAGTACTATGAGCATGCAAGAGAGATTGACGTTGTTGATGCAGGTCTTGAAGAATTGAGACGCCAAGTTCTTCTGTCTCCAACATTGTTCTTCTACTTTCCTTTACCCTTTCAGTAGATTGATTCAATCTCTCTGTTGACATCATCAACCTTCCTCTTTGATCAGCAGAGACCTGTAACATACGAACCCAATGAAACATGAATACTATTAGAAAGCACTAGTTACTGACCAGTCAATTAATGAACAACTGTGTTGAATATCATAAAGCAACAAAAAAGTATTTTTAAACTTTATTCATTGGCCCAGAAGCACAGAAAAATCAGATCAGATCAGATCTGATATTCCTTTGGTGTTAATTGGCTGATACAAGGGCAGCAAAATGTGAACAACATTAGATCGGAGGTTTTGCAGCCTTCTATACTGGTGAAAGACGTCATAGGGGAGAAAAACAACTTCATAATGGAATATTCAATTTAGTGAACTAGGAACCGACATATATACATCCAATATAATGAGTTTTTTTTTTTTTTTTTGAAACTTATTCTAGCATTTTATCTGATCATATCACCTATACAAGACACTGTACTTCGAAATGTGATATCACTCAGCAAAACTATAAATGGGATACAAGATCAGAATGGGTAACATAGTAGCAGCACTTATCAATGGAAGAGGCATATCAACCATCAGATGTCTTGGTATCCCTTTCATTGCAAGATGACCTAAGTGGAATATTGTTCACCATGAAAAAAAAGGTCAATTCAATAAGTTTAATTTCTCAGTTTTCCACTGCAACAAATCTTAATGGCGGTAAATGATCCATGTAGTCAATCCCAAATAGTTGGGACCTATGGCTTTGTTGTTATTATTGTTGTTATGCCACTGCAACAACTAGTTGCCCAAAAACAAAATCTTCTCTGAAACCGTACTGCAACAAATAATATAAACTAAGTCTCTTTGTAGTTATCTGCTATTCAGATAGAGGAGATATAATTTATGGAACTGTACCGAGATGTAGCATAGCTCTTAAACACAGTAAAACTGAGCAAACATAAAAGATCTTTTACCATCAGTGTGTCGGCCATTCCTGATTCGAGCAGATCCTCCCTCGCTGCTTGATTAGGATTGACAGTAGTAATCTTTTTAAGCTCACTTTTCAAATTATTCAAGTCTGACTTGTACTCCCTCAACTTTGCAAGCAATCCAGCTTTCACACTGGGCTGCAAACTTCTTGCCTCAAGATCCATTTTTCGGATCTACAAAACAATGCATGAAGAGCTTTTAGAACAACTTTATCTGACCGAGGAATCCAGTAAATTTTTCAGTCCAAAACATTACCAAAGATTCCGCATCATCCACTCCAGATTTAATTTCCGAAACCTTCTGCTTCTTTTGCTCTGCGAAACAACACATGATATTATCCAAACGCTACATCTCAATTACAAGACAAGCGCCTAAATCTTATTACCTCCATCGAGAAGAGCAGCCGATGTGCACTTCCGCGAGAGAGCCGCCGAGATCTCACAATACTGCCGCTCGTAGCCTTCAAAAACTTCGCTCATTCTGAATTTTCCTTATTTTTTGATTCGATGCCTAAAATCACAATTGAAATATTGATCCTATAAAGATGTAATTAATCAAGCTTAGACAACGACGATCGGCGAAAACAATGCGGTCGAGTAAAGAAAGATCGGTTTCTCCTTGGAACTTCGAAGGTCAACGAGACTACCGATCTGAAGAACAAACCTAATCGTACATCTTACTAAAAGGCATCTGGAAATTTACACAGGAAATCGCAAGAAATCGATACCCACTAAACAAGAAAAAGAACTGACGAATCGAAATCGAAACCCCTCCTCGTAGATCGAGCATAAAAACTCTCATCGAACTAAGGCAGAAGAAGAGAGAGATCGAGAGAGATCAATCATAACAAAAACCAAAACATCCATTAAGAGTTTGAAGGATCGGATCTTACGATTAGATCGCACGACGCGGTCGCCAAGTAAATCGATTCGAGAACGAGAAGCGAGGGGGGAAAGAGAGGAGACAGGTCGGCTTCGATCGGACGAAATCAACGAAGGCGGCTTTTTATTAGTTGTTTATTTATATCGAAAGGGGGGAGGAAATAGGATAGAAAATTCCAGAAAGCGCGAATCCGACCGTCCATCACCTGAGGCGCCTTCCCGTCGGCCAACCCTTAGCTTACATCACAACTAACCGTAGTTAGGTTAACCCAAACCGCGAAAGAAGAGGCGGAGATTTTTTGTGTTTCAAGAAGTAAAACTGAACGTCATACGTTCGTTCACATCACTGTCAATAAGAAAAATCAAGATCTAAAGATCAACCTTTGATCCAAAAATTATCGGACTTGATTGTACTTATATACGTTGCCAATAAATTAATTATATTTTTCTTTCCTAGAAACAACTGGAAGGATTTTTGGATCATTAAAATAGGAAATCAATCCTTTAATTTTTTTTATCAAGACCAAAATAAAGAATAGGAGGAGATTAACGGCGTTAGGAAACGGACGCTTAACTCTACCCGCTAAACACGGATCAGAATAACGGCAACCTCTACATAGAGGAGCTGCCATGATCGTTCATCAGTGTATCAAGGGACGAGAGCAGCTCGCAGTAGAACGCGATGAACCCGTTTTGGTGACGGGGACAAAGCTGCCACAATTTCTTTGATCAGAGCTCGTAGTTTACTCTCTCTCTCTCTATTCTTCTGGAATAGTAGAAGAAGAGGAGTTCTTCCAAGTGCAGAGCGTTGTTCTTCTTTTGTTTTTACTGAATCTTCCTGTTAAATCTCATTGAGATTTGACTTTGAGCTCCTCGATACATTCACTCAAAAATACTGATGAAGAAGAAGATCGAAAAGTTTCGAGCAACCATTTCACTGGACAGAACAAGATGAGATTTTTCATTGGCTAACAACACTACATCAAAATCTGAGCATTATAGCTTCATCTTGAATGTCTATTGCTTCAACCACATCACAAATGAACTACGATCAAATCGAAAGACATGTGCAACACTATGCATCAAACCAGTGGCAAAACTTTAGTGTCCAACTAGGAAGTGATATGTAGGTAGAAGAACAGATTTCTCTAGGCACGCTTTAAGGGAAGTAATTGTTACAATGACTGGAGTTAGCTATAGTGATGAAGGAAATGCTTCGGTAATCCTACTAAAGACGAGTCCGAGTGGAACACATGCAACAGCAGGTCTCACAATCGTTTCAACCTCTGGCTTTCTGATGCATGAAAGCCTCCGGATCTTTCTGGGAGATAACCTTGATGTTCTGCTATTTGAATGTTTTCTTTTCGAAAGAGAAGGAACATTGAGTTGATCATAGTTCCCCCATTGAACGCCACTATAGGTCTGTGCTGCTTTCTTATTAGGAGTTGCTCTCCCAATAATTTCTACTCCATTCTTCAGTGACCGATTAATGTTGCTTGTAGCTGGCCAACAGTCGTTCTTAGTTATCAGAGTATCACTGGAGCCGTCTTCCATGACCTCAACGGGAGCAGGATGGCCAACAATTGCTTTACCATTCAATTTACTCGTGAGAGAATTCAGAGGCACATGAGGTCTGCCAGTTTTTGTTTCTACAGTCAATTCAACATCATATAGTGAAGAACCCAGACCTGTACTTCTAACTTGCTTCACAACCTGGTACTTGGAGCAAGTCAGAGTAGAGACTCGGTCATGAGGAAACAATTGTCGAGTCATCAGAGTGGAGATGGGAATCTGTCGCCTGGATGATCTCTCATGGTCTCTTGAGGATAGAAGTGAGGTAGAGCAATTTATTACACAATGCTTTAAAGCTTCGGACTGGCAATGTTCCCATTCACTAGAAGAGCAAGGAAGATCACAACTCTGAGACTGGGAAACATCATATGCCTCTGAATCTGATTCATCCTTTACTAAATGACAATGACAACTATCGAGAGTCAAGAATTCATCCGAATGATTGCTGCCAATTTTTCTTGCCATGCCTGCAAAAAAAATTTTCTTCTCCATTTGATCCAAGGAACTCTCAGATTGATTGGCCCCATTGATGTGGCTTTCAGAATTTGTAATTCTACTGAACCTCATATAATTCAGGTTCCCTTTACTGATTAAAAGTGGTTCC
This sequence comes from Musa balbisiana, assembly GCA_004837865.1. Lineage (NCBI taxonomy): Eukaryota > Viridiplantae > Streptophyta > Magnoliopsida > Zingiberales > Musaceae > Musa > Musa balbisiana. Next base: position 6,624,005 of record CM017191.1, on the reverse strand, counting down.
ACAGTCTTCTTTTCTGCCTTCTTATTGACACTATTAAGCTGATGTCGAGAATCAGTAATGCTACTCTCTCCAAGCCCTTCAGCAAAATGTGATACAAGATCATCCTGGCAGCAACCATTATATTGCTTCTCATATACACATGGCAGAAGATCTCTGATCGGACAATATTCAGATGCCTTTTGAAAAACTGAAACCACATCAAATCATAAACAGTTAATCCATTCTCCACCACCAACAGGAAACATAAGATCATGCAATATCAACCCTGTTTTTCTCAGGCTTATCTCATCTAGTATATGAAACAAGTACAGATGAGTAGAAAAAGAGAACATAGAAATACAAGACAAATGAAAAGACAAAAGTAGATGGGGGAAAAAAAGCAAAAGACTACATTATGTGACTAAATCTTTAACCCAACAACATTGCAAACATCAGAGCCCTTGGAGGCGGCACTAAGTAGCGCATATAATTCTTAGCACCAGATGAGTGTTCACTCATAGGAAACTTAAGTTGCAGTGGTCTCATGGAGATGGCTGTCCCTGTTTTGCACTGAAGATCCATCTTATAACAACAAGAAATTTATAAAACAAAAGACGTGTGATAAAAAAATTAAAATGGAGAACCAGAAGGTGATATTAAAAGATCAGTGAAACCAAACACACATTGAATTTATATATGAGTAAGTTCTTAAACAAAATATGACCAATGTACCCTTAAGATAAAGCTACACTAACCAGAACTATCAGGGTTGTTAATCATAAATCTCATCAATGTTGCAGATACCATATGAGCCAAAAATCTCAAAATAGAAGGATATCTGATTCTCAGAGATGTGGACCTCAATCAAGTTTATAAAAAGGAAATTTACTTAGGTTGTTAGTACTTGGTATATTTAAATTACAGTCAACCTTGTTCGTTAATGTAGTGATCTAGCCTTGTTTCATTAAGAGACCTAACATCTCCATTTAAAACAAATCCATCAAAAAAAAGGATCAATTAACAACACCAGACTTGTCACATATGACCAACTAACATGCCTATTGGTGAACTGTGATTGGGTTATTGGCAAAACAAAATAGAGGTATCAACCGCAAATAGGATTTTTGGCAATCTCAACCTTTAAGTAATTCATTGTTATTCACATTCTGCAGCAAAATCAATTAGCCAGGCTGTCAATTATTAATATAAAATAAGAAAGAAACTGAAAGCTTACCTTCACCAATACGGTCACCCATTACAAGGGGAATATCGACCAGGCCATCAGAGCATTTATTGTCGATGAACTCCAACATGCTTGCAAGTTCACAGTCCTTGATTTGAGAATTGAAGTCTGTGCCATCAAATTTACAAGTGCTCTCAGATGAACCCAACAATGTCTCACCCAATGTTCCTGAACCACATGTAATATTTGTCCTACTTGGAATAGATAGCAGTTCCTTTGATGTTTTCTCAGTAGCTTCTTTAAGAGGCCAGAATCCTCCAAAAGTACCATCCCAGTAACAATATGACGGAATTATAATCCTACTACCTATGCAAACTTTACTCAGTGCATGGTGACAGTCTCTTCTCACATCCTCATGAGCTTTGGCACTTGATCGCTTCCGTTTCAGGCATGAACCAGAACTTTTACAGCTTATTATTGGACCAGAACTAAAAAACCTGTTATTTATGTTTGATTCGCTGAGTGAAGCGCTGTCGGGAATGGCTAAGTCAGTAAATAATTCTGTTTCAACATGCACATGAGGCTTTCTAGTTGATATAATCCCCAATCCTATGTCCTGAAGATCTCTCACATGGTTTATTCCTTCACCTTCTGAATCATTTGGAGTTCTCCAATGTTCTTTCTCCATCAGTTGAGCATCAGCAGCAATCAACTTATCCAGCTGTTCATATGACACCAAAGATTGAGGTATCTCTTGGGGTGAATTCTCTTCAAAAGTATCAAATTTTCTGGCCATCAAACATCGTTGCTTGTCAAGTCCATGCATCTTTTTTGATTTTTTGGTAAAATCACAACCTGTTGCTCTGTAGAAGTTGTTCATTCCTGAGCCATTCTGCTTTCTGGCAGGAAAGTAAGACTTCTCAATCTCCAAGGCATGAAGAATGGCATCTTCTCTGTGGACGTACTTCCCTGTACTGGTTGAGAATTTATTTGAATGAACTGCAGAAGCCATGGCCTTCTGGATGCATTTGTCAAACTCCCCACAGCGAAATGCTTTAACACGTGTTGATTTCTCAAGATTATACCAGTCCCTGAATAAGTAAATTATTAGCAAAACAAAGTTTATGCTAGTAGCAAGATAATATAAGCATCACATAGACTAGTCCCAGAATAAGTTTTCACATGGGATATGCCAATGTTAATTAAATAATAAAGAAAAAACCAAAGAATGCAAGGAATTAAACATCGGTCAGTATGTACCACTGGCCTCACCAAGGACCAGTATTAGACCATATAGATTGCCACTGGTCAGTATTTAATTTTTTATTATTTCTTCTGATAAAACTGGAAGATATGAATTGGTAAACCACCTGCTACATTGGTACCATGTCAGTCCAATCAGCTATCAAAGCCGATGTCTGACTGAGATTTAAATCCTTGTTTGATGGAATGCCTTACATTAACACTTAGCAATTAGATACCACTTTTGAGTTATATGCAGATACTTTTGCAACATATTCCTCCATTTTGTCATCTCTCTTATAGGTCAACTTAATAAATACCTTAACCCAATTATTTTTTTTTTCTTTTTCACTTTTCCTTTTTATATCTCATTTTTCCCAAACCTTTTCACTTCTTTGTCACTTTAGTCTCTGTTTTAAGCTTGAAATGATATCCCAACTCTTCAACCATCCATATTAAACACCTTAACCCAAATTTTCTGTCATTTGGGTTCTGTGGTTAATGACAAAAGAAGAAAAGAACAGCTGACTTGATCCAAACCACCAAGAGAATAGAAGGTTCAGTTGCATTTTTTTGCAATTTGGGAGCATTAATCAGGCAATAAAAAGAAGTTAATGATTAAGTTACTTCTACATCCATAAACCCTTAAGCTTATTCACAATTTCTTAGATGGGCTCCACAGAAAATTGTATGTTGATCAAAGAACTGACCTGGGATTTGTTCTTTTATGGTTCCTATTATTAAGCTGCATGGAGTGACTTCCATCACAAGGGTCCAGAAAACTATGCTGCATTGGATGCTTATATTTATGATATCTCTCCCTTAAGTTTTCTTCACAGATCGAGTGAAAAGACTGATTTCAAAAGTTTAAAATAGTTAAACTCCTGAAATAATGAAAATCACTGTAAACTTGGGAATCAAGAACCAGTAAAATTTGGTCTTTCATATTTAAACATCAGATATTCTATCATAGCAATCATGAACTTTGTCCATTGGTAATGCCAATATTCCAATTGATCATAGTTTCCATATGACTTTTTCGTTCAAAGATATAACAGCAACAGCAACAAGCCTGTAGAAAAGACTGCTGTTATCTCTGTACACAAATATAACATCGAAAAATCTAAAATGACCACATTAATAACTCCAGAACCACTTCGTTCTCAAATTTCAACCAACAGCGAATCTGAGAATGACTCTGAAACACTTTTGAACATACTCCTGCAATATTTCAGAATGGGACATCTAACTTACAATTAAAGATTATCATTACGTTTTCATTTTGTGCAAATAATTTTTAGTTAGGAAGATACTCCCAACCTCCCCCTCCCCTCCTCCATAATTCATTAGTTAAAAACATGGTTGATACAAAGGACATTAATCAGCATGCAAATTGGAGGCCTTTACATCTTTAAGAAATTCAAGTTATTAAAATTAGGCTTTTAGTCTCTACAATTGGCCTCACGATGATAAATGATGAACTAAAAATTTAGCATTTATGAAAGACTTTATAGTAATTCTGCATTTAAACACTTTCATTCAGATTCTATAACCACATAAGTCAACATATGAAGGCAATAATTGTATCATAAATAGATAAAAGCAAGGGTGGATCATCATCATCATCATTAGCTTCTTAATTATCAATATCATGCAAGATGGATTTGATACAAGGCACAATCAAAAATCAAGAGGGTTCCCCAGGAGACTGAGTAGATAACCAGGTCAAGACTGCAGTAGTGGCAGTAGTACATATGAAGGCAATAATTGTATCATAAATAGATAAAAGCAAGGGTGGATCATCATCATCATCATTAGCTTCTTAATTATCAATATCATGCAAGATGGATTTGATACAAGGCACAATCAAAAATCAAGAGGGTCAGAGGGTTCCCCAGGAGACTGAGTAGATAACCAGGTCAAGACTGCAGTAGTGGCAGTAGGTGAACTATTTTATAAACTTTGTACTTAAGGCCTTGATAAATATAAATGATTCTCTTTTCCATAATCACCTGACATGTGTTCAAGTCTTATGTATCATAACTTATTCTAAATGTGAAAACATATATCTATATACTTTGAATGTGAACATAGAAAAATCTCTCTACTTCTGTACTTAATTGAGAACAGTCCCCTATTGAAGAAAAGAAGAACATTTCAAGCAACTTAACAAAGACAGAAAGAAGAATAGGTTTAACAGATGAGAAAGCTCACATGCTCCCATCTTCTCTTCCAAGAAGCTTGATGGGAGTTCCCGATCTCGGAGGAAGCAAGCATTTCACAGGCAGTTCATGCAGCCCCACAGTCCGTCCAGGCCACCATGATCCATTTCGGCGACGGACCCACACCAGGCCCCCAGCCGACACATTGATACTGCTTAAGCTCGCATCTTGCTGGCTGCCCATAGCAAAACCAAAACCTACAAGAACATAACCATTTAAGCTAACCAAATCAAAATACATATAAAAGAGGAGAAAAAGGAAAGCCCCCTTCTGCTTTAGAATGGAGAAATTTCCAAGAGCAGATCTTATTAGCTCGGAGAAAAAACAAGAAAAAAACACTCTGCCAAGTAAAAAAGAGCACTACAAAATCTCAAGAAAACACAAAGCACAAAAGATCAAATAAATAAATAAAAAACAAATTATTGGGTAATGGATTGAGAAGATGGACGAGAAGCCAAAAAACACCTACGGAAGATAGGTCCTTCCCTGCTGACGAAAAAACAGGGACCAAAAGGACCGCAAACGCAGACGAGAGGCCACGAAGCTTAAACGGTCCAAGGAAGAAAATCTCATTTTCTACGAGATTTCCATCTGCTTCTCCCCAACCTCAACTGGATTAGTCACTAGTGAAGAAAGCGGTTTGATCTTTTTTGTTATTCTTCTTCGTTATAAATTTCATTTGTCGTCTTCAAAGAGATGGTTGGCGATGGCGGCGTTACCTCAAATGGCGGAGGGTTGAGAGGGGACGGCGAAGCGCAGAGACGACAGAGGAGTGGAGAGGGAGAGGGGGAGAGGAAGAGGGAGAGGGAGAGGGAAAGACAAGGGAGGGCATGGAAGGAGCTATCCGGCGCAGCGTTTGGTGAACTCGTATACACAAGTGGGCCAGACGTCACTTGGTATTTCTTATGAGGCTTCTACTAGTGAGAATGGCAGTAACTTCTGGCTATAAGGAACTCTCCTTATATATGCTGTGGAACAGTTCCACTCTTTTTAGTCCAACCTAACTCACCTTCAACTTTTCTGCAACAACAACAACAAGACATTTGAAATCGATTCCCATGAGATCTAATATAATTTTGTATTAGCTATTTAACACAACCTTCATCCTTTGAAACTAGAAGCCAACACACATATAAAATCTGCTTTCAAGAGGAAAGACTATCTAGTATGAGATCCTCCACAAGTTACAGCTCTTCACCATTAACATCACTCAAAATGCAAGGAGATATAAGAAGTGTGCTTGACCTTCAGCAATCCATAATATCTTATATTCTCCTTTATCATGCAAAGGGCTTAGGGAAAGCATGTTTTGTGGATTAATCTTTGCCAAGGAGGGGGGGGAAGAAGAAAAGGGAAAGAAGGAAGATTGACCTAAAACCATGAACACCACCACACCATCACCCTTCCACACAAAATGAGTCAGCTGGTCTGACAAGCAAGTTTCATGACTCTACTTCACTCCATTATCTATGCAACTCAGTATAAAACCACACAAGTATAAACGATAAACAAATCAGATGGGAAAATGTTACAGACATGATACATGTGATGATGCTACGTGATAAACCATCAAATCACATAGCATAATCAACAAAGTGACAGAAAGACTGATTAACATTTACACAGTTAATATGAATTACCTCCTCAGGCTTAGAGAAACTTTGTAGCTCATCTTCCATCAAGTCGACCAGTGACTTGATATAAGCTTCGTGTTCATACCATGATTTCACTGATAGAAATTGGCAGTTTTACAGACTAAGCATCTCCCCTGAAATGTGAATTGTCAAGTAATTAAAAGAAAAAAGAAGACAAACCAACACATTTACCTTAGAAGACAATTCATAATTGTCAACAGAAATGAAAAAGAAATTGTTATCTATCCGATGATCCTCTGGAGAACATGGATGCTAGAACTGCTAGTAGATATAGAGAATTGATGATAATGTGGAAACATAACAAGCTTTGCTATTTTATCTTTTATTATCTGTAATCATAATTACTCAAAATGAAATCATTTATATATCTAGTCAAAACAAAAGGAGAGCTAAAAGTTCACAAACTAAAAGAAGCACATCCAATCATCAAACCTCCAAATCACATCCAACTTTCGCCAAATAAATTATATATATGCAAATTGAGGTCAGAATAACCTTGTTAATATTTCTGGTGCAGTGAATTGCACAACTTTATAGTTTGTTTATGCCTGTAACAAAATTGCATAACTGAGGCTGATCAGAATGCATGAATTCTGTCAACAAATGACAAATAACAAGAAAGAAGTCTAGTTTGACTATAAGTCTGATGTAAGATGTAGTTTCATCATTGAAGAGCCAGTGGCATCAGATACAGAAATTACAAATTGTCAAGATATACCGGAGACAATTCTAGCTTGGATACATATTATATTATGGGCTAAGCAACTTGTTGATTACTAGCATGCCAATCGCAATTACAAACCTGATGAAGAGCACCCCATCTGTATCTCATACTCACATATACATTGGCATGTGGATCATTGTATTCAAGGGCCAGTTTCAATGCTCGTGTCTAAAATTCTTCCTTCCTCAAATTCTTCAAGTAGAAAATCTATCTGACAGTTACAAATAGACTAGTTACTATTGGAACAAATGGAATGAATAGAGGTGGAACAAGACAAATGTGTATGCATATTGCTTCTATTTCGATAGTTGATGAAGCAACTTACCGGAGCAGCAAGTAAATTAAATAGGGATGGTTGAACATTGTGCATGGATGAATAACAATTTGTTCTCCCAGATAGGTTATGCTTCTTGACCGCCATACCATAGATTTAATCAAATGCCTCTTGCTAACATCAGATGCAATATCAGAAAGCAAGCTATTGGTTTCTTGAAGTCCATTGTCCAAGGAATTGGAGGTGAATGTCACACAGCAGACGGAAGTAATTGCCCTGTTCCTTGACCTGCAACTGAATTGACTGTTAGCTCTCTGTTTTATCTTATAGATTGGTCCAGAAGTGAAATGATTAGAGATCTAAAACCAGCATTCCAACTCTTCCAATATCAAAAAGCAACAAAGAAATTGGAAAAGCAACACTTACAAATCGAGAGAAACACTACTGTTCTGACTCTTTAAATGTCGGAGTTTGGTATGAGCAATTGAAGAATTCACTGTTTCCATGCTTTCAGGGAGTGGCAATTGAGTTCCTACCATAAAAGCAGCAACAGTTAGAGGGAAGATTAGATCCAATAACAGATGTAGTCCTTCAAACCATCTGGTAATCAGAAGAACAAATTGTGGGATGGAGCAAAATACTCTCAACGTCATCAAAAACACCCTAAAAACTGCCATGAAAGGTTACCAGATCACATGCTGCTCCAATTGTGATCTGCCGAACAGACTCGCGCATTGATACACGGCAACAATTAAGACTACAAATCAGCAGCGATCAATCATTCTTCGTCATTGTGACCGGTCCATGCGCCATAAATCTGACGGATTAGAAACCCTAAAGCAACGGATCCCTGAACAACATGCCCAACGCAAGATATCAATCGAACCGAAACGGAGAAGACGGGAAAGGAGGACGCACCTTGACGGACCAAGAAAAAGTAGGATTACCCCAAGAGTCGCGGAATGCAGCAGTGGATCAATGTGATGGTAGGCCAGGGTTGCCAGCCTGTAGTCGGAGAAGAAGCAGGGGAGTGAGGCAGAATGGCAGCGAGAGGAGAACGGCGGCGGAAGCGCGGGTTGGTTCCGTTGCATAGGTGATGACCCCCTGTCGACAACCAACTGAAATATTGCGTAGCAAATGACTACCCGCGTCGTGATTGGCGGAACCCTCTGGACCCACGGAGAAACTCGACCGGATCAATTTCTGTTATGTGGGACGGTTACTTTACGCACCATCACAAAATCGCAAGGTTTGAGGTGGAGCCCACAGCGGTGAAGTCGGGGCAGTCGACGTGGCAGAAAAAACTTCTCCTACCTTGTTATCCGTTACCCGTACGCAACTCATAACGAGGCCGTGTGGGACCCATCTTTCGCTTCGGATCCTTCGTCATCGATTTAGTTCAATAATTATAATATTTAAATTATTGAAATTATTGAGTTCAATAATAATATTTCAATAATTTCTTGCAAAACAAGATTTAGTTCAGTAATAATAACGTCATAACAAAAACGTCGGCAGGTGACAAAGACGGGTAGGCGAATAACGTAACGGGGAAGAGAACCCATAAACCGTACCATCGTCTCTGACCGTTGCTTCGTTCCGTACGCAAAGCGGAAACCGCGTCGATGACGCACGTCAAGCGAGTTGAAGGGGGGTGCGAAGACAGAGGATGCAAACCCCCACCGACAACCGACAGTAAGATCGCTGCTTGAGTCGTGACAGGTCTCCTACTTGAGTCGCACACCCTTCCCTCTTCACGCGCACCATGTCACGTAGCCTCTCGTTGTCCCGTTCTTGACCGGTCTCGGCCATATTAATAGCACAACCACCGAGACCGCCGTCACGACGTGTATTAGTGCGTGTCAGACACTACCGAGCTCCACCATGGATCCGAGCTCCCCTCCTCCCAAGCTCTCCCTCTACTGGCTTCCCAGCCAGCTGCCAGAGCCACCGGGCATGGCGACACCGCCGCCCGGGCTTCCGGTCTCCGTCCCCTTCCTGTGGGAAGAATCTCCGGGGAAGCCGAGGACGCAGCACACCCTTGGCGCCGGTACCATCCGGAGTTTGGACCTGCCTCCTAGATTGGTGGCGGCTGCGGAGATCAAGTTCGATAAGACGCTGTCGCCCACCACAGTTCTCGACGGCCCAGAGCGGTCGTCCCGGGCCATACCACTCGGCTCCTGCTACTCTTGTTCCATTGGAGAGGGGAGGACCGTCGTCAACATGGGAGGTAGGAAGAAGGAAGGAGTGGCTTGGTTTTGGAGGAGGGGAAGTGCGAGGAAGGTGACGAGGGAGGGAGACAGCTGGGAGACGAATTTGGAAGGGCTGACAGAGAAGGGTATCGCTTGCTCCTCTATGCCTTCTTCTTCTTCTTCTTTTTCTTCTTCTTGCAAGCTTGGTGGAGACTGTGAGGGTGAGGTTGTAGAGGAGGGGAAGGTGAGGATCACAAGGCTGAGGAGGAACAGAAGTATTGCAAGTGCATCCACCTCTCATCTCTGGGTGAGTCTTTCACGCCTAAAACCCAAGTATCCAACTCTTCTGTCAACCAATCTATCCTCCATGTCCATTTGTTTGCTTAGTTACAACAAGTAAGATTAGCCTGGATGCATGCAGTATTCGATAAAGAGACGATGTGGTGTTCTTTCGTTTCTAGTTTGTCTGGTCTTCATGTGGACTGTCATGCATGGTGAGAGTGTTTGATGCGATCCTTTCCCTATGGCTACAGGGAAGCATTTATGGCAGCCTGAAGAAGGTGTTGCCGATGGCAGGGAGAAGGGACCGCAAGGTTTGAAGTTCTCAAAACAACTGACGACAATCCTCGTTGTACCAGTCGATCTTTGTGGGAGGCATTCTTCAACCTTCGTATATCTGTTCTATATAAGGCTTTTGTATATGCATATGATCACTATGCACTGCAGGAATTGTATCAGTTTTCAGTAAACATGGCAACATCTTTCTTTCTTTCACTCAAACAAACAATGAAACCCCCATCAGAAGAGAGAGAGAGAGAGAGAGAGAGAGAGAGAGAGAGAGAGAGAGAGAGAGAGAGAAACAAAAAGGACGGAGGTTTTATGACTAACTCTACTATCAGATGGACAATTGATACATTACCTGCGTTCCAGGGAATAAATAGTGGCCGACCAAATCATTATGATTTCATTAATGGTGAAGAAGGAGAATTGTAAATGCAATTTTCTATCTAAATAGTATACCATTGTTCAAATTCAATGGAGATTAGTTATAGCGGTCATTCATACTAATTATTAGTAGATTGACATCAGCAATCTACCATACTTCATGCAATCACTAAAAAATAATAAAATATAATTTTACTAAGTACATCCCTTTAATTATCAATCAAGTAATAGTTGTGAAAATGCAGAAGGAAAACTGCAAATATTTGATCAAACAAAATCCAATTTGGGATGTCATGATGCTTGTGAGGAATCTCAAATTAAGTGTATTATGATGAACTATATTCACATTCACAGGCCCGAGATTTGATGGGCACACCATTTCTCCAGCACAAAAGATGCAAAAAGAGTACATAACCAAGAGGTGTATGGCAATCCATATGACAGTGAGCATTAGAACTGCTGCGACAATCTCCTCCTTTTGTAATTAGCCTTGAAGCAAGCCTGCCTCAGTTTCTTCGTTCTCTCGGTCAATTGCATCTCAGGGTTCTCCTCCATCAGCCTCTTGTGGTCCTCCAATGTCTCCAACTCTTTCCTCATGCTCTCCTCGCAGACACCCTTCCCCAACTCCTGCAGAAGAATACAAGCAGCAAATACATTTATGCATCCGAAATGATTATGCTTATTCATGCGATCATTAATCGACAAGCAGCCATTGGGAGCTTCTGCACGCATGAGGGCTATTCTAATCACTTGATGGGGAAAAGAAGGCGCACCTGCACGTTATGGATGAGAGACTTCAAGCTCTTCATCTTCCTGTGAGGCCATCGGGCGATCCCGAGCTCCCTGCACCTCTTCTTCAGCACCGTCAACCCCACGTTCATTTCCTTGGCGGCCTTCGTTATCGGCATGTAGAAGTAGTTCTTGATCTCGTCGAAGCCCACATCGTTCAGCCTCGATGTCCGTCCGTCAACTCGCTTCTCCGTCGTTCTCTTTCCGTCCCAGCCACTCGCACCGTCGAAGGCTTCGATCGGGAAGTCGCAAGCGTTAAGAGGTAGGGGATCAAGCGGAAGGTCTTCGTTGTTGCTGGTCGAGACGCAGTCGTGCGGCCATGCAAACGGCTCCAGATCGATATCTTCCAAGTGCACTGGGTTGAGCGGTTCCGGGAGAACATGGTACTGACAAGGAACCGAAGGTAAAGAGGTATCAGAGCTTATGAGGGACGGTGAGAACCCCAAGGTGTCGTCGAACGGGTCGAGACTCTCCGGCAGCGGCACCAGATCGTCCGTCCCACTGCACCAACGAAGCAAAAGAACGATCTTATTGCACGAGTTCCTTTCGTGAGTCACGGGCTTCATGCAGTACATACCTGAGGCGATAAGGGAATTCCGGGAGGGAATCTCCATAGTGAGGCCACTCCGAGAAGAACTTCTCCTCCAGTAACATGAGATTGTTCATGCGGTCGAGATCCATGCCGAAGAAGAAAGGGGGCTTCGCCGCGGGTTTGCGATCCATGCAAGCGACCAACAAAAAGGAAGCGAATGGCTACAAAACCTCTCTTTGGGAATGATGATGTGCGCCACAGACGGACGAATATATACATACGATACATACTCATGCACGGCGTCAGAACGTGTTTGTTATACGGCTAATTATTACTGTGGTTATTAGCGCCGTTATCGAGTTCTCTCAACTTCAACGTATCCATGCATGCATGCATGCATTTACGGCCAATTATGATGGTTCCCGAGAGATTAAAGAGATCTCATCCCCCCTTCTCGATTCGTGCCTCTGGTTCTGCGAAGGGGGCATTAATCCTTGGGAAGAACGCTTTGCTATATTTTTTTGTAGGGCAAGGGAGGAAAAAGATGGACGGAGAGGATAACGTATGCGTGTGTGGGTTTCCAAGTAATTGGGTGACAGAGAGGGTTAGCAAAATCCTACTAAACGAGTGTCTATTGGCGATAAGGGCGTTTGGTAGAAGCCTTTTGGGGGTGAGCTGACTACCCGATCACACCTACGCGTGGGGATTAGGCTGACCAGCTAATGGGGGCGTTCGCTGTCAGCATCCAGAGTTCTTCTTTGTCATCCTCGGTTGATTTGGATCAAGCCAACAGATTCTATGATGCTTGGAAGAACACGAATCACCTGCTCAGATATAATCATATTTTTTTGGTGTTATAATTAGTTGACAAGCATCTTAAAGGTAATTAGCTGATGTTTGCTATGATTTAGCAGTGGCAATGATACATAAACCGTCACCATATGAGATTAATATTAATCCTACTTTTTGTTTGAGAAACATGATCTAACTCAATTGGGAGGTGATGGTAATTCGGACCTGTCGACTCACGTGATCCCTATATTATCGTTTAGGTATGTTTCTCCTTAGTCGTGGATGATACTTCATAGAAGATCGATCGATCGATCGTTTAGATATGTTCCCCCTTAGTCGTGGATGATACTTCATAGAAGATCGATCGAGTCTGTCATATGAACAAAACACCAAAAGGAGACTGTTACAATAGTTACAGACAATCCCCTCGATCCATCAAGTATAAAAATCGAACCTTCACACTTGTCTAGGAGTTGAACCTTTCACATTCCATGTAACCTTGAAAAAAGAGTTAACTTATGCATCAGAGAAATCGAGTCAAGAAAGTCCTCCTGATACTAACCTTTGTGCAGGAACCCATCGAGAAGATCGAAATCCACCTCGGATCCTTGTAAGCCATATCAAAGATTCTTTCGGAGCCATCTTGGGTACCTCAATAATAATTAATGTTTATTTATCGTCGACTCATGTTAATTTGAAATAATAATTAATGTTTCTTTTCTTTTGGTCGCCAACTCATGTTGATGTGAAATAAAAATTTTGGGAGTCATATTCGGGGGAAAAAAAGCTGTGCATGATTTGAGACACTTTGCACCGTTTGATGTACTTATAAGCATGCATAGATTTATCAAATGATAATTGATCTAATCAACGGTTGCAAGTTAACAATGCACACAAAAAGAAGCATCGATGTTTAGGTCTTTGCTTTAAATGACTTGACGATTGCACCGTCCACCATACGGATAACATTATGCAACATGACTTTTTATGTTAAAGATTTACAAAATAGTCTAGACAAATTACGAAGATAAATTTCTATTGCAAGACAGACTTTTTGAACTTTACTAGCCTACATTTATTCTTCTCGATAAATGAGAACATTGTTCGAGCTATCGTGCTGATGTATACATACGGTATTAACTAAGACGCAATATAATCGTTAAATTTGGACTACCGTATTCATCCAATCCAATTGTGTATGGTCTATGCAAATCTTCCACAGGAAGATAATTATCATAATTCCAAACTCAGTTTCTTTATGCCTCATCTCCCTGCATATCAAGATTGTTATCACATATTGTATTTTTTTTCTTCTTTTTATTAATATGTATAAATTATAAATATTTATTATAGTTTATTTATTCATCAAAATATAAATAAATCCAACGAGCTCTAATGCTACTAACAGACTACTATGAAAATAAAAAATAAAACGAAGATTTTTCAACAGTACTAACTAGAAACCCCTATGAGTCAATTGTAAAATAAATATATATCTAAAAATTAATCATCCTATTTACGTATATCAAATAAGTACTTCCTCAATAATAAATAAATAAATAAATTTATTTTACGAGATGAGTTTGTGTTCTCGTAAGAATAAATAGAGAGAAACTCATGATCACTAACATTCCAATAACTAAATTGTATTATATTGGATTCCTCGTATATTTGGAGCTAAAAAATCGAGTTCAAATATTAAGGAGCGATATTTGGTTTTCAAGTATAATAACTAAATTGTATTATATCAAAACATTATATTTATGAGCGATATTTGGTTTTCAAGTACAAACACATTTTAGAAATTTGATAGGTTTGCCCAACTGAATCAAATAATGATGTCTAATGCTAATAACTTGATGTCATAAGAAGAGTCCAAAGAAATTATCACAAGAGATTCAAAATTAAAATATTTTTCTTTTATAATACACCATTACGAAAACTCTTTTTTTCGACTCTAAAATTAATAATTAATTCTAGAATCAGGGGCACAATTCAACCTGCATATAGGAATATTAAGATCTATTTCAGGATAATTGATCATGGGACCTCAGCCTCAAGGAATCCAACACAAACTCAACATCATTCATAAAAAAACCAATTAATAATTTTTAAAAAAAGATATAATATTTAACTACTTAAAGATAATTTGACTATTTCAATTGAAGGATTTTGTGGGCTTAAATCAATCAACTTATCTTCTATTAATTAGATAATGTTTCAAATATGATAATTACATTCTCTTGAACGATTATATTATATATCATACCATCGGCATATATAGATGGATTTTTCTTGGGTATGTATCACCACCCACATTATATAGGATTAGGCGTGATTCTAATACACACACAGTGCTCGAGTTCTTGAGCCTCGAAGTCAAAGACACTGATCGTGATTTCGCTACGATGTCAACCAAGTATATATATATATACATATATATATGCTTCGAGATTCGTGTTGCGACAGATTAAGCGACGTCTTGGTCTCCATTGCAGTGTGAATGGTTCGTCTAATCGGATCAACACGGTCCAATTTGGAGCCGCATTGCAAATATGTGATCGCTCCATGTCGTCAATTCACTTATTGCAATTGCTCGATAATTAACTAAGAGAAGGCACAGACGATTAGACCTATGACGCGGAATGAGCTAAACCATTGGAGTACAAATAGCATTATTAGCAATTTTGAAAAGGATAATTAGTCACTAAGCCAAATTACTAGTGACAATACATCTTGACATCATCTTACATGATTTTTTTCTTATTTTATCATATATAGAAATAATAATTAATAATTATCTATGTTTATGTAAATAAAAAGTTACTAAAATCAACTTAAGGAAACCACACCGCGAACTTAACGCCGAGGTGATGAGTCCCAAATGGGTGTCACCTGTGAGCAATGCGACCTCCAATTACAAGTTGATGAGGCGATTAAGTAAACAATTTAGACAAATTACAATCACATGCCGCCGACAAGTTGGGCTTGCTCCGAGATGCGTGCAAAGCCAGATTAACG
This sequence comes from Musa balbisiana, assembly GCA_004837865.1. Taxonomy (NCBI): domain Eukaryota; kingdom Viridiplantae; phylum Streptophyta; class Magnoliopsida; order Zingiberales; family Musaceae; genus Musa; species Musa balbisiana. The sequence goes on along the minus strand of CM017191.1, from coordinate 6,608,455 downwards.
GAGATCATCTCCTCCAAACGCCCATTTTATATATATATATATATATATATATATATATATATATATAGAAGAAAAGCGTATCACGCAGGTTTTCGGATTGCGTGGCCTTCACGCGATCCTTTTGAGCACCGAACAAAGGCTGCTCGAAGGAAAGGAGCAGAAACTAGAAGGATCGAGGAGTAGGGTTGGGGTTTCGATCGACGGTCGCGAAGGATGCCGAAGAACAAGGGTAAGGGAGGGAAGAACCGCAAGCGCGGTAAGAACGAGGCCGACGACGAGAAGCGCGAGCTGGTCTTCAAGGAGGACGGCCAGGAGTACGCCCAGGTCCTTCGGATGCTCGGCAACGGCCGCTGCGAGGCCATGTGCATCGACGGCAGCAAGCGGCTCTGCCACATCCGCGGTAAGATGCACAAGAAGGTCTGGATCGCCGCCGGCGACATCATCCTCGTCGGCCTCCGCGACTACCAGGACGACAAGGCCGACGTCATATTCAAGTACATGCCCGACGAGGCCCGTCTCCTCAAGGCCTACGGGGAGCTCCCCGAGAACATCCGCCTCAACGAAGGCATCGGAGGACTCGACGAGGAGGAGGAGGGCGCCGCTGATGACTACATCGAGTTCGAGGACGAGGACATCGACAAGATCTAAGCGGTGGAAGGATCAAATAAGGTCTGGCTTGCCTTTTCTTCTATCTATATCTTGAATTTGATGTCGATTCCGTTTCTTGCAAGTCTGCTGCTGGAGTTTGGGTATAATATAGAAATAAGTACACAGATGCTTGGATGGTCTTAAAATCTTATGATGGTTACTGGTGGTGTAAAATAGACTGTGTCTATCTGATCATGATGATGCTTTTGTCGCACTGTGCTATCATAACAATTAATTTAGTATCCTTGAGGATTCTTGGTTTGCAGATTTCAATAATTTTGATTTCAATCCGACAATTACTTGAAATGGTTCTTATCTTCATCTAGGTCGAAACAGAAGTTTTGTGGTCATAGGCATGTCTCCTTTTCAGGTCTTCAGTGAAATTCTAGAGAGTTTTTACAAAGGATTGTGTTCATAAACCTCAAGAAGCCTTAGCTTAAATTTGCTAAAATTTCCATATGTATTTGGAGAGGCATTGGTAAACATTTGTGTGATTACAATCATTTTTGTTGTCTTCGTATTAGCAGGTATTCATTTATCTCGATGATTTTGTGTTAATCTTGTTCGGTTGATATATTTAAGATGATTGTAGATTGCTTGTTTGACCATATGCCTTTCCATGCCTAAGGTCAAAAAGAATGCAACCACATGAGGACTTGTGACACTGTAGTTCTTGTTTTCCCTCTTGTTATCTCTGATAGCCAGAGTGTACTGATCCAAGTGTTCTCAAGCACCATTTGGTGGAAATGTGCTTTCTAATGGACCAATGAAGTTTATCGTATTCTTTCTGAAATCATGGCAATGAACACATTTATTTGGACTTGTTATGGCCTTTAAACTAGATGGTGGGGATTTATTTATCTTTTGTGTGATTCTGCAGTGATCTGTTAGGTTGTTCTGGTGGCTTTGCCATGTTGTTGGGAAGGCCAGCTGGGGGAGTAAGAATAGATGGCGATAGGCATTACTGCAACCTCGAGAAGTTCTCTTTGTGGGAAAATGAACATCTTAGCCTGCCAAATCATGGTTGGATGAAGTGGCTTTGTCATCTCTTTTCTTATTGCGGATGGAGCATGTAACTTTGCAATATGAATGGTGCAGGCAACTCCGAAGTATGAAGAGGGTGGGTGATCTGGGTAACACGAGGTGTGACGAAGATAGATTGGGGATCTTTTAGAAATTATTGGTGTCATGAACTCATAATACTGCATTTTATTATCTAGATCTCCCTTGGTGATACTTCATCTGGTGTTAAGAGACTGTCCCCGAGTGGAACGACAATAGGTAGAAGATGATGACTTTGTCTATGATTCATCTTCTTAGCTAGTGAATAAGTGTGACACATGGACTAACGACCCGCCTACATTCATATTTGACGCAGCAGATTGCCCTCTTTCTTTAGGCTGAATTTGCTATTCATGGATCAAATACATTTGGAGAACCCTTCTCTGCCACCACATTTGTTAGGAGGAGGCAAATATTTCTGTTGAAATCATACTCTTTCAGAACCCTTTTTGCCACAACATCTGCTAGGAGGAAGCAGCATGTTTCAAAGCAAATCTTTTAGTCAAAATGATACTGGAAGTTGGCAGGATGTGTGTGATTATTATGCAGAAGTAATTTTTGAGACATCCTTTTGCATTGGTGGGTATCAGATAAGTAAAATCTGATGAGGTTTGTAGAATTGTGCTGTTGCCAAGTTTTTCTTGAGTCTTAGTTTAATGCTAAGTAGCTTCTCAGTCATGTAGCAAATCAACTGTCAATGATCAAGGAATGGTACCAGATTATATAGTTTGGTATCATCCTGATGTTTGTTTTTTAATTATTTATTAGCAATACCAATCAATATTGGTTGGCATAGTTTGAAGGCCGGTACATAAAACTTTCAGCAGCTTTATTGGAAACACTAAAATCATTCTTCTGCTCATGCTATGCAACATCTGAATTTATTTGCTTCTCCATTGATGTTAACATATTAATTGTTTTAATATGTTCCTATAGAATAGGGAAAATTAAACAAGTCATATAGGGTAAGTGTGATAGAGGGCCGCTATAATATGGTGTTCATTAGATCCTCGATAGGACTGTTAAGGTGCTTGAAGCCTAATCATAATAGCCTTCGTACCGTTATGATTTGTGATTCCTGCAGCAGGGATCTGTTGTTTGCGGCTACGACGTCTTTTACAAACGGAAAGTGGTGGAGGGTTTTGATCTCGTGATAATGGAAAGTCAAAGTCAGAGTCGATTCAAAATTAATTAATCTGATTTGATTAATTAGTTTATAATTTTAAATAATTTATTATATATATATGTTTATGATTTGAGTTCATTTGTTATAGTCAGAATCATTGGTGAATGAATCATTGATGAGATATAAATAATTCAATTCGAATTTGATTTGGTTTGATTCAATTTTCGATTTGATTTGAACATCGGAAAGGGGGAGGGGTTTGTAGCTATAATTCACTACCTAGGGAGCATTTTCTTTCCCTTGGTAATGAGGCGGTAAACTCACCTTAGAGTTTGCGAGGTGGCCTCGGTTTCAGCGTTCATCTCTCTCATAAATCCTTCGTTGCATTGTTTTGGGTGCCATTTGTGCCAACTAGGAACTCGATGAATCGTTGCCAGATGTAGTGTTAACTCGTCGTCAATATTATCATATATGGAGGTATAATTCACAATCTACACCTATGTATAGGCTAAATTCCGATGTATGTAGTACGACTCGGACTAACTCGTCTTTTGGCTCTGATTTTTTGATGAACAGTGTAATTCATGGTATCAGGTAAACGTTATCTTATTTTTGGAAAAGAGAAAAATAAGGAGCGGCTGCGTACAACGTGGTCGACGAGATCGACTTCCGCAGGACGTAACCACGATTAAACAGCATCATCACATGGAACATGTGCTTCTCGTTTCATTGTAAACAAGAAACCAGGGAAAAAAAAATTACACCTTCTCCAACCACTAAACAGCAATGATCAAACGTGGTTGCACCGTCGAGAAGAATGATGTGCAATCATTGGTTGCAGCAAACGGTGCGCGGTCTCATCTCATCGATGCGCGGTGACGAGCGACTCGATGAACCGCAACCCGTCGAATCTGGGAGTCGATCCATCTTCCTGCTTCTGCTTCTCCTGAGACGACGACGCTCGGCCCTGCTCCATGGTGTCGGACGAGAGGAGCGTGGTGAGGAGCCGAACACAGCATCCTTGGTTACTAGTTATAGCTGAGGTGGACGGACGCCCACTTACCTGGTTTGGAGCTTGGAGTTTGGGATCCGAGGGCGAGCCGGACACCGCAGTCGAGTACGAGGCGGCCGCCATGATCGCCGTAGAAGCGACCGCAACGATGCCGGTTGCCTTCATGATGATGGTAGCGGCAGATCTCTCTCTCTCTCTCTCTCTCCCTCTTCTTTCCCTCTTTGGTCCTCTCCTGTTCTCCTGGTGGTGTTATAGGCGAATGGGTATGTATATATCGATACACTAATTTATAATCCTAACCCGACACAGGTTGGTTAGAGTCCAAATCGGAGGCGGATAGGGAAATCTACCCGCTTTATTTCCGGTTTTAGCCTCGCTCTCTGGCCTTGGTCGCCAGGAGGCACGGGGGGTAAAAGAGTAAATCAGCAGCAAAAAGCATGTGTTCGTAAGGCGATGAGATCTGGCATCAGAACGCGTGTATGGTGGACAACGCGACTCCGTTGGCACAGCGATCGTCCCACCCGATGAACATCAATCATTGTGCATATGTCCGTCCTAAATTTACGCTCCTCGTAACAACACGTATGGAGACAACCTCAAAATATCGACTCTACTCGGTAACATTGGACATTAGCTTTTTTGTTCCCTAAGTAAAGCTTTCTTCGTGCCACCACCTCTGATGAGGGAGAGGGATTGATGGCCAAGGAATCGATTCTGGGAGGGTGGTGCGAGACTCTAGTCTGGGGAACCATCAGATGCGGTGAAAGATGACTCTATATGACTCAGTTACTTCAAGCAACAATTCAGTTACTTGTATGACTCTATATGACTAGGCATAATAATTTAGATGAGTCTAATCACTCTGTTCAAAATATCTAAATTAAAATTAGTGTTATCCCAATTATCTCATGATCATTATAATTGATATCATTACAAGCTAATAATATTAGAACATTATGAGGGACTAGAGAAGAAAACGATGCCATGATGTGAAATCTCATTGGACTATTACTGGATTTAATTTTGGGTTATGTTGCATCTTAACAAAGATGTTGAAAATCTCAAGTGAGAAAGATTGTAATGACCCGATTTAGTCGTCCCATATCACAGGTTACTTAGAAAGAACTATTAAGTTTTTGATGATGGATAACTATTTCTATTGTTAACTATGATTTATTTAAGTATTTTTGAATCAACAGTTTAAACTCTCTCTTGAAAATTGTTAAAATGATTAGGTTGATCAGTTACTAATTTTGATGCCACTCACTTTTGAACTTACAGGAAGGAACATTAGCTAGCTGAAATGTGAAGGTATAGTTGTCATAAAAGTTAGTAAAAGAGAAGACAGACCAAATCCCCAGTGTCGAAGAACCGCCAACAAACATAGGAACCATTTTAGAACAGAATATAGCGCTATCCGCAGATGCCAAAAACAGCGAGAAAAGTATAGTATCATTCACAAAAACAAACAGAGGAACATCCGAATCATGTTCTTCATAGAAGGCAAGAATGTTGTGTTAGAGTTAGCTAGTTGCTTATGTTGATGCCTCTTGCTTTTTGAACTAGAGGCAAGAAGCTTTATGTATAGTTGTAATAAAAGTTCAAAGAAGATAAGACAGACAAAACCTAGTGTTGAAGAACCACAACAGGCATAGCAGACATTGTTAGACTATAGAATGACAGAAGCATATTATCATGTTCAAGAACAAGTAATAGAGACATAAATCAATCATGTTCCTCATAGAAGGTAGTAGTGTCGTCTTACGAAACTATCCTTGGTAAAGATCGGTAGCATTAGTCTCACACTTGTTAAAATGTTCGGGTTGGACGCTTGCTTATGTTGATGCCTCTTGCCTTTCAACCACAGGCAAGAACAATAGCTAGCTTCGCAACGTATCTTTGAAATACAAGTCAGTGAAAGAGAAGACCGTGTCGAAGAACCACAACAGGCATAGCAAACATTTTAGATACCGAATCATAAAGAGATTCATTAATCCTTTTTTTTCTCCAAAATTAGAAGAAATTTTCATTATATCAAATGGCATATATGATGCTCACATGTGGATTCGAATCTGAGACCTATCACTTGTACAATAAATGCACTGACCAAAGCCTGATGTCTCAACGGAGACGAGAATCGTTATTCCCAACCCTACTTCATTTTGATTGTTATTTGAACAAAAAGATCACGGTAAACTTTTGGTAAAAGTCACAGGTGGCTTAATGATGAAGAGAAGCACTATGTGTTCGTAATAACATTCATTCATGTTCATCATAGAAGGCAGAGTGATTATTAAACTAAAGACTTTGGCACATGTACAGAATGCAGCAATGTGTGTGCATGTATATAACATAACAAGCATGCAGAAAATTTCTAAGGTAGGCAAACTATGATATCCATATCTATCAAAACATTCAGCAGAAGCAAAATTTGATTTTGATGCTCAAATTTGCAAGATGAAGTTTCAGTGCATTAATCCAAACACCAAGACTTGGCAGGGCAGGATCACCAAATCCCATTATGACTGACTGATAAATCAGCACAAGAGATTCATTCTTGTTTCATGATTAACTGATAGATAAACAGAACATGTAAATCTAAGAAAAGAGAACTCCAAACTGAAGAGCAAGGATCAGAATCAATTACCTCCTCCCGTTTCCCTATCAAGAAGTAATAGCAGCGGAATGATCATCGAATCTGCCTCTAAGAAGCTTCTCGACGTACTTGCCGAGTATATCTACCTCCAAGTTCACCTTATCCCCGACCTTCTTCAGCGGGATCACCACCTTCTGCTGTGTGTAGACCACCAACATGAAGTCGAAGCACCCCTCCTCCTCGTACACCTTCACCACCGTCAGGCTCGTCCCGTCCACCGCGATGAACCCCTTGGGCACGACGTAGCGCAGCAGCTCCGGCGTGGCCCGCACTTTCACCCACAGCGAGTCCCCCTCGGGCACGAAGGACGCGATCTCGCCGGTGCCGTCGACGTGGCCCTGCACGATGTGGCCGCCCATCCGCGATATCGGCTGCAGGGAGCGCTCGAGGTTGACGGGGGACCCGAGGCCGAGCTCACCGAGGGCGGTCCGGCGGAGGGTCTCCGGCGAGAGGCCGACGGTGAAGGTGGAGGCGCCGGGGTCGAAGTGGGACACGGTGAGGCAGGTGCCGTTGACGGCGATGCTGTCACCGAGCTGGACGCCTTCGAGGACGGTGCTCGCGGCGATGCGCATCTCGATGCCGCCGTCATCGTCCCCGGAGGGGCCGAGGCGCTCGACGTGGCCCATCTCCTCCACGATGCCGGTGAAGAGGCACGTGAAGGCCCTGGATCTAGGGGCCCGGCTCTTGAGGGGCTTGGAGCGAAGGGATCGGGGAATGAGGAGGGGTTTGAGAAAGATGGACGACGACGAGGGTTTAAGAGAGAACGAGTAGGAGACGGAGAAGTAGCAATTGCAAGCGCTCGTCGGGGGAGGAAGAAGAAGAGAGGGTTGGAGCCTGGCGAGGGGAAGATGGAGGCGGGCGGAGGCAGACGACGCCGCCATTGTACCGTTCGACGATTCGAGGGCAGGAAGTAGTACGGCGGCTAGAATTGGGGGAGGCGATAGGGTCCGTTTGCTTTTCTGGAGACTTCAACCACCGGGAGAACACAAACGTAATAGACGTGCAAGAGTCCCGCACAATAATGGAAATAAAACCGCCTCGATCACCGTCCGTCGAGGTCCACAAGAACAAACCTGAGATATCAGGCGGTTGAAATTTAAGCAGATATATTGATGGACGGTAGTTTATAATTCTCACATCTTAAGATGACACTGACAGACAATAATTCAGCAAAATTAGCAGACATTACAGGGAGATACAACCTTGTTTCACATGTTTAAGGCAATATAGTAACATCGACAGGTACTACGTTTCTATTCACAAAGTGAATCCAAAGACACAACTTTGACTCTAATTTGTGTGTGCCCCAAATAAACTACTTCTTCTATCTTATAGTTAATGGATTGATGACATAAAATCACAGTGGGCTTTGTTTCTTTTACTGATTTAGTTTTGGTTATTTAGACTTAACAAATAAAAAAATAATTAATTATATAATAAATAGATCTCTCTCTTTTTTTTATTTTTGTAAAAAATCAAATTATCTATAATCTTTGTCTCGTCTCTATTTTTTTTCTTTTGACCATATAAAAAAAAAGTGAGAATAGAAATAATAAAGTAAAAATGATGATTAATGGTACAAAGATTTATATTTATTATATATTTTTTCTATTAAATTATTTAATAAAATCAACATGAAAAGTCAATGTGTGTTTAACACAAACAGTCATAAAGTTAGTTGAGTTTGTCTAAATCATACAGCACATTTATATGTCCATTCGTAAAAAATTAATATCTTCAAAACGTAAAACATATAAAAGATAAAATAAATTAAAAAAATATTTAGTTCAGAATTTCACATGTATATTTTAACAAACAGACAATACATCTTACAATCTTCGAACAATCACAAAAATATTTTTTTAAGATATTACATCACGATCAAGTATATATACATATATATATATATGTATAGAAATTTGTCTATATATATATATATAGACATTTAGTTATATATATAGAAATTTGTCTATTATGAAATATGCCAGTAAAAAAGTTAAATTCGATTTAGTATTCGGATCGCTTTCCATTTCATTGGGACTGCCGAGATCTCGAGGACCGATCCGGACCCGTTCAGCCCGCCCCTACCCCGACCCCCCCACAACCCTTTATTTTTTATCTTCAAAAGCCCTAGCGCACATTCTGCACTCGTCGCCCTCCTTCCATCTAATCGATCGGCGCCCTCGTCCCATTTCATCTCCTCCTTCCGCATTATCTCTCTCTCTCTCTCTCTCTCTCTCTCTCTCTCTCTCTCTCTCTCTATCTCTGAAACCATGAGGCGTTTCGTGATCAGATCCCTCGAGTCGGCCGTCCGTCGAGGCGGCGCCTCCGGCTCCTCCTGCCGCCGCTTCTCCTCCAACTCCGCCCCCGAGCGTAAGGTCGCGATCCTCGGCGCCGCTGGCGGGATCGGCCAGCCCCTCTCCCTCCTCATGAAGCTCAACCCCCTCGTCTCCAGCCTCGCCATCTACGATATCGCTGGCACGCCTGGCGTCGCCGCCGACGTCAGCCACATCAACACCCGCGCTGAGGTTTGCAGATCTCCTTCTTTTTCTCCCCCCCCCCCCCCCCCGCTCTCTCAATCCGGCTTATCCTGAATAGATCTGATCGGATCGAGTGTTTTGGATCTGTTTCTGTATGACTATGTAGGTCGCCGGCTATGCTGGCGACGAGCAGCTCGGCAAGGCCCTCGAGGGCTCCGATGTGGTGATCATCCCGGCCGGCGTGCCGCGGAAACCCGGTATGACTCGTGATGATCTCTTCAACATCAACGCCGGCATCGTGAAGTCGCTATGCACCGCCATCTCCAAGTACTGCCCTAACGTATGTGCTTCTGTGACCACAACCGGCCAAGATGTTTGCTCATTTTCTTTTTGCGCAATCTCAGTGTTCCCAACTTTTTGGACTTCTAATCTATAAAAGGAGTTAAATCATGTTATTGCCTCTTGTCAGGCTGTTGTTACTATGATAAGCAATCCAGTGAATTCGACTGTGCCAATTGCATCTGAGGTGTTCAAGAAGGCGGGGACATATGATGAGAGGAAGCTTTTCGGTGTCACTACACTCGACGTTGTCAGGGCTAAAACTTTTTATGCTGGGAAAGCAAAGGTTCCGGTAGCTGGTAATGCTTCCTACTTTTTCGTTATAGGTTGTTTTGTTCTTTGGTTTGCTTAAAAATGTGTTCAATTGATGGATGGGATATTACATGCAGGTGTTAATGTTCCTGTTGTTGGTGGCCATGCTGGCATAACCATCCTGCCATTGTTTTCTCAGGTGATTTCCTTATATATGATGTCTCCCCTCAACTGCCTCTTTTAATGCATAATAAGGATTTTTATTTTGTGGTTTTACTCTGAGAATGTTGAGATTTTTGCTTTAAAAAATCTGTACAGGCAACTCCTGCCAGTAATGATTTGTCTGATGAGGATATCGAGGCTCTTACAAAGAGGACGCAGGACGGTGGGACGGAGGTTGTGGAGGCAAAAGCTGGGAAAGGCTCAGCAACTTTGTCTATGGCGTAAGTATTTATGATGTTATTTTACATATTGTTTCAACTCTTGTTTTTATGTATTAATAATATGATTAACTTTCAAGCATTATTAGTCTTAGTTTCCATTTATTTATTTAGGCCATATTTGCATAGTTTCAGTTGAGAAAGTGAGATCTGGAGGTCTAAATTTCGATCTTCACAAATCCTTTAAAGCTATTGCAATTTGTAAACTTTGTTGTAATTGACATGTCACATGATTGCTTTTGCCACTAAGTGGGGATAATAAGCTCTCTTTTTATGTATAAACAGAAAAAGCTTTATTCTGTTAAATTATTTAATTCATTTTACTGTTCTGGAAGTAGTTATCCATTAATTGTACAGTTTAAGAGTAGGTGAATCGATAGAGTGAGTAGATAGAAATTGATAGGTCTTAAACGAGGGGGATTTATGTGGTGTTTTGAATTCCAGAGAGGTAAGCTGACTATAAATATTTAATTGTATAATATACCAGTAAAAAGTATTTGATTTTAGTGCTGTTAGTATGTTATCTTGTGGGTTAATAATACATCAGACTATCACGGCTTCTATAACTGATGAATTGAGAACCAGGGATCACTATCTTAATTACCAGCTGCCCTATATTGAAGTAAAAAAAGTGCCTCAATTAGGCGTTTAGACCACTAGGGAAATATAGTTATCTAGGACTATAATCCATAAACATGCAAATCTCCAAAACTCTCTCTCTCTCTCTCTCTCTCTCTCTCTCTCTCTCTCTCTCAATGCTCATCTGCATCAGTAGTGGTATTATTAATTTTTCAAATGAATGTAGTGAATGTCTAATATTTTGTGGTTAGCTAGAAATAGTTTGTAATCTGATAATCCATACAATTTAACGATTTTTGCAATGTAAGCCATAAAATTTTGGACATGACTGCATTTGTCTTGGTACTGTCTGACTGTAATTTTTCATTGCCTTCGATTGGCTAGTTGGTTATTTCAAGTTTATTGATTTCATCCGAGTAGAAGCTGTGAAAGGTTAAAGTTTATTCTTTGTCTCTAAAGGAACAGTTTCATACAGATATGCAGGGGCCATCTTTGCAGATGCATGCTTGAAAGGTCTTAATGGAGTCCCTGACATTGTGGAGTGTTCATTTGTCCAATCAAGCATCACAGAGCTGCCTTTCTTTGCTTCAAAGGTTATTTAACAAACTTTTGTCATCTTATTCTGGGTTTATTGATTTTATGGAAGAAATTTCTTAACTAGCACCCGTTACTGTTTCACACAATCTGCATCTTCTTCTTTCTTATACATGAAATTAGATATTTTGTCACCACTACATCATCATCATCAACAACAACGATAAGAATAACGAGCTATAATGTCCAAAACATTAACAACGCCACCGTATAACTTGGCATCACTACATAATTTATGCAATTATTTTCTATAAAGATCATCTATTTGATCATATAGTTCACAACGATGAACTCCTATGCATAGAATATCATCTCATATTTTGCAGTACCAGCTGGTTTTCTCAGCGACTGCCTATTTACATGTAGCTGCAGTGAGTAATCCAGTATATTTGTGGACATTATATCTGACATTGACCGTGGTTGTGATGAGTGAGACAACATGTCACTCATCGACTCTCATGTGGATGGGACTTTATCATTTTCACATAATATGTGTAGTGCAAATTACTCTCTTTGTAATATATGTTCTAGTAGCTGGCAGTTGAATATGAACTGAGGCACATATCTTGCAGTTGGTTACAAAAAAGGAAAAAAAAGGGAAAAAAAGTTTGATTCCATGATATTCAGTAGTCAGACTGATTCCTCAACTTTTCTGCTCATTTTTCACCCTTTTTTTTCTTCTAAGTAATAATACTGTCAAAATCCTATATACCTTTTCCTCGTACAATGTTCACATGATTATGAACTTCATAAACGTTAATGCTGCATCATAATGCTGAAGAAGTTGGTCACGATTCTGATTGCTAAATTGTTACAATTAGTTGAAGTTGTTGATCATAGGTAATTCGAGTCCTTGCAGTGTCTAATAACTTCTGTTAAGGAACACATGCATTTCTCTGTAAAAAACCATTGTTGTATTCTTTCGGCTGCATGCCTTGGTCTTTCAGTTTTTCAACATATGCGATCGATGGTTGGTTTCTGTGTATATTATGCTTCCCTCTTACATGGAGTAGAAAATTGTTATTGTCGATCCCGATCGGGTTCTTCTTTACATGGTGTTGCTTTACTTGTTACCTTGATTCACCAATCTTTTATTTAGCAAGCACACTTTTCTTTGTGTATGACAAATTGTTCCTTGGTGTCTCTCGTGCAGGTAAGGCTCGGAAAGAATGGAGTGGAGGAAGTACTCGGACTTGGTCCCCTGTCTGATTACGAGAAAGAGGGCTTGGAAAAGCTCAAGCCTGAGCTGAAGGCCTCCATCGAGAAGGGCATCAAGTTTGCACAGGATAATTAACGAGCCCCAATCTGCGGGGTTCCCAGAACCATCAAAATTTTGATTTTGCATCTGCGGTTGAGGTGTCCTTATCTCAATGCCTTTCTTTTCTATTTTTTTTGGTCAACTTCGTGAGGCTTCCAAACCTGTAATAATAAATCATGCCAACTATGATTAATCTGACAGGCCGATCTGCATGACTTGTTTGTTTATTTTGATTATTTACACACTTCGGATGGTTTAATTAAACTTGTTTGTTTATTTTCGACTTGTCTGTCTCAGCTCGAACTCTTTTGATCGTTATGTTGTCAGTCTTGTGCGGAAACGAATTGCCGATTACGTGCTTTGGTGTAGTCCTTGCGCAAATATTGACGCAAGAAATGTTACTTACCATCAGTGGCTCGATTACCTGAGTGATGGGTACCTAAACCCCCCCGCTGGAGATGAAAGGAATCAGTCGGTCTCTGCAGAGTTGCAAGTAAAACAGGCAATTAATCGTATACGAGTAGGATGAACTGACCCATCATTCTACATGGCATTATGCCTCGAGTCCATTAAGATTGTGTGATGCCGTGATGTGCAATTGCTCCACCATGAATAAAAGACGACAACGATAGGTATTCGCTATCGAAGACGCTGTAATCTCATGAATCCCATTCCCTCTATTGGCTATCTTGCCCTCGGGTTGTTGTCATCTCTTCTGCTCCTCTGTTTCCTTGCCATCTCCCCTTTCTTTCAATTCTTCTCTTCCCTTCTCTATTGATTTGTGATCCTCCTTTCCTTTTCATCCTTATTAGTGAAATCTACTGGCATTACAGCTACACACTGGTCTTATTAGGTCATCGAAAGCTATAATGCGTATCATCAAAAGTTCGATACTGTTGGCTTGCATACAGCAGTCCACGGTGTTTTATTCCTCTCTTCCCCGGTGAAAGAACCACATATTTCCTTCCAACCTCACTGACTCGATCCACCTAATTATATGCAAGTGTAGACATGTACTTAAAATTAATTATATAATATCTATTTTTGTTTGATTTTATTTTAATTTATAATTTTCTGATTTGAAAAAGTGATGTAAAACCAATCAGTTTGAAAAATTATAGTAATCGTATCAACAAGTCAAGTCGTGTTAAAAGTTAATATGTCTGTCTTGAAAGTATTCATATGTATGAGATAAAAAATAATAATAATCATCCCAATGTTTAAATTCTAATATGTTATTAGATTATATAAACAAATTTTGATTTAAATGAATTAAAAAAATCAAAATAAACTTTATAATTATGATCAAGTTATAGTTTGATTAAACGATGATCGTACGAGAAAAACAATCATTATTTTTAATTTAATCGATAATCGTACGAGAAAAACGATGATCGTACAAGAAAAACATTAATTTTTAAAAAATTAAAAGAGTTATATCGAACATACTAAATTTAATCGATAATTATAAGTTTAATTTTTTTAGATGAAATTAATATTTAAGATGATATATGTTAAAGTTGAACATGTTTCACCGAATTCATCATTATTTGAATTCTCACCCCTCGCTCTTCAAGTATCAGTGTTTTGCGGTAAAAGGGACACTCTTTTAAGTGTGTGGCGTCCAATTTCTACGGCGCCTTCAATGGCCGCAACTGATGTCATGGAAACTTGTGGTGGCACATCAAGCGGCCCACATCTTTGTCACCGTCTCCGTCCTTCCCATTTACTCCTCCTCAACGATGCACATTCCTCTTCCATGCTATGAACCCCTCGTTTGCCCATCCTCTTCTAAGAACCATAATTGCTGTGCTTGCCAAGTCAAAAGCATCTCCCACACCTCTCTCTCTCTCTCTCTCTCTCTCTCTCTCTCTCCTCCCACGACCTTGTATTAATTTGTGTTGGATCCAGTGATCACCTATGGTGTTATCAATTGGATTATTAGTACGGCAAGCACATGTTCAGGCAACGCACACACAATGGGAGAGAGAGGTTCATTCTTGATGACCGTGCACATCCTGCTAAGATAACTCTTTACGTTATGCATCATCATCATCATCATATGCCCAGTTCACGTTCGCCGAGACCCCATCTCCCACGGCAACCAACGTTGCCTGCGCTGCCGGTCGTCACCAATCCCTTGTGGAGGCGACGAAAAAGGTGGTGCACAAGAGTACTGCTGTGGTCATGTGGTTCTTGTTCCTATTACAGGATGAACTCCAGCCATCTGCTTTCTAAGATCGACCGACTCGATTAACACTCCTCACGAAAAGATGTTACCAAAAGAGACCGGCGAGATGGCCACAGTCGTAATTCCCATGGCTGCAGTAATCCAACGAAAACAAAGCAAACTAACATATCTATCTCCACTAAGTTAGCTTTGGTGTGTTCTCCTCCTTGCGGCACGGCCATTTATCATCTCCGGTCCTTTTTCTGGCTTTCTCCATCGAACCATGTCGTGCTCGATCTCCTTAATTGGATCGCCATCAATGGAGTGCGGAGTTATGGGAGTTCTTTAATTCCATCCTTTTGACGTTGAGACGGACGAGTTAAGTGTGCCTCATTTTGGTGCGCTGTTTCTTCTCTACTTCGCTTGCCGCTTGACTTTGGAGGTTCAACTAAAAGTCATTCTTTATTGTAGTTAGATTCACGCCATTTGTGTTTAGGCTTTAATAACATCTCTAGCTCAACTTAAGCTTGTGCATAATAGATTTCACGAGAATACCGTATCTATCAGAAGTTGTCTTTGGATACTGTCTAGAAATCTATTTATAGATTTATTTCCTTCTTTGGTGGTAATTACAGAAGATTTGAGGAAATATAAGTGGTTTTTTTTCCTTCCTTTTTTTAGATATTTTCAATCCCGAAGGTTGTAGTTGACAAATTAGGCACACAAAACGATCTAAAATTGGGAATATTTAACTTGATTTCCTCCTATCGATATATTTCTTAATCTTATTTGGCCATAAGACTGAATGGAATCCAAAACCAATAAGTGAGATAAAAGGAAAGGGAGTAATTCACTAATTAAAGAGGCAATAAATTGTTATTCTCTTGACTTGTCCGCCGCCTCCATAAACTAACCTTCTCTACCCCCCATGACAGCAGAAAAGAGAGGTTGTAGGTCTCCCTCCCTACAGGACCAAGTGGCGCTGCATGCACCACGAGCTCCTCTGCTCCATGGCCACCAAATCCCTTCTAGTTCTGACTCAGTCCTAAGAACGCTTGGGATCTCAAGTTCTCCATGTACCAACCTAATCCCCAACCCCTCCCAACCAAAAGGAGAACCACTTCCGACCCAAGTACAACCTCCTGCTTCGCAGAGGTAGCGAGAGCTCGCGCGACATGGAGTCCCATCCTCCTCCCCTTGTCCACCGTAAGTGGCTGCTCTGCACCCTGGCCTGCTTCCTTGGCTACCTGCTGCTCTCCTATAGCCTTGAGAAAGCTTTCCGCCCGAGCACAACGATCGTGTCTTTCCCTGGGTTCCATGGCCCTGCTAAGCTTACTCTCAGCGGGGATGCGGAAGCGCCATCAGAGAATTATGTGGACGTGTCGCCTCCTTCTGAAGCTGCCGTGTCCCCGCGGCCAACTACTGAAGCGGAGATGGTGTCTCCACAGCCCAGTGCGGCGGTCGTAGAGAATTATGTGGACGTGTCGCCTCCTTCTGAAGCTGCCATGTCCCCGCCGCCAACTGCTGAAGCGGAGCTGGTGTCTCCACAGCCCAGTGCGGCGGTCGTAGAGATGGCTGCTTCAGCAGAGTCTCCGAGCATAGCGCTGCTACCACAGCAATCCACTTCGCAGGTGATCGACGAAGAGATCCTTACGGCGAAAGAAGCTGGTGTCGCGAGGAATCCGGAAACTGACGCCGGCGAGAAGGGGAAGGTGGTGGAGAAGAAGTGCGACATATTCGACGGGCGGTGGGTCTACGACCGGCAGCGGTACCCGCTGTACCGTGCCCACTGGTGCCCTTTTCTCAGCGACCAAGTGAGCTGTCAGCGGAACGGCAGGCCGGACTCCGACTACGAGCACTGGCGGTGGCAGCCTAACGGCTGCGACCTTCCATGGTCAGTACTTCTCATGCCATCGTCAGCTTCTTCGGTCGCTTCTGACTAGCTGAAGGCGGTCTTGTTGCTGATGATTACGAACACTCATGAAGGTTTAATGGGAAGGACATGCTGGAGAGGTGGCGAGGGAAGCGAGTGGTGATCGTCGGCGACTCCCTGAACAGGAACATGTGGGAGTCGCTGGCCTGCATCCTCTACTCGTCGGTGCGGCGGAACCGCGCCTACGTCAAGTGGCACGGCTCAGAATACAAGGTCTTCCGAGCCCTGGTATGCTTCGCTTGCTTGCTTCATCATAATCTACTATGCACAGATTATACATGCATATTGCTTTATTTCATGAATTCTGATACACTATCGAAAGTACGTGTGCAATCCCTGAAAGTCGCATCGGACGGTCCGTCCCATGTTGACTTTTCCCACCTTTTCATCTGTCTTAATTGCATCAATTATATGATATTTATTTTCTTTGTTTCAAATAGCAGGCCGGTTAAGAACAGCAACAGAAGAATGTTTTTGATGGGACCATTGATGTGAAGTGCGAGTTCGAAAGCATTTGAGGTGTTTACTATGTGAATCTTATAACCTTTGTGAATTAAATATTAACAGTAACAAAAAATATATCACCATATTACTCCTATATATATATATATATATATATATATATATATATATGTAGCCTTAGTCTTTTAGATGACTTAGCAGCGCTGCAGAATTCGAATGTTGGTGTTCTTAGGAGGAAAGCTCGTGCATGCATGCGTGCATGATGCGCCTTAGCACTGAACTCTTGAGACGTAGTATCAAGTAGCTGGTGTGCACACGATGTACCACCGGGAGGAGATGATACAGTATGGGCAGCGAGAACACCAACACAGTGTGTAGATAGATGCGCACAATTGTTTCGCTATCTCCGTCGAAACAAGATGCCACATAGGTAGCTCAATTATTGAGGGGGGTAGCTCATCTGTCTCGATTCTGACGAACTTAGATCTATCTCATCTTCTCTGCAGTATTCCACACACGAGAGGCGAGAGTACATGTGGGTGACAAGTCGTTCTCAACCTGTGTGCATCATATGCACTGGCAGGCTCATAGTGTCCATTTATAATGTCTCGTGGTTCGTCCTGTTCTACCACAGAAATGGGGGAATGACCTTGCAATTCACAGTTTAGAAGCAGTTGAGACTGATCTCGGCGTTCTCTCTTTTGTTTTCTCTGTGAAGGACTATGATTGCTCGGTGGAGTTCTTCTGGAGCCCGTTCCTGGTGGAGCTGAAGGAGAGGGAAGACCACGCCAAGATCCTCAGGGTCGATAAGCTCCCGGAAAGCGCTAACCGATGGCAGGGTGCAGACGTCATGGTGTTCAACACCGGCCACTGGTGGACGCACCGCGGCAAGATGAGGGCGTGAGTGCACCCCACCATGTCGTCTTCCCAACAGTCTCTCTCTCTCTCTCTCTAACGACCACACGGGGACAAGATGGTCGTTGTTTGGACAGCTCGGTCACGTACCTAACCACGCATGTGCATGGTGTCTGGGTGCAGGTGGAATTACTTCGAGCGCCGGGAGCAGTTGACGGAGGCGATGGAGGCCAACGAGGCGTTCGACTGGGCGCTCAGGACGTGGGCCCGCTGGGTTGACGGCAGTGTTGACCGCGCTAAGACCACCGTCTTCTTCAGGAGCGTCTCACCGGAGCACAAGCGGTGCGTACGCTGGGACCCACACTCCTCTCCTCTCTTCTACTTCACATCTTCTGCGTCCACCACATCACATCTGTAGAACACAAGAAGTGCCTTCTCTAGTTTAAAGGAGGCAAAAGGAACCAAAGTGCCTTCTCTTTTGACAACGAGAAGTACTAATTCTACGAAGCTTTTCCCTGCCCTTTTTCTCCACAGAATATTATCCATGCCCCACAACTACTCCTTCAAATTCTCCATATGTTTTAGCTGTCCGTAGACTCACCCAACGAAGCATATGTTCGATGCATGGCCTTACAATGGAGATGCATCCAAGGAGCAGCAGACGAGCCATCGCCTCAACTGCAACTTTTCCACGTTCTCACATGCATCATCCGGTGCTCCGAAACCTTCGAGTTCCACAACCTAACTCATCGCATGCATGCAGGGAAAACTTACACTGGTGCTACAACGAGACCCATCCCATCACCCACCAGAGGTACGTGCAGTTGTTTCCGAGATCCATGGTGGAGTTGGTGGAGAGAACCATCAGGAAGATGAGGACGCCGGTGACGTATCTAAACATCACGCGGCTGTCGGAGTACCGGAGAGATGCGCACACAGCCGTCTACACTTCGAAGCAAGGGAAGCTGCTGACGGCGGGGCAGAGGCAGGAACCGGCAAGATATGCCGACTGCAGCCACTGGTGTCTTCCAGGATTACCTGATACTTGGAACGTTCTGCTGTTTGCTTCCTTCATTGGAACCCCCACCATCCCTTCATGAATCTTCTCATTGTACGCACGTTAATGTTCTTCTAAGACTGCAATCCATTCTTTTCTGAGGGTTATAAGTCGGAAAAAGTTCATGCTGACATTATATAAATGAAATAAAGCTGATTTGTGGTCGCAGAGAGACGAAATTTTCAGAAACATTCGAGTAGAAACCTAACAGTATCATCAAATACCAAATGCACGATTTCTCGTACGGTAGTATTGGGTCAACACATGCCCATCGAAATTGAAGTTGGCCCGTTGCGACGGGCGAAGGCCCATCAATCAAACTCTAAATGGCTACTGTTCCAAGTCAAACCCCGCTGTTACCGATCATGAGAAGAGCACAGCAGACCGATGGATGCTGCTCTTCTGGATGGATTTGGGGGTGATAAGATAGTGTGTTGTGGACCGGAAAAGAGATAGAAATGGGTTGAATTATCTACAGATATCTTCCTTTTGATCCCCACGCCGTATTGACTCTCAGCCTGTACAGATAGTTGTGATCCCCTGGTCTCTGCCATCTGATGCTCACAGTCTCGGGTAAATCCATCTACTCTAGAGATGGCGACTCCTGAGCTGCAGAGAAGTTCCATTGCATGAAGAGCAGAGAGAGAGAGGGAGAGGGAGCAGAGCAGTAGCAAACGAAAATAGGAGAGAGGATGTGCAGAGGACGGGCTCTGAAACGAGAGCCAAGTCCATGTCCACCAACACTAACAGCCACCGTCCACCACCACCACCACCATCATCCTTCCCTCGCGTTGTGAAACCCCAAGCCTCGGCATGCGGGGCACGTGACCGACCAGAATCCTTCACGTGCTCCATGCGCTCTCCACATTTTAGAGCCTTGAGGGACTTCCTTCCACGTGATCACGTCACGAATATTGAAGCAACCTTGGAACTCTCTCTCTCTCTCTCTCTCTCTCTCTCTCTCTCTCTCTCTCTGTTCTATATTTAGTGATTTATACTGACGATCGCGGTGGTGTTCGCCTCCTCTGCTCATATCTCTAAGGATTCATACGTCCGTACTGAGATGTGACACGCTGTGAACAATAGATTCCCTGCTGTGTGGGCTTCCTTGGGAGATGGGTTCATTTGTTCGGCTCTCGTCCTCGTCTGATGCCACTGGCTAAGAGTTTGGATGGAACCGGCCCATGTAATCAAATTTGTTTGCATCTATCTTCTCTGTACCTGTGTTGGTGTTTGTGGAACAAACATGGCTGTGAGCTCTAGCAGGTTTGCCATCACTTCTAGGTTTTATTTTTGTTGTTTTGGGGGGAAGATCTGTGGATAGTTTGATGTAGAGGAAGGTTTATTTTTTTCGCTAAGATTTAGCAGTGAATGGATGAAAGAGAAGAAAACAACAGATATGAAAGCTGAACATGCATGATAGAGGCCCTTAACTGCTCTAATGTACTGTAGCCACAGGAACTATGGGATTCAAAAGGACTTTAATTGACTTGAAGTCCACTGATCGATGCCTTCCACCAGTCACACACACACCTCAGATGAAAGTGTAGCATTCTCATAGCTGGAATCCTTCTTCTCTTTGTACCTCTCTAAGCATGATTATGAATCTCTACAAGAACATGTTGAACTGTAATCCTATTCTTTAACCATGTGATCTGAGGACCAGGAATTTTGGCTGTAGCTCTCAAAAAGAAAAGAAGTACTTCGACTTTAGATTGCTTGACATGGTGAACTTTGTGAGTCCCAAAAGTTCTGAAGCTGGCCATTTGGTTCACTGCATAGGAACTTATTTCCTAATTATTCTTTGTCGTAGAAGAAACAAAAAACTAGTGTTCAATATTGCCTGCTTCAGATTCCTTTCGTGGTAGAGAAACCATTGGCCCTGCTTCTTGAGGCAACTCAGAAGCCAATGCAGTCGAACATGGTGCAGTGTGGTTGTAATGATCGAAGGGACTGTTCACATGGTTTCTGTGGCCATCTCAATGATGCATTAATGGGTACTTTCCTCATCCACGCCGGAGCACACAGATATCATGGTATCTTGTGGCCACTAATGGTCAAAATCTAAGTGATTCGAGTAATATATAGATCTGCTACATGGTCTTCCATATGTATAACCTCTGACGTTGAGCATCATCAGAGGAACTGACCTTCCAGTGTGGCTAAACGAAGAGGGAGGACGCATTAATGTTCTTCGTTGGAGGACGCACATTATTTTCTTCAATCATTCACCGGTGTCAGGGAATCTACAAGAAGCCATCACTTTAAGGATGAGAGGCCGGACATGTTTGCAACCCTCGAGCTGAAGAGGATTAGAGGACCCTGTAGGACCACCCCAGCTTAAATCTCTTGCACGGTAAAGGCGAACGAATGGGCCTCGCTCTGCAGAAGGGTACCCTATCTCTTTAATTCGAGTGGGAAAACTTGAAAGCTAGCGTAGTTCCACTCTTCTTACACAGCTCCGACCACAGATCAGTGATGGCTATTTTGATGCTTCGGTCTGATGTGCAGAATCGAACCTCTCACTGCAAGTTAGTGCGTACTGACCATAGCTCGACCAAGATGCGTTGAAGAAAGGTGATGGCTCATGGAAGCTCTCCTCCTCCTTCTTCTTCTTAAATGAGCGGCCGCTGTGTGTACTTGTCCTTCGCCAAAAAGTGGTCAGGTTTGCATCACCATGCTATGCATATAGTGTAATGAGAGATCAAGATTTCCACATCTACACTGCCGGGGGCAAATATGAAGATAAGCTTTTGGCAGGAGAGCTCTTTCGAAAGAACAGCAAGTATTCATGTTGAGAACAGCTTCACTGTCCATATGCAGTCACTGTAATCATATGTCATGATCAGGCTAAGTTTGGAGGAATGATGAGTGATGGTAGACTTGATCAGTAGAGAGAGAGAGAGAGAGAGAGAGATGGGCCATTCTTTTTCATTGAACGTGTTTGTCTGCTAAATGATTTGTTCGCCATGAATAAAACAATGAGCAGCTGTTGACAATTGCAGGAGAAGAATACCGAAGCCAAGCACTGAGCGGCTCCCAGCAGATCAAACCGAGCGCATGAATCCAATGAGACAGGGAAAGCCGAGCCTTTCCTAGTGCCATAATTAACACGATTCTTCCACTAGGGGAGAGCTAATTAGCTTACCATCTTCCTGCCCATCTCATCTGTTCCATTTGTACTTTGCCCCCCCCTTCTGCATCAGAGTTCATATGCTCCACCGGGTGTCACATTCTTAGGTGGAACACTGCATGATTCCGAGACGTATGAACACTTCATCATGATGACGGGCAACCTGTCGATCTGATTGCGTCAATTTTACTCTCTTGTCCAAATGATGTTGGTCTCGAGTTGGCTGACGGGACCATGGTCCATTCACTGCCCCAAGTATCTAGTTTGCGTAAGGATGACACCTGATCATTAACGACGACCAATTATGACCATAAATCTATGGTTAAGTGCGTCGAAATCGATTGCTTCTCTGTTCTTTTCCGGCGAGTGGAGCGGCGAAGTGCTTAGCTGGAGGTGCGATGGGGCGCTTCGGGCTCCCTGAATGGGCCAGCTGGTACTCGGAACACCGCACATGGCCAGTTGCCTGTGCCCCCAAACCCGATCCAAGTTCCCAAAACGCCCCTCTCCTCATCAGGATTCCCAATCTCTTTCTCGCTCAACCACCACCATCGGTGTCTGTAATAAAAACAAATGTTACGCAACAGTCATAACGTAACGGTGGTTTGGACACCGACGCACGGGAATCAGAAATCTTGACTTTGGGAAAAGCCAAGATAGAGCGAGAGAGACGGGATGGGATTGTGGGGCCTCTGACTAAATGAGTGCGTACCACCGAGTAGTATAAGCAGAGGGGTAAGCAAGAGAAATGTGTTGTGACACTGAAAATTTTGATCGTTTTATTTTGCGTTTCTCCTCTCTTCGTCGTCTCCTTCTTTTCCTTCCTTTTCTCTCCCTTCTGCCTCTTCTTCTGTTCTCCCACCCTTTCCGTTTCCAACGCCACTCGCATTCAATCCTCCTATTCCCGAATCACGAGATCCCCCATCTCTTCTTCCTCCTCTTTTAATCTCTTGTGTCTCTGCAGGCATTGATCCATTAGAGACCGAGAAAGGGAGAGAAGGGGGGCTGGAGATCTGAGGCGGAGGGAACGAGGCCCCGATGTCACGTGCCGGCGAGATGGGCCGGCCGTACCAGAAGACCGGTTTGGACTCGGGAACACCCGGCGGGCTTGAGGCAGTCGCCGACCGGTTCAAGGCGGCGCTCACGTTCGAGGAGAACAAGCCTGACTTCCCCGACCTCGGCTCTCCCGTCTCCCCCCTTCGCCCCCACGCATCCACCCAAACCAGCAGCTGCTCCACTTCCTCCGGCTCTGCCACCAGCAAGTCCGTGTCGGCCACCGACGCTGCCGTACGGAAGCCCGGCGCGGGAGCGCCCGACCCCGGGAGGCGATGCCACTCCGGCGAGCTTGTTGGTGAGATCAGCCCGACCGCCGCGGACGTTCGCGATCTGAAGGCCGCCGCCCACCGTCGATCGGGCTCGGGGCCGCTGATCTTCTCTGGCGGCAACGGTGGTGGTGGTGGTGGTGGTAGTAGCACGGCCAGCTCTCCTGTCACCAATGCACTTCCGGCCGGGAATATTTGCCCCTCGGGGAAGATAGGTAAGACGGCGATGATGCCAAGGACGACGCCGAGGAGTGACGTGCTCGGTTCCGGCACCGGGAACTACGGCCACGGAAGCATTATCCGGGGCGGGATGAGTGGCGGCGGCTCTGCCGTAAGTTCCGGCGGCGATGTCGGAATGGGAAATTTGACGGGTGCAAGCGCAGGGAGACTGGATCCGCAAGAAGTGACTCGGACTGGGAATATGCACTATAAGAAAGGACAGTACGGGGAGGCGCTGGCTTTCTATGATAAGGCGGTCGCGATGTTCCCAGAGAGTGCCGCATGCCGGAGTAATCGTGCGGCGGCGCTGATGGGGCTGAACAGGTTAGGAGAGGCGGTGAAGGAGTGCGAGGAGGCTGTCCGGTTGGATCCCACGAGCGGGCGGGCGCATCATCGGCTGGCATGTCTAAATCGACGGTGAGACCCACAAGTACCATCTATATGTTCTAGTTTACTTGCTTGTTCTTGTCACTTTGGGAGTGCCGTCTCGTTCATGTTTTTGGTTGTTCTTTTCGTTCTGTTGTCCATAGTTTTGATCTTTATGCTCGGTAGATCTTCTATGTTTTATGTACATTTTGTTTTATGTTGATCCCTTTTTGTCGGTGATCTATTGCGTCATATTTTTGTTGTTGGACGGCATGTGATGACGCTATAATCCATACTTTGCATGTTAAGGATTAGGGTTATATCCATCTTCAAGTTGCCTTGTTTTTGCCAGTAGAGGATGTCTTTGATTGGAAAATTGTAATTTGGTAAATGCTGCAAACTTACTCTATCCATGGAAATATTTGCTGCTCTTGATTTCACAGGATAAGATCAATGTTCTGACCAATTCACAGACTGTTTTACTGTGTGTCCGGCTGGCTGGCTGATCTGTGATTCTGCTCAAATAATGGTTGCTTGGGAGCCCTGTGGATGCTTTGTAAAGCACATTATTCCTTCTTAATCCAGCAATTTGCTGCCGGAGACAGAATATTTTTTTTTTTGAAATCCATTTCTTGCTTCAGTAATTTCTATAACTGCAATGTAATTCTTAATTGTTAATTCAGCTTGTTTATGGTTTTCCTTTGTCTAATCCATTTCATATTGCAGGCTAGGGCTAGTTGGGGATGCACGGAAGCATCTCTTCTTGACTGGGCAGACACCCGATTCAGTGGAGTTGCAGAAGCTGCAAGCAGTGGAAAGACACTTGGCAAAATGTGGAGATGCGAGGAAGATAGGAGATTGGAAGAGCACATTAAGGGAAGCTGATGCTGCAATTGCTGCAGGAGCAGACTCTTCTCCGCTGGTAAATCCTGAATGTTTGATTGGATTTCTGTCGTGTGCAGATTTTCCTTATTCCAGTGAAAATGAATATATAATATACTTCCACTTTGATATTACAGCTTGTTGCATCGAGGGCAGAATCTCTTCTCCATCTCTGTCATCTTGATGAGGCTGATTCAGTTTTAACAAGATCACCCAAGTTTGAAGATTCATTCCCTTTTCCCACAGCTACCAAGATCTTTGGTATGCTTTCCTTTTCCTATTTCTACATTGTTAGAGCACAAGTTGATATGGCATTGGGCAGGTAAGCTGATAACTCCAAAGTTCTGAACAATAGCATGTAATCAATTCTTGGGTGATGAGAATGAAAGTGGAACTCTTACAGGTTTGAGAATGCAGTCACAGCAGCTGAAAAGGCCAAGCAGATAGATACCAGGAACATAGAAGTCGCTATGGTCTTGAGCAATATAAGATCAGTGGCAAGTGCTCGAGCTCAAGGAAATGAGCTCTTTAAGTCGGGAAACTTTGCAGAGGCCTGCACAGCTTATGGGGAAGGACTAAAGCATGATCCTTCAAATCCAGTCCTTCTATGCAACAGAGCAGCTTGCCGTTCTAAGCTTGGGCAGTGGGTTAAATCTGTGGAGGACTGCAATGAAGCCCTCAGAATCCAACCCAGTTACACCAAGGCTCTTCTCAGACGAGCTGATTCCTATGCGAAGGTTGTCTCAGATCATCCAGCTTCTTTGACTTTTAAATTAGGCTTAATTGACATTTAACATCTTTTTTTATCACATGGCATGGTAATTAGCTCGAGCGCTGGGCTGAATCTGTACGAGATTATGAAGTTCTGAGGAAGGAGCTTCCAGGTGACAATGAAGTGGCTGAGGCCTTATTCCATGCTCAGGTTGCGCTAAAAGCATCCCGTGGCGAGGAGGTTTCGAATTTGAAGTTTGGAGGAGAGGTAGAGGAGGTTACTGGTGCAGAACAATTCCAAGCAGCTGTATCATTATCTGGTCAGTATGTGTTTTTGACTGGTTAAATTTCTGTGTTGTCAACCCTCTGTTCTTGTACTCCAAGTTTCTTTCCTAGATTGGATCTGCAGTTTGGATGTGGTATACCTGTGATCTTTAGTTTATTGGTAGACCTCAACTCTTTGGTCGATACCTTTCCTGTTAATATGGTGTACTGTCTAGGAAGCTGATACTGATGATATTATCCTACTTCTATGCTGATGCTGATGATATTTTCCCACTTCTGTATGCTCTGATCAAATTTAATGCTCATCAGACATTCTTCAGGTCTCATGTGGTTGATATGATATGACTATTTTACATCATAACATCATCTAGCAACATAGATATACCACTATACTTTTTCCACTGAGATTAAAGTTTCACTATTCCAGGCGCTTCTGTTGTCTACTTCATGACATCTTTGAACAAGCAGTGCACTCAGATAGCCCCTTTTGTCGATGCGCTCTGTACCCGGTACCCATCTGCGAACTTCCTCAAGGTAAATGGGTTGGTCATGCATTGCAATTTTGCTCTATCTACACATCCTCTTTTCTTCTATTGTCTGATTTTGTTCTGTGCTTGTGCCAAAGGTTGACGTCGACCAGAGCCCTGTTATTGCAAAGGCAGAGAATGTGCGGATAGTCCCAACATTTAAGATCTACAAAAATGGAATAAGAGTGAAGGAGATGATCTGCCCCAGCCAGCAGGTGTTGGAGTACTCGGTGAGGCACTACAGTCTTTAAGATCAAACAAGTGGTTGCATTGATACTTACTGGCAAACCCCACCTTTGTTCATACAAATGTCAGCTGCCATCGAACCAGCAACTGAGCTACAAAATAATTGATTTGTGCCAAAGCATGAACTGGAGACCCCAATCCAATTTTTTCCCCATTTACTCTTTTAACCTTATTTTCCTCTGCTACCTAATATATTCTTTCCCTCCATTTGGTGGCGCTTCAATATCACTAAATCCATTCTCACCCCTTGCCTTTGTCAGCTCCCGTAGCTCTCATCTTTCTTATCTCTTTAGAAATTTGATTGTATCATTTCTTTAGTTCAGAGGCTGGTTTGGATTTATGGCATGTATATATCCTATATAAAAAGTCAATGGAAGCCATGAAATTGGTGTCAACAGGAGGGGAAGGGGAGAGGGGAAAAAAAAAGAGGGAGAGAGAGAGAGAGAGAGAGAGAGATGTTCATGTTTTTTCTTTCATCGGACTGATACATGCTACCCACCTCTGAATAAAAGAACTCTTCAAAATTATTTCTCACTTCATGGCAACACTATTTGATCACAGGGCAAAATTTGATTGGTTTTGCTTCTTTCATAATATGATCCCAATCCTTTTCTTCGTCTGGCTTGTGCTTTCCGTGTATCTACTGGTGATTGCAGCTACAAAGGGCTCTCCTTGGCTTTTCATGTTAAGAGTGTTCTCAGGGTAGAGAGTCTATTCATGGTCCCCAGATCTGATGGTGTAGGTCTGGTGATGGTGCACATCGGTGGTGGCCTGTTGGTTGTTGGATGCATTCATTGTCTTGAACAGAGACCGCCACCTTTGTTGCCTCTTTGAATTGGTTTTGACTGGTAGAACTTCGAAATCTTCTGATATCAGCGAGAGCCACACAAGTCAAGAATAAAGGACGATGGGGTGTCCAAAGTAGGTCTTCAATGACAACCAGTCTACCTTTGTCTCCCTCAAGATTCCAAAAGAAATATATGAGTATGAGGACCTTCAAACCTCCCAAACGTAGGCGGACAGATGGGATGAACCCTTTACATGTCTTTAGTAGATGGTCAACAAAGGCGGTATCAAACTCATCTGCTATGGAAGCTAGCTTGGTGGGGAGGGAGGGAGGGAGGGAAGAACACCGGATTTGTCTTCATTCCCAGCAGCAGTTGCCTCTTCCCTGCTTGGACTGGGTGTCGGCAGGCAGGTGATCCAACCCGTGACCATCGTTGGGGGCGCCCCCCACAACCTCCGAAGGACCATTCCCATGGCTTCATGCAGCGAGGCTTCTCCGTCATGAGCCTCCCTCTCATGCATGCATGTCCTCTCGTCGTCCTTCCCATGATTACTTGTCCCCCTTCTTCCTCGATGGATCACCATGAATTGGGCCTATCCTGTAGCAAAAACGACGCGACAATGCTCCACAGGAAGTATGCAAGAGGAGGCTGGTGCCTACCACCCCGTGCACTAAATTCTCTGAGGCAATCAGAGCACTGTAGTTCAAGAGGTGGAGAACATAATAGTTGGAGCTGACGGATCTTTTGCAAGCTGTAAAGAGCACCATCACCTGGTCATCGATTCCCGTGGAGTTCTTGAATGGATACCAAGCTCCTGTTGGCTCGCCTATCCACAGTGCTGCCCTCTCTTTGCCATTCTAGCTATGAACATGTAAAGCAACGTGAAGATCGTCCCAGTTCCAAGGTCTACAGTCTGGAAGTGGACTGCTTAGTTTACTTCTCGAGGACAATAATCCGAGAGATGAAGGTCAAAGGAACAGTGTTGTCATCAGAGTTGCAGTACGATGGCCCGCCCAAATGTTTGACACGAGAGCCCATCCATGACCATGACCATATGTTGCGAGCCACGTCCAATATATATCTAATCTTATTCTTTATTCTTTTAATCTCATGCCATAATCAACATTGTGGTCTAGAAAACATGTAATAATTCCATCCGGTATAATGGTTACAACAAAGGACTCTCATCAAACGCCGAGGGGTACGTGCAGTATGTCTCGTTCTTCAGACACAGAAACAAGCTTTCGTACGACAAGGCCATCTTGGTGGCAGCGAACATGGAATTGGCGTACTCCCTGCACGCCTTCCCACTCTGCGCCAGCCTCGCCTTCCCTTCCCCCACCACCTTCTCCAACACCTCCGACAACGCCTCCACATTCGGCTAGAACGCGTACCCCAACTCCTCGTCCACCAGTATCGTCCCCTTGATGCTCGGGAACCTCGTCGCCGCCACCGGCTTCCCGCACTGCATCGCCTCCATCAACGTCAAGTCCAGTCCCTGCGGCCTCAGCGTGGGGTTCAAGAACACGTCCAACGAGTTGTAGAACGCCTTCAGCTTCGACGGCGGCACCGGCCCGAGCGCTACCACGTTGTCCCCGAGGTCGGCGTACCGCTACGCCCACGGCCCCGAGCCGGGCATCGGGGGCGAACTTGTCCTCGTCGACGCCGTTGACGATGACGTGGATTCGGCCTGATGGGATCTGGTAGACGTCGCGCAGCATCTCTCCGGTGCTGTCGCTGGTGGTGACGTGGTGGGCGTAGTCGTGGAAGAACCTGATCTCGTTCAACACTCTGCAGATGGACTCGGCCAGGCTGCGGTTGAAGCCCGGGGACATGGGCTCGTCGGGGCCGCGATCCAGGTCCTGGTAGATGCCGGAGTGCAGGACCTCCAAGGAGATGCCGTGCCACGACACGGCCAAGTTGGGCACATCGAGCGCCCAGCGGTGTAACAGCGCCACGCTCTCCGAGTGGACCACATCGAATGGGCCTGTCTCCCCCCCTCCCCGATCCGGCGGTCGCTCACCCGACGACGGGGCCGAGGTGAAGACGTGCACGCGGTGGCCGCGGCGGGCGAGCGCGTTGTGGAAGATGAGTGCGTGGCGCTCCATGAAGACGTGCACGCAGTGGCCACCGGCCACTTGCGGGAGAAGACGGCGACTCTCAGGACGGTCGGCGGCGGTCGGTAGGGCGTGAGCCTGAGGCTGTTCCAGGAGAAGTCTACGTGGCGGAGATCGCCGGAGAACGCTCTCCTAGAGGAGGCGTTGGTGCTGCTGCTGCTGCAGGGGGGGACCGACCGAGAATGGAGGAGGTTGATGGCTCCGGCAGAGAGGGTGAGAAGAAAGAGGAAGGTGGCGTTCAA
The DNA here is from genome assembly GCA_004837865.1 of Musa balbisiana. Taxonomy (NCBI): domain Eukaryota; kingdom Viridiplantae; phylum Streptophyta; class Magnoliopsida; order Zingiberales; family Musaceae; genus Musa; species Musa balbisiana. The sequence goes on along the minus strand of CM017191.1, from coordinate 6,578,697 downwards.
ACTGGGGACGAGAGCGAGCATGTTGGACTTGCGTTTCGTGTGGCGGTGGGGGGTGGTGGGAAGAACCATCGACAAGGTCGGAAAGGGAGGCTTGATTCCGGATGGTCTACTTCTGTATTCATGAGAAAGGTGTGCGTGTGTGTGTGTGTGTGTGTGTGAGAGAGAGAGAGAGAGAGAGAGAACAGTGGCGAGTAAGCATCAAAAGTTTGGCAAACGTCGAGTGGGTGCGTTCCTCACATCACCTTTGGCGCGTCTGCCTCATGGTCTGCGATCTCCTTTCCACAGACTTAGGCGGCGTTCGGTGTTGCATCGGACATTCCGTTGGAAATCTTTACGATGAACAAATATTTTTACTGGTTATTATGATTAATATATCGTGGGATTCTCTCATCACAGTTGACTTCGTTGGGGGTGAATTCCTTTGTCAAACTAGTGAACTCAGTGTATAAAGTATCATCATCAACACCGCAGCCAAAGAAAGTCAACGTGAGATTGCGTCTAATCTATCACATAAATAATTTTGGCATATGATTCCGAAGATTAAATCAGACATCTAATACTCTCCTGATTTAGTTTTTAACCAATGATGTCAACTTGTTGACGTTATTATACTTGAAAGTGAAATCATTTTGGACGTTGTTAGGGAAGTCAAAGCTTTTAGATTCTAATCAAATCTAATATATATATATATATATATATATATATATATATATATATATATATATAAAATTCGATTATTTTTAAATTTTAATGAAATAAAATTATTTTTAAATTTATCTTTTTTCATCACATATATTTAAATAAATTAATATTAAGTAATAAACGGTAGCAGCTTATACCACAATCGACAAAACATCTTAGTATGGCCCACAATCAAATTCTCTGTCATCCACGCACAGGGGATTCCCACCATTGTTAATGTGGGACCCTACTTTGTAGCCGATCCGGGCCCGCAAAAGCATTTAGTACTAGGAAAAGCAAACACCGGTGCACCTGCAACTCATCAGCCTTTCTCTTGGGCCCAGCGGTCACTGCAGAAGGTTGACCTGAGGCACGTCGTTCAATGAATGATCCAATTATCTTAGTCAGAATTTTAACGTGAATCATAAAAGTCATACATACAGTCGATGATAAAATCATATGCATCATTTACGCCATTAATCGACTTCAGTTGATAGGGAGAAGTGAAGTCATTCACCATCATCAGACGATCTTGTTTTGGTTGGTAAGGAAGAACGACATCAGAAGTTGCAGCGGGTAAAACAAGAAGAAAGAGCTGCAAATGCGAACCATTTCTGCCTCATTCACAAAGCCGTGCACCAAATTATGGTGCTGTTGCTGATAAAAAGCGGATGGCGATCGAAGTGCTGCAGCAGCTTTGGTCTCTCCTTTAAGCTCCCCTTTACCAACGCCAACACGCAGATGATTCTGTACTGCATGCGCCATGGGAGCTTCATTTTCCTAGATTGGAAGGCGCGTTGTCTCCAAGCTACCCTCTTCGGGTTTGACGACGAGCACATCCGCTTTGGCTCTTTCCGACCACAATGCTTTGCTCCCCACCTCTTCTCCAACGGCCGCCAATAATTCTCACAAAGGTGCATCAGAGATCAGATATGTCTGACTTTTGTCATGGTAGCTTTGAGTATGTCTCGCTGGTGAAATCTCCCCGTCGCAGCACACAAGCGTTCACGATAAGCTAATCTGCCATCATACGTCTTGAAGGAAGGCAATTGGTTGCTGTCGCATTGTCCACTCCGATTGAAACCAGGCTGGTAAGAACATATTGTGATCAGCTAAGTTTTTTGGCATCAGCTCTGGACTAGGTTGAGCAAACAAAAGCTGGGCGTAAAGATAGATAGATACTCATGGCCTTTAGGGTTGAAAGTGGCAGGGCTACGTACTGGAAGAAAGGAAGATTCCACATCTGAAACCATCCATTCGCAAGGAGTGTGTGTGTGTGTGTATATGTGTGTATATATAGAGGTCCTCTTGGAGAACGAAGATATGCCCAACCTTTCTCCTGGCATTGATGCTCACTCACCATGAGCAGGGAGACTGATCCACTGGTTGTGGGAAGGGTGGTCGGGGATGTGTTGGATCCATTCGCGAGAAGCGTCGCCCTCAGCGTGAGGTATGGCTCCAGGGAAGTCGCAAACGGGCGCGAGTTTAAGCCCTCGCAGGTGGTCAATCAACCCAGGGTCGATGTCGGAGGCAATGACCTGAGGACCTTCTACACTCTCGTATGACTCCTGTTACATGCAATATCCATCTGTTAAGCTGCTTATAATGATGGTCTCGATAGCTGGATATCCACAAAATGATCCAACAAGTGCTGTGATCGTGTTCATTCTAGCTGTGATGCCTTTAAATGATGCAGGTCATGGTGGATCCTGATGCGCCAAGCCCGAGCAATCCAACACTAAGAGAATACTTGCACTGGTAAAAGCTCTTCACACATTTCTCGGTTTGTCTCTCGTTTCTCAGATAGCATGGCCAAGCACTGAAGACCTGTAGACCAATTCCGTTAGCAATCCTTTTAACCAAGTTCTACAGGTCTTTGGCAGATTGATTCAGGTCCTGATGGCAAGTAAAAGGCAATCATCGTCCAACTTAGAGTGACAAGTTTTGGTCTTATGAATCTATGTTGGTTGTCATATAATCTTTCAGTGATAGGCTGGCTGGCTATGCACTTTATATAACATGAACTGATTGGGACATCTCTCTTGTACATTAGGGATAGGCTTTCTGCTACACCTTACTAAATACTAACTAATCGAACTCCCTGTGAATGAATCAGGCTGGTGACAGACATTCCTGCAACCACTGGATCAAGCTTTGGTGAGCTATCTAAAGCTTTATGACAGGCTCTTCTGCGTGCTGCATGCATGCTGTCGCTAACAAACGTGTTCCTCTGCTGCATGAACGCCGAAGGGCAAGAGACGATGTGCTACGAGAATCCACGGCCGAGCTCCGGGATCCACCGCCTGGTGTTCGTGCTGTTCCAGCAGCTCGGCCGCGGCACGGTGTTCGCCCCCGTGTGGCGCCAAAACTTCAACACCAGGGAGTTCGCCGAGCTCTACAACCTCGGCTCCCCCGTCGCCGCCGTCTACTACAACTGCCAAAGGGAGGCCGGCTCCGGCGGCAGGCGCATGTACCTCTTCCAGAACTAGATTCTGATGTCTCATTTCGTACACCTCCTCCATGCTAGTATCAATAAAGCCATTGGATTGCATGCTTGGTGGTGAACTGGAATAAAATTATCCCTTCTTTGTGAGGCTTCATAACGTGTGATCCATATCTGAAGATGACTGTAACCTGGAAAGAAAGAAGACCGCAGGAAAAGTAGATGCCGATCACTGTGGTCCTGAATCCGATGTTCCAGCTTAACCTTTAGGAACACAGCATAAAACCCAGACAAGTTTTATGGGTATTCTACATGGAATAAATACCTACACGAGAAACTTTTATGGATTGGATACGACGTTTCGAATATTTCGAATATTTGTTAATACAAATATGAAATATTTCGAATCATTTATATAAGAAGTTTTGTGATATATATATATATATATATATATATATATATATATATATATATATATGTGATATATGTGATATATATATATATATATATATATATATATATATATATATATACACACACACACACACACACACACATAGATCTATTTCGAACCCGCCGCCTTGTATACGACGGCGACGAAACGGAAAGGAGGGCGGAGAGAGACCAAGGTACGATCAAGGTGGCGCAAGGGTTCTGGGGACCTCTTGGTCTCTCAACGCCCTCTTCTACGTTGCGTCGACGTCGGACCCAAGGCGGCGGGTTCGAAATAGATCGATTCGGTTCCGGGCGGTATTCTCGTTTCTTGATCCCGGTATCCTCTTCGGGTTTGGGCGGTATGCTCTGTTTCTTGACCCCCCAAGCCCTCCTTCCTGTTGCGTCACCTCGGATCGATTTCGAGGGTTTCGATCTGTACCTTCCTTGATCCCAAGGGTTCTGGGGACCTTTCGCCATGTATCTCGTCCCTCCCGCTCGAGGTTGGTGTGGGATCGGTCCGATTCCGAGGCAAAGAGAACGGAGGAGGAGCCGGTTGCAATCTTGAAGCCTAGGGTTTCTTTAGATCTGGAGTCCGGGATGGTGGAGCCGGGCCCCCTCTTTGAGAAAGATCTGGTGGAATTAGCAATTGTGGCATCACCGGCCAGCACTCGAACGACGCCAACGGGATGGCGTAGGATGGGCTTTTGGCAGGGACATTCCTGATGCCCATGGAGCATGATCTAAAGAGCAGACAATGGTAAGGGAGCCATCATCCTTTTTAGTTTCAAAGTTGTTTGTAGATTATATTCTCGTTTGATTGTTGCCAATATGCTTTATTGTGGTGATTCTTTACAGCTGCATGCCTATATTTATTGATTTACATGTCAAGAATTTGTTCGTGTCACTGTTCTTTCCATTTTATTCATTTCTCTTTATAACTATCTTAAAACAGACAATTGTAGGTTGAATTTGAGAGAGAGGCCATCATGCTGAAATTTCAACTCATTCTTTATTATGATTTAGTGGACTTAGGAATTGTTGTCGAGGAAGATGTGATGGCTTTTTCTTTTTTTTTTGTTTTTTGGCCTTTTCCAATCACTTAATGATGCCTTTTCTATGGTATTAGAGAGTGAAAATGGCAACATTTGTGTCTTGAAACATTAGCAAAAAAATAAAATTAATCATAACGATCGACATATAAGCCAATGATTTATTAAAGAAGAAGTAGTAATTCAATGTCACCAGAAATATTGTGCTGCAGCATGTAACTTGTCACCTGCATTATATGATTGATTGTGAGGCATTTGAACTGTCGATACCTTTTTCTTCTTAGTGAGATTGTCTAACTAGGACAATAAAAAACAATAGGAGCTTTCTTTTACTAATGAGCGAATCATGATGTTGTTTGGATGACAATTGGAATAAGTTAGTAGTGACAGGATTTCTGGATATTTTCATTAAAAATAATAAAACGAGGCATGCATATTGAAAGAAAGTTGCTATGCTTATAGGATTCTTTGATTTTTTTTTTTTTGAATTGATAAGATAATGTAGTAAATGTTATAGTAAATGAAATCATTGCAAAATAGACTAATAAAATTGCCGTTCCATAAAATAATTATGTTGTGTACACAACCAACAACTCATGAAAAAGGTCAAATGCATCAAATCCCTCTTGCTGGATTTAGTGATACCTGTCATACGAACCTAATATCCCTCGTCATATGAACCAATATATGCTTTATGCAATGGACAGTGCATGATAAGAATGACTTGTGTTGTCACAAATATAATCTAACTAAACTCATTGAGAGACTAATTGAATTGGGATACTACATATGCAGTGACATTAGTTTTAAAAGGTTAGACAAGAGCACTTTGACAGGATCACTGAGAAAAATTAGCTAGTCATGAGTGTAGAAATTGGTCAGTCTACATTTCTTTTGTACTCTTTATTAAAATTCATTTCCAACCAGTCTAGACAATGGCTTTTTTTTTGTCATCTCTGTGGCACTGCCTTTTCATACAAAGTAAATGAATTTTTTAATCAATCAAATTCTTGGTGCCTACAAATCTTTGGATCATTTGTCTCTAGCTCTCGATAGACTAGTCATTAGAACTTTGGATCATTAGACTGGTGGAGAACAATGTGTGACATAGATGTATGTGAACTATTGTATGATAATGTAAGGTTTAAACCACCTACCTTACCTGTTCAATAAAGAGTTGGGAGAAAGTGATCTCTGGTACTGGATATAGTGATAGTGTCATTATACAAGTGGAATATTCAGTTCTCTAGTCGGCTGTTTGTGTCATAAATGGGATGATTTGTCTTTGAACGAGTCTTTTCCAGGTAAGGAATTGAACCATATGCTTCTTCTTCTTTTTTTCGTAAAAGTGGATGATAAGAACGACATGTGTTTGTCACAACCCTAATATAACAAATGTAGGCTATGCCCAAAAAGGAGTACTTAAAATTTGAAGGTGACTTGTAACCGATTTAGAATCAAAGACTCTAACCAAACTGGGGTACTCACATCCACCCACAGTAAATATACTTTTCCAAGGTTGGAGAAGAACACTTTTTTTTTTTCTTTTTTCTTTTTTTGGAATAAAACCTTCCACTCTTTAGATTTCTAAACATCTATACATTGGCAAGAAGCATGGTGTCAGACTTCCCAGCTCTCTGAAAACCTGAGAACCATAGAGTTCTCTAAGCCAACCCATGTGATAGACAATTTTCTTCACTCATTGCATAGAGACTCATTGCATCCGTCTAGATCCAAATATTCTTCAGGTTCTCCCTCTTAGCTCTTCTTGAGCCTTCCAAGAGAAGCCAAAGGCTTTTCTTACGACCGGATTAGCAGCCCCGTGTCTTCAAGCTTCCCAAAGCCATCATCACTTCACGTTCAGCCTTCTTGGTTGATTTTAAGAAATTTCTCCAGTCTTTAGAAACATCTAGCAAAATGACCACCCAAGTGACGAGGACTTGCAATAGAGGAATATTACCCAGGAACTTCCTTAGCATGTAAGCTCTAGGCACAGCTTGGAAAGAAAGTTGACCTGCAAACCCTGATTGACTCACTCCTTGTGCTTACCTGGACATGAATGCTCTCTCTCTCTCTCACCTATGAGCTCGCTCGGTTTGTCCACTGTAGAAGAACTAGGACCATACACAACTGGCGGCTTCTCAGAGGTCCTTCAGACAGGATTGACAGCAGAGGATCAGGTTCAGCCGCAGAAGGACCATACACAACTGTGTTTTCTCCCGCACTTTCTTTTGCCTCCTGGATCATGTGTTTTGAGAAAATTAGTCGACGCTAGAGCAAGGCATCTAATGGTGTTATTCCTTGGCCAATATGAATGAACATATTTAGAAACAAAAAAACAATGTTTAGATGAAACAATCAAATTGTACACTACTAGTACTCCACGAGCAAGACGTGTGTATGTATACCTTCTATATGAATGAACATGAAAACATACAAAGAAATACTTTTTAAAAATGAAACAAATCAAATGAAAATTATCTATAATTTGACTTTAAATTTTACGGAATTAATCTTCTAAAATGATTTTTTAGAAGATTCAATTAAAGTTTTTAGTGCAAATGGACTGTACCCCTAACTCAAAAAGCTGACAGCTATCTGTTCGCAACAATAGGATGACTTGGAATCATAAAACTGATTCCCCAAATTAGTGTGGCAAGGAAATATTGAGTTCCAAGTACTCATAATTATAATACGGACCAAAAACCAACCAAGAAAACGAGAAGGTCATGCCATTATCTCACATTCCAAATACCAGATCCCAAATTCTAAAATATGGTTGACACGTGGAATCTCACGTGTTGTATATACAAGCGTCATGCAATAAAAGAGACGACCGATGTTGCATCTCGTTACTAAATTCTCATCACTCATCTATGATAAAATTACGAAGTTTGAAAATTTGTGTTCGAGCAGAAAATGCAGTTCAACTATTAAAAATTAAATTAAACTAATTTATTAAAAAAAAAACACACACTAATCAGTATAATTTGAATAGAAGATGAACTCAAGCATATTTCAGAAATAATAAAAAACACATACAAACAACAGTCAGAATTGATTTTCTAATAAATAAAGATGAATTTTATTCACAAGTTATTGCAACTTCACTTATAAGAATGAATTACAGTCAGAACTTCATAACATCAGTCATTAATTCAAAATTTCATCCTCATACAATATGTTAGGATCAACGTGAATACTAAATTAACGTGAATTCACAATATTAGCAAGTATGTTGCATGTCATCAATCTTTGTCGAAGACAAATAGACACCTAAATTCCTTAAGGTCTGCACGGAACCTGCTAAGCTAAAAAATGTGATGGGTTCGGGTTCGCATTATGGAGAATAAGCTTACTGGATTGCTCCCTCTCTTTCCTCTTTTTCTCATCTTTTCTTATTCCGAGCCAGAATCAGCTGAAATCAAGTGACCAACTGGGATCAGCTGATCCAGCTGGTTTACAGGCAATTCCATCTGCTTTCTCTAGATGCTAAAAAACAATTGAGAGATCAGATTGCCCTTGACCAATCACAATCCAACTTGACCAGGAAAGATCAAAATCAGCAAAGTTCAAAAAGTATTTGAGTGACAGCGAAGGAGATACTATGAGGAGAAAGAGCTTTTAAAGGATCATTCTCAGCACCCAACCTCTCTCTTGGAATTGTTATAGAGGTTGACGCTAGGGATTTACACTATGCTCTATAAAAAAATACAAACAGTGAAAGAGCTATCTGAACAAACAGATTAGTCTAACTCACAATATCTATCATTTGTAAATATATAACCAATAACAAGAAATGACAATGTTTAGGCAAAAGACAGACTGGAATTAATCATTCTATGAATATCACAAATGTAAGAAAAATACATATTTGCCCATCAAATATCTGCATCAAAGTGACTTTTTATTGGGTAATGCAAGATGACATGAAAACTACAATGATAACTGGTATGCTAGAAAACCTACTAGAATAGATAGGAAGGGGCCGGCCAACAAACTAACCTCTTTCAATTTCTCAGGACCAACTTCCTTCGAGTTCTTCAACAGTACTGCAATAAACAAGATCAATCATGGCCTCTTGTGACTGAATAAGACCATTTTCCAAACCCTTGTTTTCCCATCCCAGAACCTTTCCATCAGCCCACGGCTGTTCAAACTCAGTTTCCACCTGTTGCAGCACAACAAACATCAGTTTTCCAACACCAAAGGAAAATGGTAACAAGATTAGAGTATGCTACCGACAGATTTCCCTCTTTTTAGCTAGCAAGGTTATCACCAATCTCCTAGATCTCAAAAACAAAGCCAGAAGTTCAAGTGTATCCTTGCATGAGCACACAGCTAACAGCATATCTAGGACGATGTAAAATGACCGACATTTATTATTCACAGTGCTTAACTGATCTAAAATGGCTTTTACTAAGTATGGAAAAAAAAAAAGGATACACCTAAAACATGTATGAGGTGCAGTCGGTGCTTATTCCAAAGTTGTACCCATACGCTCAAGACCTTCCAACATTGTAATCTCACTTAATTTGGCATCTCAAGCACATAAAGGACTTTGCTTCATGTTAAAGAATGCAAAGTTTTAGTCCTTGTTTATTCATCCAAGTATACAGGTAGGTCATCCAGATAAATGAAGTATGCAGTTAAATGGATAACCTAGAAATAAAGGACTTTGCTTCATGTTAAATCCGCTAGAATGTTCAACTGACTGAAACCAGAGGTACAATCTGAATAAATTTATCAAGATCAGTTAGATCAGAATATTATAATAGACCTTGGCAAATAGCCTATCCAGATCTTGGAGGGGCTGTGTGCACTCCAGAAATGATATCAGGTATTCCAGGACATGCTCCAAAGTCCAAATATTCTCTGTATTGTTTGCAGAACACAACAAGAATTACCTTCAGATGTGATGTAAGCCATGTAACCATTTCAGCCACAGTTGAATCTACTATCACGAACAAAGCAATAATACTCCACTAGTTGTTTAGAGATTAGCCGACCAACACCAAAATAACAAATTTTAATAAATCAAATTGCCCCTCCAACCTTCCAGCACACATGACAACAAGATAGCAGGGATGCATAAATAACACAAGAAACATGCAACATACTGGAGAACAGTAAATACCATGCAGTTCATTCTGTTAAAAATGTAGACCAGACTCTTCCCTAGTCAACTTCAGATTGCAAGGATTTTTTTCAGTTTGAAAAAATGAATCCAATAAGGAAGAATATTCCATGGGCTCCCCAAATTTTGAATTGATGTACTCATTGTATAATTCATGCATGTCTAGGTACCGACCAAAAACTTCCTACAAATGAATCAAAATTGAGAAAAAAAGCTAAAATAAGTTGCCATTTGCAAAAGGATTATGACGCACATAAATTCCGAAAATATATAGGAAGGTACTAAAGTTTCAACATACATAACCAGGCATCCACCAACAGGACATAAAGAGTAACAAAAAACTTTGTGAAATTACACATAAGACCAAAATCCAACAATATTGTAAATGAAGGCATCAGATATGTAAATAAATGGATAAAGAATTGCCTACATCTTACTATGCATGCCAGCATATCCTGCATGCAAAACAATAAAATCCTGCAGAAATTAAAATACAAAAATCACAACAGAGGCCCATTTCATTCCATATTGTCATTGTTTGCAAATATGAGAAAGAAATAATAAATTTGCTCCTCACAACAGGTTGATAGACATAAACAGACTACAAGAAAAAGAAAGCTAAACATGAATTTAGCCTTTTCTTTGCCATAAGTATCACTTGATGTCTTTAAAATAAGTCAATTTTGAACTACTACATAAATTTTTACTCAAGAAGACCAGTGATTATCAATAATATTATACCTGAATTTTTTCAACCAGAAGTTGAAGCAGAATTCAACCGCATTTAGACTTTTAACATGCATAAAGTAACTTAAGAAACCCAGTTTTGTACGAGATGACCATCATGCCCATATCGGCTTGAGAAAAAAAGGATTTCCAAACTGAAGAGTATTTGCATGAAAATTTTAAAAAAACTGAAGAGTAAGTCATGGACAGCACATAATGGGCAGAAAACAAATGTAAGCAAATGAAGCCTAAACAAGAAGAAAAGGTGTGTAAAATAGCACAGATCTCATAACAATAAAAAGGAGGGTTATTGAAAGGTCCCCCAAATAATCACCATGACAGTGAATTGGTCAAAAGAAAAGAATAGCTAATTTTGCATTCACCAAGAAGGCAACTATATAATGGCTATCAAATCGGTATGGTAACTATATCATGGATGGTGTACTGACACATTCCATGTGGTACAACTAGAAAAATCAAAAAAATAAATACCAATGGTACCAAAGTATATGTACCATCACTGGTTCCTAGTTAAAGCGATAAAATACTCAGCAATATGTAACGGGCCTATCGATATTTTAAAACATGATCGAATTATTATCACATATCATTACAAAAGTCTTGCAGTTTTTAATTCTTAATCTGAGCATAGTTTATAGTTATCTCTCTGTTGTTCAGATAGGTAATTTTAAGAAAAGACCAGTAGATACCTTAAATCATGGAGCTGTCACCACATGAGTTTGCAATGGTACCTTACTGAAGAGATGGAATCAAACCTAGGCATGTAGTACAGACAAACAGATGTGCATCTTATAGATCTAACAACATGAACTAAATACAGGCACTGATAATTTTGATTGGAAATAATGATATCAGAAAACCTCACCACTGAATTCAATATGTGGCTCTCGCTTTAGTAGCTCGACATACACAGTCACATCAACCACACGAGCAGCTGAATGCCTCCTGTGGTACTCACGAATCTGTGACGCAAAGGCAAATACAACATAAGTATGCTAAAACAAAATTCTACTAAATCCAACATGTTATCGGCAAAGTATCTCCCCAGCATAAATAAAAACATCGCACAACTGATTCAATTATAAGGTAAACTATCGTTGTTAGATGAAACAATTTCAATATGCCAAGAGATGTAAAATCTTGAAATGCATAAGTGTTTAGAAGGGGAATGCCACAAAGGATGCAGATGTCTTATGTTATCCATGGTTCCAAGAACTTCCTAAAGAGGAAAACAACAAGAATTCTCCGTGAATCCACCACTTTCTTTCCAAGTTCTAGGGATTCAAAGAACTCCTTCCTCCTTGAGACGATCATAAAACGCACTGAAAAGATTGGTCGTGCCGCAGTCTCATCCCTCCGTGCATTGTCCTTGTCCTAGTATACGTCAATCTTTGGGAGAACAGATCCAAGATCATGTCATTAAAAGAACACACAAAATCAAGAAACCAAAGAACAAGAAAGAAGCAAACGGAAGAGAGCCGTATCGAAGGCAATCTAAGGGAAAGCGATCGAGAAACTACGAGTTTATCAGTGGTGCTAGTGATGAGATCGATCATGTGCCGAACGCGATGGCTCTGCAAGAGGCGATCGCCGGCTCGCGCTGGAGCTCCCGCACGATGAGCCGCTCGAGCCACTGCACGTCCTCGTGGCCGGAACGCGTCAACCCCAGGAGATTCGAAGACGTCCGCCTCCTCGCTCGTCGGAGAGGAGAGGGGATTCGCCCGGAGGGTTTCACCGCGCTTCTTGAATTGGCAGTGGAGGGAGGAAAATGTCTTGATGGACCGGTGGCGGTATGTCGGTTGCTGCGACACGTATTCTACTGAGGACCGGACCCGACCCAATCCGGATCCGATTCGATCCTTTGATGAGGTGGGTCGAATTAAGTGGATCCAAATCGAGCATCAAGAAATCCAATCCGCTAAACATCCCCAAGACGCGATACCTCAAGGATAACTCTTCGATGTAGCTCACTCGTGCATCTACGGTCAGGATTGGACGAAGCCCGGTACGAACATTAAAAATACTCAATAATTGTCACCAAAAAGAACAAATACTAAACAATCACCGGTGCGGAGTGTGTGCAATTTTAAAAAATTATATTAATATCTCTATGCTTATAAAAGTAAAATATATAAATCTATTATTCCAACAAAAATTTTCTTTTTTAAAATTTATGAAATTAGTTTTTTAATCGTATATAAGGATATTAGTATTTTATTTTAATAAATATAAGGATTTTAATATAATTTTTAACAGTATAAAAAATATAATACTTTAATTAAATCCTAAGAAAATATATTATGAACATCCCAAAAAATTCTCATTCCATCTGCATGTGAATTGAGAGCACAAGTCATTGACGGTGTGCCTTCCGACTTGGAAGTCTACCTCTCGAACATTGGCTCTTCATTCTGACCTCGGGTTTTATGGATTTACGTGATCTCTCTCATCTCGTGACTTAGCGATCTCTCCCTTCTTCCACGGCACAAATGGGCAACTGCTTCCCACGCTTGCAAACGTTGAAGTAAAATTGTGGTCAATCTCACAGGATTATTGACGAGTAAAGTCGCCGCAGCTCATCACTGGTCATCGCTGGATAAATAGTAAGGCGATGAAGTTTCTTCGGGTGTCTGGGAATCACACATCCAACAGTAAGAAGCGCGGTACTGTAACCAAGCGTTTAAGATAAGATAAAGAGTCTACTGTGTCATCGAGGTGCCTTGGGGAAGCAGAGGTCATGCCACGGAATGCGTGTGTGGCTCACGTAGCTGAGCCGATTCCACGAGAACGACGATGCCGCTGACTAATTCTGCTCTTGAATGCACTCCGATGAATGAAAGCACCGCAAATCGTGGCTGAGATGCACATGACCGACTTACACGAAATCCAAGGAATGGGGATAAGAAGGTTAAGATAATGCTTATTTTCTTTATATCTTTCTAACATAAAAATCGTAATATATTAATGCTATCAAAAAAATTTAATATTAAAAAATATATTAAATTTATGATAAGTAATTTTTACGATACTATTTAGAAAATCTTTATATGATTGAATCCAAAAACTATTTTAGAATACTGATCTATATAATACTCATCTTTTTTTACCTTTCACAATATGAGTAGAGATAAAAGATAAGATAAATAAGTAATTAGGTTATACTATCTATTTATATTCGAGGGTCCAAGTAATTAGGAGAATTCATTATCATCTCTTAAGAAATCTTAGTATAATTTAATTTTTTATTTATAATTATAATTATATTTAAAATTTAATCATATTACAATATATTTTACTTAGGAATAAATAATATAATACAATAATATCTTTTTAAAATAATAATACTGTACTAATGCATGAGGCTGACGCAGAAACCTACATGTCTTTCAATGTATGTGTTTCTGGTCGTAGTATCAAACTTCCCGAAAGGGTCTCATTGTTCATTGGCTCGTTACCAAGTCTACGTAGACATGACAGCCCTCTTTATTCTCCTTTGAACCGGTCCTGAAGGAGACCTGCCACCTCCAATTTGCATTCGAGGTGGCATTGGGTCCAAGTAATTAGGAGAATTCATCATCACACCAGACCAATTTGCTCCCCAATGCCACCTCCAATTTGCTCCTAAACTCTGCCTTATTCTGACGTTTATCACACTATAAAGCAGCTCCGCCTCTTCCCGCTTCTCTCCACCTCTCACCACTCTCTCTCTCTCTCACACACACACATACGCACATATGGGGAACTGCTTGCTTCCTGAGTCCAGGAGGACCAAGAGTCGACCGCGATGTGCTGTGGCTCCGAGAGACCTGCAAGTGACTCAGCCGGAGAACAGGCAACCGCTACAAGCTGCTCGTGCGCCCAGCAAAAGGGAGAAGGCAACCCCTGAACGGCCGGATCGCTCGGTTCGCTTCGCGGATGACGACGGCGGCAAGAAGGAGGTCGTAAGAGTAAAGATAGTGATAACGAAGAAAGAGGCAGCTCGGTTTCTGTCCATGCTTGCCGCCAGCGACGATGGCGCATCGAAGAATATGCAGTGCGAGCTGGAAGGAGCCGGAGGGTGCAGTGGCAGCCCCACCGGAGGCATGGACTATTGGAGACCGGTGCTTGAGAGCATACCAGAGAGCTGCTGAGATGAGTTTGGGGTGATGAAAACATAGCGTGTGCCGCGATGGTTCAGTCAATTCTTGGTCTGTGTTCAGCGGACATGCTTTCTGTGTAATCAATCAAAAGTATCAACTCGGTTCACATGTCCCTCAAATTTCTCGGTTTGCATCCTTTTGTCGCTGATTCACAGGGTTTCTTTATCATTTCCTCTGTGCATATGAACGTGAAACAAAGGTGAGACAGTCGCTAATCTGTTTCTATTTTGAGAAGAGTCAACAAGAAACAAACGAGCAGCGTTCAAAACAGAAGTGATTTCTGATAGCGTCGGCAGCCGACATGGAATGGTAGATTAGTTCGACTCGACATGTGTTGGGAGTCTTCGGTCGATGCTCTATAGAGGTCTCGTCCGTCCGACGTTCAAGTTAGATTTAAAATAAATTAAAGATTATACTAAAATAAGAAGGGTATAATAAAAATATTTGTTATTCGATGGATGTTGATGGGATGAGAGCTTCTAGAGCGCTTGTCTCCTTCGAAGTGCAACCGATGACAAACATTTCCATTTCAATTTCGACTGTTCTTGGCTTCATCGATTAGAGTTCTCTCGTTGACTTCCACATACAATGAAACCTAAGTCCACCCTTCACTCTTTCGTTGGTGGAACGGCAGCTTGAGGACTTTGTGGTTCAATATGGGTAAACGCGTGTTTGAGCTTCGTGTCATTGGACAAGCTAGTATGTGACAATGATTCATGCACAGGTCAAGCGAAGGTTGTCCACCACCTCTGAGCTCAGCCATTCAACGCGGGTGCTCCGTTCTCATACTAATGGTCTCTCTGCTTCCCGTATCAATTTAGTATGGTAACAGTTTAGTCCGCGTATACATAACACCTAGGTGTACAATCAAATCCCACAAATGTACTCACTGTATAAAGCATGACTAATTTAATTGGACTCGCCATATATCTTACTAATATATTAAGATATTAATAAAAAAAATAACAACGCTGTCAACTCACCCCATCACCCGAGTTGAGGAAGCCACCTCAATCATGATTAAGGGAAGGCCTACATACATGGAGACAAACGACATGACATTACATTTTGAATGATGCAAAGGGGTCATCATCTGTTTGTCTTGGATAGGTCAAGAGCTCTGACAAAATATATCATCATGGGTGCCCTACCCTGACGTCGTCCTTCAGAGGACATGCTTATCAACTATCACTATCAGTGATCCCCTAACAGGGTAAGGGATACCCTAACTCATTGCTGACCTAACGCCACCAATTGCTCAAGTATAAAACCCAACCTTCAAACCGCCAAATGAGGGCAAGCGAGTTATATTAAACCCCCTCCACCAACTATATCTAAATTTTTTTGAGCATTGGAGAGGTCAGGTTATGATATCCCCCGATGTCGATCACTTATGCAGGACTCAAATACATCTAAAGAGTATCTTGTAGTGATGTTGAGCACCTCTATAAGGCAAAGGTGCACCTTAATATGATCTCGAGTTTCCTTTAACGGATAAACCACTTCTCGAAATGATCGTAGACCACCTCCCTCGCCCTGCACATGGGCTCTCAGGATGAATTTGCATCTTTTAGACTAAATTAGGTTACAGTAGAACATGAAGAGTAAACCAAAATACTGTAAGTGATATAGTGTAACTTTAATGGGGCTAATTATATATTACGCTTTCTAATTAGTTATCTTTAACACTTAATCTTTACATTTTTAAAAATTATATTGGGATCTTTATATTTACGAAAGTAAAATATTTAACATAGTTTCTTTTCACGTTCTCAACTCTGTTGATGAAAAATCGCACGTGTTGTCACATTAAAATAAAATGATGCTAAAAAATGATTAAAAAAATAATTTTACATTGTTATTCTCGCTGTCCAAAGGAAAAAACTCAAAAGAGAGAGAAATTTTGTTAGCAAATAAAGTGATATAGTATTATTTAATTACTTCATTTTTTTTAATGTTTTTTTAAGTTTATTAGAAAGTGAGACAATTTTGAACTATTATAGAACTGTTGGTTTCTTGATGGCTAGTTTTATATATATAAAAAAAGGCTCTGATCAACTATCAACATATAGTTTTATGGTTACTTTCATAAAATAAAGTGATATAGTATTATCACCATCAATGATCCCCTAACTATCACCATCAATGATAACACATAAAATATTTTCATCAACAAACGAATGATACGAAAAGAAATAAAAATAAATATTTATTTTTATAAACCTAAAAATCTTATCATCATTTTTAAAAATATAAAAAATAGATTACCAAATATAACTAATTACATATTAGCCGCTGTTTCCCCAGGAACAGCTACACATCACTTTCGAAGACTTTTCCCATCCTGTTCGAGCAGAGTTCTGACTATTTTCTAGGCAGACTAAGGACGCATAGGAATGAGCAATTCATGAGCTCCTTCACGCCTCTCTACGCAGTCTAAGGACTGAGACGCCTAAAAGGAGATGGGGATGTCACGGACCACATAAGCTGCAGAACATGTCGCACCACAAGTCACACCAACGTGTAGCCTGAAACTAGGATGGCAACTGGAGAAGCCGCCGAGTGTATGTAGACAAACTCGAAGCTTTTCCCTGCCGGGAGAGAGTCCAGCCATGCCGGGAATGTGTAGTCGTTGCCGGACTTGCCGAGTCCCCAGACAGGGCCATAGAGTTTCGATATTGAGATGACGAGTTCCTTTGCAATCTTTGATGATTTGTTAGTCACCACTGTAGAGTACCTATAATAAATCCTTCCCTTGGACTCCCATGACGTGGTTGCCTTCTGCTCAATTGTGAATGGCGGAGAGAGTGCAGTCACTGCACAAAGTTATCGCAGAAGAACTAACAGTGTGTAAAACAGTGACAGTTCTGAGAGAATTACTCTTGAATGTGAATAACCTACATGGAGTGGATGGCCGAGGAATGTGATTACCGTCTTTGTTCTTGACAGGTATGCCAGGGATAGGGAGCACGACTGCAAGAAAGATGAACAGCATTATACAGCTGATCATAGATCGAAAGAAGTTGCAGCGGTGCTTTAGCTACCTGGTAAGAGCTGGTTGTAACCACTATGGCCAGCGTGAAGCCGAGCCAATACGCCAAGCATGGGCGCATTGTTGTAGGTCGTGGGCTCTGTTTGTTCGTAGTTGTCCCTTTCGTCGGCGAAGTCGTCGTAGGCATCAGGGCCGCCGACTATGGCACCATCGAGGATGTTGGGATCTTGAGCCTTTCGACTATACCATGAGTCGTAGCCTTCTCTGCAGCTCACAAACGAGGGATCGACCTTAATGGAGACAATCGAGGAGGCACGATGGTGGACCTGTCGGGGGTAAGACTTCCCATAGCCAACCATGTAGCTGGTGCCTCTTGGATTGTCTCCTAGTATGTAATCCACCTGAAGGAAATGGTAATGAGACATCGTGCAAGTAGTGATCTTTACCTCTGATTCTTTAGTAAGTCGGCTTTCGAACAACAAGAACAGATTACCTGAGACTTGGCGAACAAAAGTAGCTCAGCAGGCGATGCGGTTCCAGCGGCACAGGCTACGTTTCTTCCGGCAGATGCGATATAATCGGAGTAGATGGTGAGTAGGAAGGCGGCGTTGGTGACGAATTGCATGTTGTTCCACCGCTGCCGGAACAATAGGCCTCCGGTGGTCCTCTGAACGTTGTGTGCTCCCTTACCAAGGCAGGAGCAGAGGAAGTACTCTGCCTTCTGTTGGTACTTCCCCAGCACTGGTGCATGTTGAGCTTCCTTCCCTTGTAGGAGAAACTGCCAGACACACACAGTGTGGGCAATAATGTTATGATACATGTACATGTCTGAGAACATCAACAGGAGAAGGGAGAAGACCTTAGCCGCGAGGACTTGAACACCGGCGTATTTGACGTCCCAACCGAACTCGTTCACGGCCCACCCCGTCCCACCGAGTGAGCCACCGTTATTGGCCAGATAGTCCATGTAGCAGCGGTTGTAGGTCGCATGGTACAGCCACGCCGCTGCCCACAGCAGCTCATCCTGCGCCGGGAAACCAGGTCCGGAACCATGTGAAAGATCGTTAGATTGTACCCCTCCGTCCGATCGATGATCTACCGCGCGAACGATGGAATCAGGACCGTTCAACTTACCCCGTACCCGCTGTAGGATCGGTAGTACCTCCGGGCCACCGTGATGCTGCTGTCGTACTTCCCCCTGTACTTGTCCGCAAACTCGAAGAGCTGGGAACACAAGGAAACAACAGGAGTTCATATTTAAGATCGATGATAACC
Organism: Musa balbisiana; assembly: GCA_004837865.1. Lineage (NCBI taxonomy): Eukaryota > Viridiplantae > Streptophyta > Magnoliopsida > Zingiberales > Musaceae > Musa > Musa balbisiana. The sequence goes on along the minus strand of CM017191.1, from coordinate 6,559,799 downwards.
ATGAGGGAGAGAGACCGAGCAGTTTGTCTTGGACTTGGAACCTGTTTCGCGTGGCTGAGAAGCTGACATGAATAAGCTGGGTTTGAGTGCCGGAACACCATGGAAGCTGCAGCCATCGCCGCCGCCGTCTCCCCGGCAAGGTCCGAACCGGGATGGTTGACGTCGACGCGGTAGGCCAGCCGGCTCGTCGTCATGTCCTCCGGCCTCTGCCAGCAGAAGTGGTCTGTGTTTCCATCACCCACCTGCAGAGAAATCATAAGAATATTTTACTGTCTTATGCGAGACATCTTGCACTTATTCGAGGATACAATTCACAATGTTCATGTGCAGTTGCTACTCGTCTTGTGATGCAACGGGAACATGTCTTCCACGTCTCAAAAGAGAAAACCCAGCAAGCATTTAGTTTACCGACAGAGGTGAAAGAAGACAAGAAGAGACCTCTGTTCTTACAGGGCAGAGCAGAGAGCATGGAAACATACAAAGCAGCTTCATAGGAAGCTGGTAAAAGTCACTAAACTCTGAACACTATTAATCAAACAGCCATGATGCTATTCGACAATTTAAAGAACTCAACAAGGATACTCAGAGCTGAAATCACATTTGCTTTGACAAGACGATAAATAGGTAGGCGGTTCATTCTAAGAAGGAATTCTCACCTCTCCATAGAGGACAAAAGGTTCTGAGTGGGCTTTGATGAGGTAGTCAGTGCCCCACTTGACGGTCTCCATGGCATGACCAAGCTCCCCGCTTGCAGCCATCTGCTTGCCGTACTCGACTATGCTCCAGGACATCATGGTGATGGTGAAGGCCATAGGAAGGCCAAATTTCACATTATCTCCGGCATCATAATATCCTCCAACAAGATCAACCTATAGCATTAAGGAAGACGAAGGAACATTTATGAAGGTAAACATGGAATTACTCTTCCTCTCTTAAACCCAACAATTGCCTCTCGGGCTCAAGCACTGTCACATAGAGAAGAACAGTGCAAATGACAAGGAAAAAGGCTACCGCAAATGGTCAACTTAAGAACTAGGCATACAGGGAGGAAGAGTAATTTGCAGGAGCTTACCCCATTAGCCTTGCCGTCAAGCAGCCCAGAATTGGCTCTCCACTTCACTCTCTGGTTGCTGGGCAAGTACCCGGACCTCTGGGCCTCAAAGAACAAAATGCTCTTGCTAAGAGCCTTCCCATAGTCATGCTCTGCAGAAGCCAATGGCACAGCCATACCCAGCAGCACCACGATTAGCCCAGCCATGTGCAAGCAGTATCTGGGAAGACGGCAGAGGAAGCAACAGAAATCCCTCAAGAAAGAGGATGACGAACCTCTAAACACCAAAACAAAATCACATAGACGTACGGTTCAATGTGGCTGTGTTCTCTCAGTTAAACTCCTCATATACCACGATGGAAGATGACTGCAAGAAAGCGTCTAGCAAAGAATCTGGTTTGGGGAGGTTGTGTACAGCTCCGGACCTGTATTTATGGAGAGAAGCATGTAGCAGTAGTGGTTATCTGTGCAACTTTTTAGACATCATCGTTCCTTTCTCTCTCTCTTCCTCCGATTGGTAGTCTCAGTAGCCGAAAACGGCTGAGAAGAGGAAAAGACAAACATCTGGTGGCGCTCCTCGGACACCCGTCTCTTGGTACTTACCCCTCTCCCCGACGTAGCTTTCCAACACAACGTATCTGCTCTTCATCATCACTTTCCCACTGCTAAAGAGAGTGAACTGTTGCAGGCATTGAAGGAGCAGTTAATCGGGGGCGGTTACTCAAGAATCAAATCTGCCGGGGTGGAAGCCTTTTCGCCGGCCATCTCGCATGGAGTCGCGCCCATTCGGCAGCCGTAAATGCCCAGCGCTCCAAATTACGTGCTTTTGCTTTGTTTATTAGATTAGTCGCTTGCTTTCTTCTTCGGAACTCGGAAAAGGAGAGCAAACGAGGAGTCATGCATGGGAGTGGATACCCGACGCTCCCTGCACGCTTCGGACAATACGTTCGATGTGTTCTACATCTACGTTATGCATGATTCAGTGGTGATATCAAGTCTCTTACACCATCGACGTTATGCTGGTCCTCATCGCATTTCTGCGTCAACCCATATAAGCCATATTGGTGTCAGCTGAAAAGTTACTGATGTTGCATGAGACAGTAGCTCTTATCTCGCAGGCGTTTTTAGATGGGATACGGAGAACAGATCCGTGCGTCCTGTAAGCATATGGTTTGAATCCTAAGCAAACCAATGGAAGCAGAACAGAGCGACCGCCGCTGTCTCCGCCACCGATCCGAATCGCTTGCCATCTCTTGGCCATGGAGCATTTGAAGCATATAAGTGCGTGTATCGATGGGAGGTGGGAGGAACTCGAGAAGCTAAAGACACGCTTGCATGGTTGACCAAACCCGTTTGACCCAGACAAACACCCTCAAAAACAGCGGGAATATGTCTTCCGATCATTATGCTAATAATCTGCACAACCCTTTGACAATGGGTTAATAATGTCTTTGAGCCAATAAAAGTCCCCACCGACAAATTGGCTGCCAATGGGAGAGGATAAGGCATTTGATATCCTTCATTTTTGGCTGCTTTCCTCGAAAACTAGTGACTACTACTAAGTGTAAACTGAAGTGAAAAGGAAGGCAGCAGCAGTCTCGCTCACATACATACATAGATGCATATTATATATAATGTAAGTACGTATTATGTACAATCTTCTTAGGTGGATGTGAAATTATACTTATTTCTCTATACGTTACGTCGAGAAGTACACTGTACACGTTTTACATTTGTAACTGTATCGGGCTTAACAAACCGGTTTACGCGTCACCATGCGCTACAATCTGTTCGTAACGGGCACGACTCTTGCTACGGCAACCGACATAGCACTGCTGCTACCACCATGCCACGTTCTCGCTCTCCCTCGTGCCAACCCAACAAAACTCCCCATCTCTCGCTCCGCCGAGCTCGCTCTCCGTTTATTTGAGCTAAAACTGAAACAGCCACCACCTCTTCCTCCTCCACCTCCTCCTCCTTATCTCTCGGGTTTCCTCCGATCGTTGCTGCTCTCTCCGAAATCCCAAGTCGGATTCCGGATCGCAGATCCCTATCGCCCTCCACTTTGTAAGCTTCGGAAGATCTCGGCGCCGGTGGCTTCCTTGGGTGCTTGCTCGTCGGATCGACGAGGCTTTCGATCAGAAGGTTCCGTTGTTGAGTATCTATACCTTTTTGTTGTAGCTCGTTTTCTGTGAATTGGATTTACTATTGGGTCTTACGTTTTCTCTAGTCTGTGCATTCTTGATTTGGATGATCCATGGAGGTTATCTTGATAGTCGAAAAAAATCATAGATCAGAATCCACGAAGGAACCTTTTTTTACCTTTCTGTTTCAATATATACTTATCGAGCGAGCAAGATCTGCTTTTTGTGACGGATTGCGGCAATTTACTTTTCCTTTTTTTTTTTTTTCCTCTCTTTGATTTCACGGATGAAATGTTCTGGCATTGTAGGCCATCAGCAAGCAGCTTCGATGGTATGTAATGCCGGCATAAGCAACTTTGTCAGTCGGACAAAGAACCCAGAGGATCCCACTTTAGCAGAAGAGGGGCAGATAGAGGACTCGAGTTGTTCCTGGATTGCAGAGCCTGGGTTGTGGGGTGTAGGGCGCGCGGGGTATTTGGAACGGTTGTGAAGATGATGGTCGATTCTGGTCCATCTGCAAAGCCTGGAGCTGCCACCAATGTATCATCTGAAAAGGATCGCTCAGGCAATGGTGATTATGCCAGTGGACGATGGAAAAGGTAAACTTTCGGGCTGTTTGTAAACCAAGTGCTTGTAATCCAACTCTAAAATTTTGAATGTTCTATATTTATTCATTCATATGTTGATTATGAGTGTACTGAAGTATTCAGCTTTTGTGCAACAATACTTGTTGATTAATTCCCTAATGCTTTTAACTTTTGGGAGCACCTTTCGCACTTATTTCTGACATGGCAGGTGAGACAGAATGCTAAAACTGTTGCCAAGTGTATATCGTTTATCGTGGGCACCACATAGTTATCGGTCTGTGGTAGTGCTTGATACAAGGAAGAATTTGTCAACAAATGCTTTACGATTAGAGTTCTTTTGGTGGTCCTCTATCATGCAAGATGCTAGTTTCTGTTGGTAAGATGAAGGATCATTGAAATAGGCAGAATTGTAGTTATCTTCTATAGAAAAGAGAGAAACTAATTTGAAGCAAGGTCAATAGGCTTCTTGTATGGGTTTTAGTGTAGCTATACAATTGTCTGTTATGTTATTAAATTCCTAGAAATGTGGAAATGGATTTTTTTGTTGAGAATGTATGGTTGAGTGCCAATTACATATAAGATATTAGGTTCTACGGCTCATGGAATCTGCAATAAGCTTGTGTTGTTAAAATGCTCTTTTAAGAAGTTCCTGATAGAATTGCCTGAAACATAAAGTAAACATTCTTTAAAAAGTGGACAATGGGTTAAAGAAAATTTTGTTGCATAGCAAGGTTAACCGTGACATGATCCAAGTAGTTTAATGATGATTGATAAATGATCAGGTAACTGAGATAAGTGCTCGATGAAATGATATGAGGACTTGAGTTTGCTGCTTCTGGTTCGTGAAAGCCAAACTAGATGTTTCATGACTTCTTATTCATGTATTTACATTGGTAAACTTCTTGTTGCTGTAGCATCAACAGTTCCCAACTTTTGCTTGACGAAATGCTAATAATTTATAAATCTATCCCTTTGCTATATATAAATTTATACATATATATGTATATGTATATATATATTTATATATGTATATATCATATATATATATATGTTATATGTATATATATGTACATATATATACGTATATATACATATACATATATATATGTATATATATGTACATATATATACATATATATATATATACAGAGAGAGAGAGAGAGAGAGGTGCATCTCTCTTCACATAGAAAGGGAGCTCTCTATTCTGGTTCATGAAATCCTCCTACAACCATGAGTGTTCTGGATTTAGATTTCTGCTTCCTAGCTTACCTACAAATTGCTCAGAAAAAAATCTTTATTTAGGCCATGTTCATTGTGTACTTCATCTGAAGGCTCAATCTCATGTATTTTTTGACATTTGCAGTGAGGATGGAAGGCTAGCTTGTGGATACTCCAGCTTCAGGGGAAAAAGAGCAAGCATGGAGGACTACTATGATCTAAAATCAGCTAAAATTGATGGACAATCAATTAGTCTTTTTGGAATATTTGATGGTCTGGTATTCTTCCTGGGAATGTCTATTTCTGGTTGTATTGATATGATAAGTCTCATCTTATTGACATTTGGGTGTTGCAGGACATGGTGGCTCACGTGCAGCTGAATATTTAAGGAATCACTTGTTTGACAACCTCACAAGGCACCCAAAATTCATGACAGACACAAAGCTTGCCATAAGTATTGACACACTTGTGAAATTGCTTCATGCTTTTATGACCACTTTAGGCAGTTTTTCTCCCCTTGTAAACATGTCCAATTTTGTGGCCTTGTGATGGCAAATTGCAGGTGAAACATATAAAAAAACTGATTCAGATTTCTTGGATGCTGAATGCAATACTTCCAGAGATGATGGTTCTACAGCTTCTACAGCTGTTTTGATTGGCAAACACTTATATGTTGCTAATGTTGGAGATTCACGTGCCATAGTATCAAAAGCAGGAAAAGGTGACTTTTGGTTTTAATCTCTCAACTTTTTCTTTTTATTGATAAAGGTGCATTAAAGAGATTCTCGAAGACTGGATTAAGGATTATAATTTCGGGGTACAGGTCCGAGCTATAACGACATACCACATGTTGGTATGCTGGTACATCTGACACATCATTCTTTTTCCAGATACTCATGCCTTGTGTAGGAATTGACTCATCATTCTTGTTCCAAATATCTGTGCCTTGTATAGGAACCTATGAATCACAAACACTTCAAACCGCTCGACATGTACATGCCAGACACTAACACTTCACAAATATTTTCTGGAAACATACTATAGTGAGTATTAAATGGTATTACCATAGGTCAGTTTACTATCTACAATAGACTTTCAGACATGTTGAATATTTGTGATACATATGTATACATGAATCATTTTGCTATCTGTGAATATCTCCTTAGTATCCTTTGTCTCTTAAGCATATTCGTCAATGATTTTTGTACTTCTTATTAGTTACATATATGATGATCTTATATTGTGTAAATTATACAATGTATATCTTCATACCAAAGAGAGAGAGAGAGAGAGAGAGAGAGAGAGAGAGAGAGAGAGAGAGAGAGAGAGAGAGAGAGAGAGAGAGAGAGAGAGAGAGAGAGAGAGAGAGAGAGAGAGAGAGAGAGAGAGAGAGAGAGAGAGAGAGAGAGAGAGAGAGAGAGAGAGAGAGAGAGAGAGAGAGAGAGAGAGAGAGAGAGAGAGAGAGAGAGAGAGAGAGAGAGAGAGAGAGAGAGAGAGAGAGAGAGAGAGAGAGAGAGAGAGAGAGAGAGAGAGAGAGAGAGAGAGAGAGAGAGAGAGAGAGAGAGAGAGAGAGAGAGAGAGAGAGAGAGAGAGAGAGAGAGAGAGAGAGAGAGAGAGAGAGAGAGAGAGAGAGAGAGAGAGAGAGAGAGAGAGAGAGAGAGAGAGAGAGAGAGAGAGAGAGAGAGAGAGAGAGAGAGAGAGAGAGAGAGAGAGAGAGAGAGAGAGAGAGAGAGAGAGAGAGAGAGAGAGAGAGAGAGAGAGAGAGAGAGAGAGAGAGAGAGAGAGAGAGAGAGAGAGAGAGAGAGAGAGAGAGAGAGAGAGAGAGAGAGAGAGAGAGAGAGAGAGAGAGAGAGAGAGAGAGAGAGAGAGAGAGAGAGAGAGAGAGAGAGAGAGAGAGAGAGAGAGAGAGAGAGAGAGAGAGAGAGAGAGAGAGAGAGAGAGAGAGAGAGAGAGAGAGAGAGAGAGAGAGAGAGAGAGAGAGAGAGAGAGAGAGAGAGAGAGAGAGAGAGAGAGAGAGAGAGAGAGAGAGGAGAGAGAGAGAGAGAGAGAGAGAGAGAGAGAGAGAGAGAGAGAGAGAGAGAGAGAGAGAGAGAGAGAGAGAGAGAGAGAGAGAGAGAGAGAGAGAGAGAGAGAGAGAGAGAGAGAGAGAGAGAGAGAGAGAGAGAGAGAGAGAGAGAGAGAGAGAGAGAGAGAGAGAGAGAGAGAGAGAGAGAGAGAGAGAGAGAGAGAGAGAGAGAGAGAGAGAGAGAGAGAGAGAGAGAGAGAGAGAGAGAGAGGAGAGAGAGAGAGAGAGAGAGATAATTATTAATTGGTGTGTCCATACAATGTCATATCTTATATTTCTGATATGCCTGTGTTCCAGGTTGTCAGTGTTGCATGTTCGTCCATGCTTCATAGAATCATTCATAGGAACTCTACAAAATCAGACATAAAGATGTGTCCATTGAACTAAAACTGTATGATATTTATGATTTATTTGAAGAAAATTTTAATACTTGCTTGGATGAGTTGCACCAATGAAGTGAATGGTTATTTGATCCAAGTGATGATTATGAATTTCTGGATTATGGCTCATTATGAGTCACTTTGAAGAAGATAATGGCCTCCACAATTGATCAACTGGAAAAACTAAGCTAGGAAACAAACAAACTTTATTGCCATATGACATGTCTATATTTCTACAGCTGTTAACATTGATGAGTTATTCCTGAAGCATCACACTGTTTGTTCTTGTAGCAATTCCTCTTTCTGATGATCACAAGCCCAACAGAAGTGATGAGCGCAAGAGAATTGAGGATGCTGGAGGAGTTGTCATGTGGGCTGGTAAGTCTGAAGACAAGTACTTTCTCTTGTTCCTCACTAAGATCAATGCTATATCAGTTCTTCCCAAAGGTTATACATGACACATAAGTACTGAGTATATGGTTTGGAATTTTGGATATTAGAACAGAGGTCGTCTTGCTTTTTCTTTTGTTATGCAATGTTTCTTCTGTGTTCCCATTTTGTTTAGGATTCTAGCTGATGGAAATTTGCTCCATATTTTGGAAATGATAGGGTGACCAAGAGAAAAATGCATCGATCATTAAGGTAGAGAAGTAAAATATATTCATATCGATGGTCAGAATAAGTATTGTCCTTCTGTCCAAAACTTTGGGTACTTGATTTTTGACCCATATAGTTAGGTGTTTCCACTGGACTTGGTTTTTCTAGAGGGGAGACGGGTGGCATCTGGATTGAACAACTTTGAGCTGTTGGTTGATTGTGGACATATTTGTTTTATAGGTACTTGGAGGGTTGGAGGTGTATTGGCAATGTCACGAGCATTTGGTAACCGCCTTCTGAAACAATTTGTTGTGGCAGAACCTGAGATTCAGGTATTCCCCTAGAGAAACTCAGCCCATGCTCTTTTCCTCACAGCCCCCACGGACTCGTAGTGAACTTTGACAGATTTGTAGGTCATTGTGACTTCGATGTAAAAAGAAATTATGAAATTATATGCAGAAGTTTGCTTGCATTGACAAATATGGTATGCACCACAATTTTCAGGTGCTGCATAAGAGACTATAAACTTGTAGTTACACATCATAGCAAACTGTTAAACACTATACACTTTTAGTGACATATCATCTGCAAACTATATGAGCAGTTCATTTTGTGCTAAACCTTCGTTCAGGAACAAGCGGTGGATGATGAATTGGAATTTCTGGTTTTGGCCAGTGATGGGCTGTGGGATGTGGTAACAAATGAGGTTAGATTCTCTTTTTTCTTTGAACTGTCTTCTTCGATAAATATGGCAAATCTCATTTTACTATACATTATTAGGGCTGATCAGCATTTATTACAAGAAAATTTTCTCAAGTACATAAGGATAATTCATGTATCCTCTTAAAATTGTATTTTTATTTGTTCCCATATCAGGCACACATATCTGGATGAAACTTTATACATATTCTATGTTTCCTTAGGAATTCATTATACAAAGCAATTACCATCAGACCTGGACTGTGGTTGTAATATGTGCCTTCTTAATATTGACAAAAACATTTACCACAAACTTTATACGATTCATTGCTATCGTAAAGATGTTGGCAGTTCGACAAATTAGGGTGCGTACTGAAGGGTGGCTGTTCTGAAACGACTATTGGATGCTGCTTCACTGGAACTTATTTCGGGAAATAAAAAATTGTTCCAAAAGGATTTTCTGATCTCCACTAAACCACATCAAACAGGGAATCTTTTGAAAATTGATGAACAGTGATGTCACGATCATGCAATGGGTAGACTGGTTGCTTGATATTGAGATTTTCTTAATATGACATGATTTTAGAAAAACATTGCAAAGCTCAAATAAGTATCAGTGATTTAGTATTTGCTACATGAAAATCGAGTAACTGTATGAATCAATTCTCAGAGTCGGTGCTTAATGTGATGCCAGATCAAAATTGTTGCAATCATATATAGAAAGCCTAGCAAATGTATCTGGGGACTTGATAATGTTGGCTAGTTGATCTGATTATTACATCTAGATTTGAAGACAATCTAAATATGAAATCATAAAATTAGCATATTGGTATTTGTTTGAACTTGCATCATTGATGACAATTAATTTATAAAGCAGAGAAGAGGGAGATAACAAGAATAGTTAAGAGAATGGAGAAGGGATAAAGAAGAATGTAGAATGAGGGGAAGAAAAAAACTTCAGCTCTTCTGTTCTTTAGTCAAAATCAAACTTCATCCTAGCATTTCTATCAAGGTATCTTTCTTTAAATGTACCCTCAAACTAGAATTTTTCTTAATTTGACTATAGACCTGAATTGACTGACTGGTGGCATCTATTGTCTGAGAAAGGCCTACTATATAGTATATAGATAACAGGTTTTTTCCTGATATGGCTCACTGTGATATGCGACATTTGTCCAGCAAGCTGCATGCCCTTGTGAACAACTCGGCTAGCGAGGTTGGCTTCCGCCAACCACAACTGGGTAAGGGTTGTGATTATGGCCGCAGACACAACTAATTGGGCATGAGAACTGTGACGTAGGTCTTTCTCTTTGAAGTCTGTTTCATCCGGGTCGGTTGCCTTTCCTCTCAAGGACCTCACGGATGACACCAGTGATGTGTGATGTCCTCTCTCACTCAAGTTGCTATGGCATCATCCCATTCCCCTGCTGTGGGAAAACAATATCGTCATTGGGTGACTGCAGTTACCAACAAATGCCATTCGGCTTGAGGTCTTGAAACTGTCAAGCCCAGTTAGCCTCTCCTTGTGTGAATGCTTTTCCGGCATTTACAATTGGGGACTCTTGCCCTTGTTTATTTGGTGCTGAAATAACCTTTGGCTGACTTGAGAATTAGAGGGCTTCCACCAAGGCTAACTCCAACTACTATAAATCTCCATTTTGTAGGAACTTTTCCTCTCTCTATCTCTCGGCTTCCAGTTGGTCACTTGGAGCATACTGAGTTTGATCTCCCCTCTATTCTGCTTTCACAACAACTCCAGCACATTTCTCCAATCCCACTCGGCGATGATGCTTTGGTTGAAGATATTCTTTACTACCAATTAGTACTACTAACAGCCACTCAATTGGAATTTTGGTTAATACATTCCACCCTTGTTTTTCATCCATGATCTGTAGTAAAACCTGGTACTTCAAATAGCGAAGTTAACGTGTGGATTGTATTTTGTTCAGATTATACATACATCTCTAGTTGTTTGGTTACATTTATATCGATTTACTAACCGTGCATTTCCTTCTCTTGCCATCCTTATGGATCAGGATGCTGTATCAATCGTGAGAGCTGAAGAAGAACCTGATGCTGCGGCTCGGAAGTTGACGGAGACCGCCTTCTCTCGTGGCAGTGCAGACAACATAACATGCATCGTGGTCAGATTCCATGACGAGAAAACTAAAGTAGATTCTCCTCCTCCTGCAGGTACTCATGGTTTATGTCTCGATTCACCATGTGGGGAGCCTACTTGATGCTCGGACGCCTTCGGTTTTATAAATTTTTACTCTCAGTCTATTGTCGTATGCACAACTTATTAATTAGAGGCTTTTCTATCACCCACGTAGTAGTGATCGTCATGTCGTCGACTCTATTACTCGACCCTTCCTGTTCTAGTTTCATTTATTAATTTATTTTTCAAGTGTAGGAAATCCTCAAGCAACATTCTCATTATATTCTATTACCAACTTTGTTGTTTGCCGACATGTTTGGTGTCGCATTTGTTGGATTGGTGGTACAATCCTCACGTGTCTCCTTGTGATAAGAGCAAAAGGAGCAGATTATTCTCTAAGAAGTAGCAAAACAAAGGAAAGGTTGCAGATGGATGATGAATGGACATCATCCTTGTCGACGAGACACAACGTTCTTTGTCGTCTGATTGCCTGATTGCTTGCATCGGTTAGAGTGTTTGTTTGGACATGGGTGTCTGTTGTTGTTCGTCTGCTGGTTTCAGAAGCTTGGCTGCAAACATCGAGCCCACAGTTTCTAGGAAACACCGGAAAGTGAAACAGGAACGAAGGAAGCCCACAGTTTGGACGACACCCATGGTTTACTGGCTTGGCCTTCCATATGGCCGGCTTTCCAGCGACACCCTCTCTCGTTTCATTGGCTTCACCGTCACATCTTTCTCTTCCCCCTGAGATCATTGACCGTGTATACTGTTGTTTCCTGTAGACAATTCTGCCTTCTTGCTTCTTCTCTGCCTCTCTAGTCCTCCTCTTTCCTCGCTCTGTTCCCTTGACGATAACAGTATCGCTCTTTATTCAGTGACATATCCGCGCGAGCAAGCACACGATGTTTCATGCAGGAAAAGGCTCCTCCCATTGTGCAAGCCATAGCTGATTCCCATCGAGGCCGAGAGAAGATGGTAAAAGCTATCTATATACATGATTGGATCCAAGAATACAACAAAAGGATCAAATCCGGTGAAGATAGGCGGTCAGAATATTTTGATGAACCAAAAGATAGAATCCGATTCACAAGCTTTATGGTCAAGCTTATCATTTTGTGCTTTTTAGTTCACATCGAGGACGACCCACCATCTTGTTGGTGTATTCATTTAGCGGCCACAAGAAGTTTTTCCGATTTAAAATGACAGAAAAAGAAATATTCGTGTAATAATCATTTTAATTATTGTACTCAATTTTGACTCATTCAATACCCCAAAACGGACAAGAGAGCTCCGTGCGAGCTCGGATTTCTAGTTTAGCCGTTCTTCCCCAAATGGTTGACCTCAGAAGGGCCACGGAATGCTCTCAATAATGGGGCGGTCTCATCGTAGACGTGACGGGGTCCCCCTGCGGGCCCCGGTCGGTCCTTCTCTCTCTCTCTGGCCGATCCGCTGCATCCCAATTTGTAATTGCCCTCTTCATCCATTCAGGAGAATGAGCGGTGTTTTCTCCGGCGGTCACCCGTCCGTCTACCTCGCTGAGCGTTGGAGAGCCGTGTGGGACCCCCTGGGATGTAGCAGTGCTACAGATACACGTGTACAATCGTAAGAAAATGGTCTTGCAGGGGATCTCGCCACTGGCCTTTTCCGCTTCCTCTTTATACGGAGGGATTCGGGTGGTGGCGCAGAGAAGGAGACTTGCGTTACACAATAAGCATATAGAAATAGTGAACAGCAGTAGAAGACCGCGGAGAGGATAAGCTTCGGCGAAGAGGTTGCTTGCTCTTCTCTCCGAGCTCTCTTCTCGAGAAGCGCGAGAGGAGGAGGGGGAGTCCCGAAGCATACAGGTGTGGGTGAATGGTTGGAGAGGGAGGGAGTCGAGCTGGGGGCGATCGGGAGTCCGAGTTCGTCGGCGTCGGCGGGTGGTGGTGGTCCGACCAGATGAGCGGCGGCGACGGGTGCCGTCTGATGGAGGCGGAGTACGTGCGGAGGCACCACAGGCACGAGCCGAGGGACAACCAGTGCAGCTCCACCCTCGTCAAGCACATCAAGGCTCCTGTTCATCTCGTATCGTCTCTTCCTCCCTCCCCTCATTCGCTTCCCCTCCCAAACTTCTCTTTCTGTCTTCTTCTCTCCATCTTTCGATCTTGATCCTACATTCTGGAGATCTGATCGATCTCGCGGATTTGATGGTTCGTGCATTTTCTCCCGATCAGTGCTTAAGAAATGGATCTCTTTTCATCGCACATTTTCGAGAAATGAGTAGAAGGCTTTGTTGAAGAGAACTGAATTCTTGACTTTCCAGATCTGAAGCCGAAGCAGTTTTCTTTCCCCCAATTTTGCCATGTTCTGTTGCTTGTTAGCCATCGCAAGTATGCGTTCCCTTAGATCCAAAAAAGGGGCAATATCATTGGAGTTGATATCTGGTTGTGAAGTGTTTCTACCTACTCATCAAGTAGAAGCGATTCAAGCGGTCTTTGATCTTGTGGTGACAGGTGTGGTCATTGGTGAGGAGATTCGATCAGCCGCAGAAGTACAAGCCCTTCGTCAGCAGGTGCGTGGTGCAGGGTGATCTTGAGGTCGGCAGCGTGCGAGAAGTTAATGTCAAGTCGGGGCTGCCGGCGACGACCAGCACCGAGAGATTGGAACTCCTTGATGACAATGAGCACGTCCTCAGCGTCAAGATTGTTGGCGGCGATCACAGACTAAGGGTTAGCAGTCTCTTCCCCGCATTTCATCTTCTGCTATATTCGCCATTTTCCCTCTACCGGATTACTTTGCTGCTTACAAATTGAATTCATAAGCTACGAACTTCATGCTTAGAGCTAAGCTCTAGTCAAAGGAACGAACATCCATGGATGCTACAGAAATCTGAAGTCCAATTGCAGCTGCTTGCAATTTCTCAACTTGATCTATTTGTATTCTAAGCATCCTTTGATGTGCAATCAAATGAAGAAATATGACACTGATATGGATATATGGCTTAATGCTAGTTTATATATGATCATTGCATAAATTGGCAACCAAATTGACTCATTTATAGTGTAACCTTCCATTTCTCCCTTCACTCACCACTTCCTTTTCCCTCTGTATAACTTTATTAGGTGGATTTTCTTAGTGTTCCAAGAAGTCCATGTCACTGAAATCCACCATATGCTGCCTTTTCTTCTTCTAATTAGTTCATGTTACCAATAATTGGAACAATTGTTCAAAAGGATTGTGCTATGTAGCATTTGTGTTATTGTCAGTGTGCAGTTTACTAATCTATAGCATCCAGAATTATAACAAAATACTCTTTTTCCTTTCTTTTTTCGAGAAAGAAGCTTGCTGTTTTCATTGATCCTGATCTACCTAACACCAAGTTACCCGAGTCCATTATAATTTTATCCATCGCCTATCTATGACCTATTCGTAACTCCCGAAACTTCTTCATAGTGGCTCCATTCCATGCCTCATTTCATAGGGAACCTCAAAGTGGCTCTATTTCATTATATTCCATCTATATCCCAATTCCATTCATGTAATATCCCTTTGGTGTCATTGACATAAGAGATGTCAATTATAGTCTATCCGCTTCTATATACGGAAAGTTAGGAAATCATCATATAATAATCAAGAAATTGCAATCAAAAAGAAAAAGGGGGGTTTGTGATAATTTTGAAATCTTTTCTACCAGGTAATCTATTATACTTATGCTTTGCTTTTGCTTGACTTCCATTTATAGATTCAAAAGAATTCGAGTTTGATTCTCTTCTTCCTCGAATCCCTGCTTTGCTTGACATGCAAAGCAGCATTGTTGGAATGAAAACTCAGATTGTATCAAGACCAGTTTTTGTGACACAATGAGTGTTCCCTGATTTCACATGACAAATATATGGGATTCTTTCAGAAATCTTTTAGGATTATACTCTGCCAATTATTTTTCTCTGACTGGTTGGATGTTAGGAAGGTGTCTGTTGGAAAGAAAAAGATCTGGTGCTGTTTTATGGACCGGCCAATTCTATGAGTGTTTGCTGATATGAATTAGACCAAAAGATGAATCCGAATCTGTATGCTTCACTTCTCAGCTGCGATTCGTCATTTTACATGTTACTTTGTGTGCAGAATTACTCTTCCATCATAACTGTGCATCCTGAGGTCATCGACGGGAGGCCAGGGACGCTTGTTATCGAGTCATTCGTAGTCGATGTGCCAGATGGCAACACCAAGGACGAGACATGCTACTTCGTGGAGGCCTTGATTAAATGCAACCTCAAATCTTTAGCTGATGTGTCGGAGCGATTAGCAGTGCAGAACACACAACCGATAAGTAATACGGGATTTGACGAGGCCAGTGCTGCGATGAGGGCTGCAACAAGATGAGCTACCGAGAGTTTTGAGAATCTTGGCGAGCCAATTAGACAGGTTCCTGTCTCTCATCTCCACTTCTCTTCTTCTGCCTTTTCTGTCCTTCCTTTTAAGCTTCTTCTACAATTAGGGAACTGAGTGGTTCGATATAGCCTTCTTTTTCCCAGATGTAAAATTTCACGACCTAGGCTTAATTGACATGGATTATTAGCCCATGGTGTATGTCCATAAATTTCTAGTTTAAGTCCTATGTTTGCATGATGCTGCAGCCGGAAAAATCCACATTTGGATGCAAAACTGCTGAGCATGTGTTGGCACTCTGTGATAGAGCTTCTTTAGGTATCGTTGGAATCACCTGCAACCCGAATGAGAGAGCTCAAGCAAGAGGGCCTCGAGTTGCATTAGAAACTTGCAATCCTAATTCTCGAGATCTGTGATGCTTCTTCACCTTTTTCTTCATGATCGAATGAATGGATAGGTGGAATCTCACGTTGTTTCTTCATCGAGGCCGGTGGCTGAGACGTGTCAAATCCGCCGGTATTAGAGGTAAAATAAATAGTAGGACGATGTTACATACATGACTTTGGCCGCTGAGAAGCCAACATTGGCTATTGGTTATATCTAAATGAACAAAGCCGGTTTTTCCCTACCGAGGCTTTCTCCTGCCATTGTAGATTATTAATTGGCGTAGTGAAACATCTGCCTGTTTAGGTGGAGTGAACCTAATGCCTTGGGAAAATTATCTTTGATCCATGTAATCTGTGGTAGATTAATTAATACACAGTACTCAAAAACGAAAAGCTAAGTGGGATTTATTTACACAGTACTAAAAAAACGAGAAACAAAAAAACTTGGAATAATTGCAGAATGAGTGGAATCTCCAACCGTGATTTCGAATCCAATGATCATCAAGAATAAAAATGAGTTCTTATTTCTCGAAAAGCTCCCATGTTTTGTACAGGTTTTTCATAATAATAATATTAAAATGAAAAAAAGTCTTCTGCAGATCCCATCCCTACTCAAAAAACACATCTGCTTTCTTCCTTTTTCATGTCAGTGTGGACTCTCTGATCGATTGGACGTTTGACAAATCACACCCCGCCAACAAGGATTTTGGTTCCTTCAGTTTCCCTGCAAATTTTGATGCCAAATTGAAAAGAATAACTTCACATCTTCCTTGAACACTCAATATATATGCCAAGAATTATCATAACTAGTCTAAAAATTGGCCTACGTTTGCATTACTGTACAGTAGTTTACAAGGAAGAAAGACCGAAAAAATATGTCAAGACAAAGCCGTTCAGGTCAAAGCAAGCTCCTCTTGCTGTTCAGGGAGTTGGACTTCTTGGTAAGGATTGAGGATTCGTTTGATGTCGTCTGCACTGAGAGTCTCGTACTCGAGAAGCGCATTAGCCAGCGCATGCAGCGCATTTTCATGCTGCAAAGAAAGAGTTAAATTTAGGTGTGAGAGAGAGAGAGAGCCTAATGTTGTCAGGAGATCACAAATAAAACAAAAAAGGAACAAAGACACTTGAGGCATGTTACTCCCAGACTATTTACAATAAACTTGTGTTTCTTTTGCTGTTCAAACATTTAGATTTCTTAGATTTGCTTGTAGAATATCATAATTATTAAAAATTCAGAGATCTTCACCGAGTATTGAAGAAAGTGGAACAATTTTGACAGTGCATACTAATATCCTAGCTGTGATAAATTTTCCCTGTTTGACTTTACTTTCGAAGTAACTTTATGAGTTGCTCTAAATACCTATCCGAAAATTCAGGTTCAAAGCATGCAATGAAGATAATCAACCACTCGTGTAACCTTTGGCTTGTCAAAGACACTTCTTTAACAGGAATTGATCAACATGAGCTACAAACTAAGACTTTTCGCAAGAGTTTGACTTTTCGATGCAAATTAAAGATCAAGAGGCAAACCTTCTTTAGTAACTGTTTAACTCGATCATAAGCTTCTCGCAAGAGTTTGACCACCTGAATTTTCAAGAAAAAATCATGAGAAACATTGAAGTGTTTAACCACAAGAAATGTGAAATAACTTCATTATAGAAAACATACTTCTGCATCTATCCGCGACTGCATCTCAGAACCTGGCCGTTCTTTAACATAAACTGGGCCAATTGCATCACTCATTCCACAGGTTGAGACCTGCTCGATAGCAGATAGTAAGAAAATGACATTCAAAAATTTAGTACAGGTGTGTTAAAAGATAGAGACACAGTACCATATAGTGAGCGAGCTCTGTGGCAGTGTGTAGATCATTACTAGCACCAGTTGTGACACTGTCTTCACCGAAGATGAGCTCTTCAGCTACTCTCCCTCCCATGCAGACATCAAGGCGAGCTAATAGCTGCTTCTTGCTAACAGATGTTTCATCTTGAGAAGGAAGTTGAGTCACCATCCCTAGTGCAGAACCTCGGGGCATAATGGTCGCTTTATGTATAGGATGAGCACCATCAGTGTTGAGTGCAACAATGGCGTGACCGCTCTCATGGTAAGCGGTGAGCTGAAAGAAGAAAGTATGCTGTCAGTACCTTTTGTATTGACAAAAAAGCATCAGAAGAAAGATTTTATCTAGAATGACAAAGGGTTAATTCAAAATAATAGTAACAGTAATATTAATGACATGGAAACCTTCTTTGAATCTTCAGATATATACATAGTTTTCCTTTCTGTACCCATAATTATCCTATCCTTTGCAAATTCCAATTGTGCAGCAGCTATGTTCTCGATGCCTTCTACTGCAGCCTTAATGGCAGCAATATTTACCAAGTTTGCAAGATCTACAAGTAATGCAGAATAAATTTAGTTGATTCCATTACTAAGAAATAATAATTTCCCTGATGTTGAACAACTGGAAATGAAGTACCTTCTCATTCGAGTTTTTGATAATTATTTGCATTAGAGGTTAGACTCGATACAGTAAGAAACTAAAACAACCAACCTGCACCATTGAAGCCAGGAGTACCGCGAGCAATTGCTTTTATGTCTACATCATCAGCCAATGGCTTGTCCTGCAAGTAAAGCTCCAGAATCTCCTGCCGACCCCGCACATCAGGACTCGGAACAACAATCTAGAAAGTGGATTTTGTTAGAATCTTTTGAGCACCAAGCCTAGAAATCAATCCAGCAACATTGTATCATAAATAAGATTATGCAAGCATAAAAAGATCTTAGTGCATAGACAGTATAGTTCCTTTCCACCTTTAATGATAAATAAACACAATTCCTGAACATATATTGCTCTAGAAGTAACAACATGAGCAGCGAGCATTATGATTCTCAGCTAATATTAGAAAAAAAATTCTTTGCTAGGGAATTTCAAAGGTACTGCTTTCTATATCTGTCAGGATAACTTCAACAAGATACACAATATGATCCATAATTTTCAAAAAGAAATATAGAGTATTTGGGATACATAACCATCTGATTATTAGCCTAACACAATTCTATCACCCCATGATCAGTTTAGACCCATGCAGGGTCATAGCTAGGTTAGCGTGTCAAATATTCCAATATGATTTTCACATCCAAAACCTTACTAATCTTCGTAATATGAGATCCATAGCTACTGAACTTCCTTCATATCTTATGAACTTATCCAAAAAAACTACATGATATTTCACTACTAGCTTTCAGCTTGATCACACCCAAAAAGAAAAAAAAAACGAAAATGGCTTACATCCTTTGGGGCATGACCCAAAGACATGCTCTGATGCAACTTGCATTTTTTCAGTTTCATGAAAGAAACAAAACATATATGATTCTCTTGAACAAAAGCTGGCTCCATCCAGTAGCTTTTTCTTCTCCTAGAAGCATTATTTATGTTACTAAAGATGAAACAATAAATAGTTAATCTTTTGTAACATAATTACGCTAACAAAGTCAAAAGCCATAACATTCAAGATTAATCACCAAAAAAAGGAAAAAGAGAGACCCAGGCTGTAGTGCAAATGCCCTTCAATTGAAACCCCACAAGAAAAAGTCCCATAATCATGATCTGATACAACCATAATGACTTGTAGGCTTTTCAGTAGCATGACCCTGAAGCAACAGGCTAACCTTTTTGATTGTTTAAGCACGACAACATAGCCAACACTCAGAATATATTACAATGACAAGCAGAGAAATCAATTTGAAAACTTGGTATTCAAGTTGCAAATCTAATGTTCACTCAATTTGAAAAGTTGGTATTCAAGTTGCAAATCTAATGTTCACTCAATATTTCCTATACTTTCAGTCACAACTAGCATAAGGGAACAAGCCAGAAAGGGAAGAATCTAAAAGTTTAAGTACTTGAATTGAACCATTTTTATTTTATTATTATTCATTTTTTTTGTAGAAACAAATGGGACTATAGCACCACGAGTATACCATGTACAGAAAACTGATAGAACTTACATGCCTATCGAATCTGCCAGGTCTTGTCAATGCTGGATCCAGTATATCTGGCAAGTTTGTAGCAGCCATCAATATTATTCCCTGAAAAGGAATGTAGCAGAGATTGATAAGCATAGTTTTGGCACTTGAAAACACAATACCATTTCGCATTATGATGTACCTCATTTTGCTCAAAGCCATCCATTTCCACAAGCAGTTGATGCAACGTTTTCTTAGTGTGTCCCTCCCACTGCTTTCTAGTGGAACCCACAGCATCTATTTCATCAATGAAAATGATGCAAGGTGCCTATGACAATGAAAATTGACAAGCTTTAGTCCTATTAGCTTGAGGGTAGCCAAGCATTTCAGACTGACAAAAGGCAGACAATTGAATTATGAAAAGAATGGAGTTGCTAGTAAAGAATGACAAGGCGGAAGATTGGTAATCATCTCTTTATTTTTACCCCTTCTTATGCGCATGCATGCATCTACATGTATGGAAGTTCCCATAATGGTCCTAAGTCTCAGCTTTAGTTTTAGTTTCAACTAATGGCTGAACTAAAGACAATGCGGTGATTTTAAAGTTCTGAATTAGGCTCATTTTTGTTCTTCTTGCATAAAAAATATAAAAGAGATCATAAAATTTTAAACAATTAAGTGGAAATGTAGAAAATGGCTATCAAAAAAAAATTCTCAGAACTTCAAAGTAAGAGAAACCACAGAGAAAAATGAGGATCAGCCATCTACACACTGCAGTGTAGATAAATATATTGTCCTCGACCAATTTATTGAAATTTTCAATTAAAAATGGAGATTGACCATCTACAAACAGCAGTGTAGATAAATTTTATATTGACCTCAACCAATTTTTTGAATTTTAAATATATTGACATTGTTTACAATTGAAAAAATGTTGAAGTTCTTTACAATCAAAGTTTTTTGGACTTTAATTGTGCACTTGTATCATAGAACAAGCCTAAGGAAAAAACTGCAATTGCATTCAGAAGGGAAAATTTTGTGTGCATTTCAAGTATCTTCTGGAATTTTCAAACAACAAGAACAAGATGCAAAAGCAAAGGATTTTTGTAATTTTTTAAAATAAAACAGATTGGAGGACAAAATGATTTTTTTTAAAGCAGCAGTGAGAAGCATCAAGTTTTGAAGGAACCACATGAAGGGAGCCGTTTAGACAGTTCTATATCAATTTACATTTTTAGTACATTCAACCAGTTATAATATGAACTTAAGAAGCAAGGATTAAAAACTTGGTCTGTTATCAATTCTGGTTGGTGGCTGGACTGGTACTGACAACACAAGAAGTGTCAATACTGGTCTGTACCAATCAATAGTAGTCACACAGCTACAAATAGAGGTGAAAGTGAAGGAGTTAAGTATGAGGCAAAGGAGAAGCATAGTAATGACAACAAAAGGAGGAGGTGAAGTGGAGAAGGTAAGTATGAGGAGGCAGACAAGATGCAAAAGCAAAGGATTTTTGTAATTTTTTAAAATAAAACAGATTGGAGGACAAAAAGTGAAGGAACCACATGAAGGGAGCCGTTTAGACAGTTCTATATCATTTACATTTTTAGTACATTCAACCAGTTATAATATGAACTTAAGAAGCAAGGATTAAAACTTGGTCTGTTATCAATTCTGGTTGGTGGCTGGACTGGTACTGACAACACAAGAAGTGTCAATACTGGTCTGTACCAATCAATAGTAGTCACACAGCTACAAATAGAGGTGAAAGTGAAGGAGTTAGTATGAGGGCAAAGGAGAAGCATAGTAATGACAACAAAGGAGGAGGATGAAGTGGAGAAGGTAAGTATGAGGAGGCAGACAAGATGCAGGGCAGCTAAAGAAGACGAAGAAGAAGAGAAGAGAAAGAAAAAAAATAGAATGAGAAGTACAATTAGCCATACTGTCACGGACAAATCTGTACACAGAGTGTTCAACGTAATATTTGTATATGTTTGTATCCTTCGATTTTGTTTATGCTTGGCACAACATGTAGAGGACTAGCAATAGGCTTGATGCCCCATTTTGATTGGCTTTTATGACTGTTTTAGTCGTACAAACGTAGGTTGTGTGAAGTAGTCGTGTAGAGGCAAAACTGACTAAGAACAAGCTATCCAAGCAGTCATTTTAGGAGTTTTCTAGTTCAGCAAAGTGGTGCAGAGTGTCAGCTAGTACAACATCCTAAAGCTAAACCAAGTAGCACATGGTTGAATGGGCCTTTGGAGTATTGTTTAGGATTGATTCGTTGTCTTGTTCCGCAAAAGTGTCATGTGAGCACTTGTAAAGACTTTTGACTGTGATGAACCACCTTGGACCTCTCATGTGTTCATTCAGAGCTTAAAAAATCTATGTTTGTAATTTGTATTGACTATCAAGTGTCTGTTAAAATATCTGCTTATAGGATCCCGAGTTAAACGTTTCCTCTAACCCGTATTCTGTTTTGTAGGTCCTTATGAGACCATAAGAGGTTTCGGAGAGACTGACCCTTTGTGAACGGACATGCAAAAGAGATGGACAACTTAGGCAAAACCAAATAAGTCTGTGACAGTACCGAGTTGTAAATGATCTAGTTTAGCCAGACATCAATCAACTTACTACTTGATAAGCTTAGTGTAACAAACTTATAGGGTGATAAGCATGGTTCCAGACCGAATTGGATAATAGACAATCCATATACTGGTCAGCTATCAAACACAGTAAAAACTAATAGCAGGTAGAGGAGCACTTATGGTTGTAGGGAGGAGGTGGTGATTCATCAATTTCAGTGGGGAGGAGAAGTGGAGAAGTGAAAGAAGAGGAAGAGAAAAAAAAAAGCAAGGGTACAACAGCAACTATCATCAGGCGATAAGAAGGTAGACGAGGAGCAATCGTGTCAGTTGGAAAAAGATGACAATTCAGAAATTTGATACAATTGGGTGATGGCCAGCTTACCGCTTGCTAAGCCAAATGCAATAAGCTTACCGGGTGCTAATCTCGTCTCTCAACCAAACCCTGTGAAATTATTTGGTTGCTCCTGTCCAGCCATTGGACTTATAAAAACCAGACTGTCCCAACTGGTATGATCAGTTTTTAAAATCTTGCTTAGAAAAACATATTAACCAAGGATTATTTGAAATCAAGTCAATGGTGTTTATCAAACTTTATTTAAGCCTACAACTGGCCAAAACCAATTCAAATAATCAATGTCATCAAAAATTAATACCATACTTTTCATGCTACACCTTACCATTCCATGAAAAGATTTAATTTAAACATCCCATATGTCATTAGCAAATTGTTTGGATCAATTACCCTTGGAAATTTTATATGATTTTTATGTTTTCAATTTTCACTTATTTTTTATTTGAACAGAAATGGTAACAGGAATGTTGAATCACATAATTTCCAATACAGCTTTTATAAACTTCTTTTTCTGGAAGTGGCCACTCTATGCCTAATGCAAGTGGTCAAGATACTGCATAGCAGAAGTTATATGGGTGCACATTCATATTAAAATAGATAGAATGTATAGACAAACAGAGGAGAAAATATAGACCAGCACGTTCTATGGACAAAAGATAAATAACAAACATATGCCATGGACAAATAAAAAAGATATGCGATGACATTCATATGAAAACATGAAAGTGATAAGTTAAAAGAAACATGTAAAGATGCATAAACCAAATGCATACTTGTATCAACCTTGTTAACTAGTAGAAATAAGGAAAAAATATAGACCAGCACGCAATCACATATTTGTACCTATGTGTAATGCATAAGCACCCCATGAAGCTGTACACACTGCATATGCAATTGCATATGAGATGCCACATACACCACTTTTCAAAATAATAGGTTTTGGTAATTAATAAGTGATGGTTTCAGATAATAAAAATAACCGATATAAGTGTTAGCATCTAGAAGTTAATTGTCACATTAACTTCTTTTAAGTAGAAAAGAAAGAACTAATCAACATAAGAGATAACCTTATTATGACAATCAAACGCCAAAGGTAAGATGTTATCATGTTTGAAATAACAAAATCATAACTAATAAGTAGATAAATCAATTAAAATCTAGAGGTAATCCGAAGTCTACCTTCTTTTTAGCTGCCTGAAATAATGACCGCACACGACGAGCTCCAACTCCTACAAACCTGGCATGAAAGGTAAGTCACAAGAAGTTCCTTAATTTGATATTCTAGAATAAAGACATCTTGTAAACCCTGTTGAAAGGTAATCAATGGGAATAATGAAATTCTCAATGACTTCAAAGGACATGGAATGCTGGTTTTAAGTTGTACTTGAAAGCTATCTAAAACAGGTAATGTTGTACCAATAACAACAATTTATTTCTACCACTAAAAAGATGAAAGCAATGTACAAGTTAGTGACAACTTTTGCCTTGTCCCACTGGACAAAGTCAGATAGTACGTGTATACTAAAGCGAGGACCATTTTGTGATAATATTAGACTTCAGGAAAAAGCAGACAAGGTTCAAAATGGCATAAAAAAAGATTATCCACGAAAACAATTGGGAATGGAAATTATCGAGATAAACCAGACCCTTGGCAAGGAAGTTATGAATGAAATCCATCTTTTCCAACATGCTTAATTTGCTCAGGAAAACAGAATTACATTTAGTTAAACCAAAAGTATAGCATGTAATTGGAGATCATTGATGCATGTAGGTTCTCTTACATTTCCTCAAATTCTGAACCTGCTTTGTAGAAGAAAGGCACACCAGCTTCACCTGCAATAGCCTGTGGCAAACAAGATTTGGTCATGGTGATAGAATAATACAGCGCATAACAAACAGTAAATTTTATTTGATTTATAAAGGGAACTTGCACTTATAACGTCTGTATATCAAATTATGAACTGACTACCAAGAATGACAACGTATAATGCATACTAGATGGTAACCGGATGTTAGAATTCACCAATATGGCAATGCCAGCAAGTTTTGAATGTCAGATATACATATCCAGCCGTGCCATTCATAGTAATATTGGCGGGGCAGCTGAGCACACACTGATAAGCTTGGCACTGTAATGTTTGTGGCTGGTGTGTCTCAGCAGGTGCTCAGTTATGAACAATGTAATTCTGACCTTGCCTAGTAAGTCATCATGCACCCACGAGATATGACATGATAATCCTTTATTACACTTAAAAAAAAAGAAACAGCAATTTTCAACCTCTCTTCTCTGCATATGCAGAGAATACAAAGGAAAATGACACTTCAATTTCCTTGGTCATTTAATTTTGTCATATGCAAATTCTCTTCTATGTTGAAGAAGGGATTTGTCACCTGAGTTAACTTACTCCAAATTACAGATCATCAGCAAACACACTCACCAATACAACAAGCTACCTAGGCCAAGTTGGTTGCACCACCAGTCAACCAAGTTAATCTACAGCATAAATATCTGTAAATAAGTGGAACTATTGAGCTCAAAGTCAGTCACTTAATATATCTCTGGCTTGAGTGTTATTGTCAACCTACACTAAAATAAGCTGCCAATGGAACCTATCTGAGTCATTTACATCACAATGCCATGCATTCATATGTACAAACACATAACAACAGTTTATCTATGGAGACACAGATAACTTCTTCTGAATGTGGAGAAGGCATATTCTCACCTTTGCGAGCAAAGTCTTTCCAGTGCCAGGTGCGCCAGTCAAAAGAATTCCCTATGAAAGAACATATTCCAAGTTCATATATCAAAAGGAACAAATATTGGAAGTGTTTAAAAATCTTGATTCCGAATTAAATAAGAAAAGGTGCACATCATCATCACAATCTGGCATAATAGCAGAGGCATATCATGGATCAAAACTCCAAAGACAAGACTAAACATCACAAACAAGATTCAAATCTTAGACCTATCAGATCCCTCAAATGGTCTTTAGATTTAAGCTACACAATGATACTGTACAAACAGTTGCAGCATATGGGCAAGATGCCAAAAGATAAAACTCTACCTATATATTTCGGAAAATAAATGTAAAACATGCAGATGAACTACGCAAGTATAACAATTTTGCACGAACCTTCGGCAATTTCCCACCAAGCCGAGTGAATTTTGTTGGGTTCTTAAGATACTCAACCACTTCCTCGAGCTCTTGCTTTGCATCATCACAACCTTTTACATCCTTAAAGGTTTTAACATTCTGCACAAGTATTACAAGAATTTGTAGAACAATATGAGATCCTTCTGATCCCTTCTATGCTTATGTTAGAAACTGAAATATAAGCAAGATAGATTTGATAAAACATCAGTTTCATGATAAGGTAATAAAGAGATTAGCAATTACAAATAAAAATTTTGAAAATATTACAATACAAAATTTGATCACAATAATGAGGACTGCAAGAACTGAGTTAAACATGCTTAGCACAATTGCCTTCTAAAAGAAAAGCTATATTCAATAAATGTAATCCCAGTTTGCATAAAATATTCACTGTACAAAAATATCTTCAACCATAAATTAATATATTTTACAACATTCTTCCAAGTTGAACTTCCCTCAAACATGTCAAATCTAAAATCAACAGAGAGATACATACACTTCAAGAGTACTATCATCTATATATATAGCACTTCAACTCAAATTATTACCACAATAAGTGAAATAAAACTCTCCATTTTGAAAATATTACAATACAAAATTTGATCACAATAATGAGGACTGCAAGAACTGAGTTAAACATGCTTAGCACAATTGCCTTCTAAAAGAAAAGCTATATTCAATAAATGTAATCCCAGTTTGCATAAAATATTCACTGTACAAAAATATCTTCAACCATAAATTAATATATTTTACAACATTCTTCCAAGTTGAACTTCCCTCAAACATGTCAAATCTAAAATCAACAGAGAGATACATACACTTCAAGAGTACTATCATCTATATATATAGCACTTCAACTCAAATTATTACCACAATAAGTGAAATAAAACTCTACTAAAGGATAAAGGGTCTTCTAAAACACAAAAATGAAAATCAAAAGTCTAAACCCCGGTGGAGTGATTGAAGTGATTTGCTCTGTAGTCTGTACAAGTTCTAAAGGCACAAAAAGTCAGGCTGCATCACCATTAAGACAAGTCAAAATCTTTTTGATGTAGCCTTTTGTTCATTGTCAATGTTACTCAAAACAAGGATATGCAACTTATTTGCAAACATTTAACTCTGTTAATGAGATTCCAGAATAGCAATAATTATTTTATATAGCATAGGTAAACTGCCATATTCTTGTCAAGCAATTCATCACAATACATTAGGATCCATGTGCACATATCAATCAAAAAGAAAAAAAATGCAAAAAAATTGTCGTGTTTTCTTCAAGAATAATGGACCAAAATCAACATGGCATATGAATTATTTCAGATATTTGAAAATTTTCAATACAGTCACACCTCCATTGCAAGCACATAAAAGCACAAGAGGATCATATTACCTTCTCTGGCATGATTCTTAACTCTTTTGTGGCATATTACCTTCTCTGGCATGATTTCTTTGTTCAACTCTTTTGGGGCATATGTGGCACTTGAACCAACACCAGATGTCCCAATACCACCTAAGCTGCCAACATACTTTTGCAGTGCAGCTGCACCCAACACCCTTGCAATCAAATAGCATGCAAATCAAATCAGCAATTTTAAGAAAATGAACCTAGACCAAGGAAGCTTAACACTATCACAAGGTAGACTTTAGGTGATCCGCAAAATTGGTGACAACACTTACAGAAACAAGAGCAAAAAAATCATCATCTCTTGAGCATTAAGAAAGTTTGCAATGGGACAAAGAATCAATAAGAACGTTATGACACAGGAGAACCTAGCTGGCAAAGTAGCTTCTAGTTGATTCTATCATTCATATTCCATAATTTTTGTCATGTGCCTCATACTTATAGACCACAAGTATCCATATTTCTTTGCACAAATCGCATATAATTTTTCTACATTGTCATCCATTTGTTTCAGGAGTTCTCCTATTCTTATTGTGAAATCAAGAAGCACTACTCCAAAATAATGAAGTGAAAAGAAGTAAACCATGAATCCAGAAGGAAAATAAAAGATTACCTTAAATCGATCACTAGGACAGCAAAGTGCAGAGACATTTTCAATGGACTAACATGTAGAATCAGGACCTTTCTGGAGAAAATTCAATCAGGTGTGCAGATGAACCATGACAATTTCTTCAGCACATAAATTTGCCATCAACATAGATCAATTGCAAAATAATTTTTGCCACACCAATGAGTTGGGACTTTACAGTTTCTTCATGTGGCAGGTGTATAAATTTGCACCAGCTACAAACTGGAGAATCATTACTCCCCCAATTCGCACAAGAGAAAATTGATAATAAGATGGAGAAAGAACCTTTTTGAAGTTAAATCTCACCCTAATACTCAAATTTATTATTGAATATAGTTCTCATGAGAAAACTCATGTCCTATCAAATAATACTACATGCAGCATACATAGATGTATAGAAGGTTGAGAGTTACATGTTACGATACTAGAGCCTTTTTTTTTTCTTTCATGAGAATCCTATCCTATTCTCCATATTATCTTTGTTAGTAAGGATCTTCATTCATTCATGCTAAACTTCCTAGTCCCAAATCGCTTCTGTCTCCCTTTCTCTCTCCTCTCTCTCTCTCTCTCTATCAAACAACAACAAGCTAAATCCAAGAAAATGAGATAAATCGCTTCTAAGATATTAACTCATCTTGTGCTCTTCAAGGCATCTGGAATCTGGATGGTAAAGATGCCTCAGCTTCCAAGTGAGTTGACCTAGCTCCAGAGCATAATCCATAGAGATGTTTATAATAGGTATGACAAAGGTTAATGTTGGTGGTCAAGTACTTCAGCCAACCCTTATTTCCCAAGCTAGAATTGGACATGCAAAGGATTTAACCTCCTTGTTTCTCAACAACAAGATTTAATTTTTGCGTTCTTTTTGTCCAAA
Source organism: Musa balbisiana (assembly GCA_004837865.1). Lineage (NCBI taxonomy): Eukaryota > Viridiplantae > Streptophyta > Magnoliopsida > Zingiberales > Musaceae > Musa > Musa balbisiana. Next base: position 6,531,181 of record CM017191.1, on the reverse strand, counting down.
ACAGGAATCGATTAATAAGACACTTGGGAAAACTATCTCAAACCAACCATATAGCAGCAATCATGGACCCCCTTGTTTCAATAAAGAATTTGTATCACAGAATGGAAATGAATTTTTGCACTTGAGCCAAATCCCTTTCTATAATTTAGTTGATGTACTTTAAAAGCAATAAACGGCTAGCTATAATACGTTTTCCCAGTCCCAGTTCCAATCTTATGTTCTGACCATAATGTGTAAAGAATATCTGATTGGAGATTCTAGGTTTCTATGCAGCAAATGGCAATCTTTTTCTCTAAAGAAAAGGACATTAATAATCAATAATTTCTCATGCCCTTGAATGTATATCATATTTATTAAAATCCCTCCTATGTTAAGCTATGATGAACAACTTTGTATGGACAAGTTTTGACAAGACTACTATTCAACAAATAGCTACTTAAGTAACACCATCCCACTTTATTATCTGTATATGTGCACATATGGACATATACATGTTTATAAATTTTATGACAAACCATGACAAGCACCATTTCATCTTCCTATTTAAACTATGCCAAGGTTTTAGCACCAAGGACTGCATTTTGGAGTTACCAACTAGGAAAATCAGATTATTGACACAAGCACCATTTTGGTCTTGCCATTTGGGTTATGCTAAGCAAGGTATGCAATTTCGAATAATATTGTCCGGTACATATCGGTCCGTCAGTTGATCGGTATACGAACCGCCCATTACCGGACGGAACTATATATATATATATATATATAAAAGGCGACGTCGCGTCGCCTTTTTCGGCCACATCGCCGAGGCGACGCGATATCGCTTTTTATAAGAATATATATATATATATATATATATATATATATATATATATATATATATACCGAGCGGTATACCGCTCGTTATACAGTATCATACCGTACCGAGCGAGCATCGAAACTCCGGTACGGTACGATATTTCAATCCTTAATACTAAGACTATAAAACCAAGGACAACACATTGGAGTCCCGGGCAGATCCCATAATGAATAAATACACAACTTAGTCATTCACCAAGATAACTTTCTTAACTGAACTTCAGTGGACACTGATATTTGTTCCATTTCCATCCATGTATCTATAAAACCTATTTTGCTCCTCCCGTGTAAAAAAAAATTTAAAAAATAAAAAATTAAATTAAAAAAACTGACTCCACCATACTTGTTGTCTTCATTTTCTAATCAGCATCCTGAAACAAAGGATCATATTCTAAGAACATATTCATTACATTAGGTAATTAATATCATTCATGGGAATAACTCTAGTGCAACAAACATTAAAATGCCAGGACAACTGAGTAAATAATGGAGGTGGATTGTATAAGTTAACACTTGGTTAGATAGATGACAAGCTATAGTGATTCTATGCATGTTTCCATCAAGAACAAATAAATTTGAAGATATATGCAATGCATACCACATAAAACCGACAGCAATGGTAAATAAGATGGTTGAGAGGAGTTCTTGAGCAAATCGTGATGATCTATTTGATGCTTTAGGGTCAACCTGTGAAGCAAAACATAAAACATTAGATATTAAATCAACTGCAGAGAAGATTTAGCAAACTGCAGGATATGGGAAATAATGTGTCCTTGAATAGTAGAATTCATTTTCAAGATAGAAATGAATAAATTGAAAGGCCACAATCTTACCATAACTACATGCAGTGGTTGCTTCTCTGATATTCCAGGATTCAAGAATGGCTCATCCTCATTTCCAGATGCACGTTGCTTTAACTCTTGCAACTACTGACATAAAATTATTTTACGATCAGAGAGGTCTCAGATATAGCATACCAGAACAAAGACAACTCTAATGAAAAAGAAAAGTTAAAATCCCATCAATGCACACTGTTTTCTGCATTTCTTTCTGTATTTCCTATGTTCACAGTTCCCCTGCAATTCATGTATGCTGAAGCAGTAACCATTGATAGATAAATTCCTATAAACATAACATTTGGCACCATGAAATGGAGAGACAGCACTATAGAATGTTAATCATGAATATGTTACATAAGTGGCAAAATATTTGTATTAAAAATTAGAAAGCTCTAACATACAATGAGGTAACGAAACAACCTAATTAACAGATGATGAAAGTTGTAAAAAAAGAGTTAAAACTGGTTTTTAAACATGTTATGACACTAAAAGAACTTATGGACCTTAATATAATATCAGCCAAGAAAATTTTCTAAATTAACTAATAGTAAGTCACCTACGAACCAGAATGATGCAAGTAGTAGATAGAATGATATAAGTGGATAAAGATTACACTTATGTTAGCTCATATAAAATTTTATAGGAAGGGGGAAATGCAAGGGAAAATAAAAGGAAAGACAAGCAAAACAAAAACTGATGAAACAAAAGATTGCATTATTAATTATTGCATGATACTCTCACTGGCTTAGTGACTATGCATACACACGTGTAAAAAAATATATAGACGAAAATGATGTCAAAAATACCAGTGTAGGAAGGCTGGAAGGTTTTCCTGAACTCTCATCTGGAAGATATTCTGCAAGAGCATTAGTTACAACAAGAGCTCGAAGATATTCTGCAACTCCTTTGCTATCTATTGCATGATTTCTTTGTTCAAATCGTCTGATGACTGCTTCAGGGCTGCCAGAAGATTTCGGATGTGATAAGATCAGATCAAAAAAGAAGACAGTTATGCACTGATACATCACATAAGCATCTGATTCTGCCTGATGATCTAGAATAGTATGATTACCTATTCATGTCACTCTAATTCAATTTCAACTACATTAAGGAACCCCGAGACATAATATAAAGCCCTTATATATATAACCCTTCCTAGTAGGATTGGATGTGACTACAAAAAGGGGCATACAAGTGAAGCTGGGTGAGATAGTTAATCCAATTCATCCCCTCAATGACAAATTTATTCAAGACAGCACAAAAACCCACATTAAGTGGATTCTGTTCCCTCGAACAAGTCTGGATGATAAGATAACGCTTACATATCTAATATACAATTATGCTCACTGTTACACGTAGAAGAACATGTAGACAAATGCAACTTTATGCAATGATCCATTGACAACATCAATTCAGGTCCAATGATCTTGTTAACAAGAAAAACGATTCACATGGCAAATAGCTGAAGAAGAGAAGAAAATTGCCGCAGCTGCACCTGTGCTTATTGAGCTCGGCAAGAAGGGCACTCTCCCTGGCAGCATCCTTGGGGTTTGCATCGGCATCGGCAATTAGCCGCTCCAGCCTCTGCTCCTTTCTCCAGAAGGGCCACCAGCTCAGCCACTCCGACATCAACAACGCGTTCAAACTCTTCCTGGCCGAAGCCAGGACTCCCATCAAGTACAACATGAGAGGCAACCTGCTCTCTGTCCCCGTCTTCTCCACCGACTCCTCCACAAAAGCAGCACCATTTCCGGCATGACCTACAACGGCAGCAGCGTCGAGCTCCCCTCTCAAGCTCTCTCCAGCGGAATCTTGTGAAAGCTGAGAGTTTAGGAGGCCTTGGGCATCCAAGGAGGAATCTTTATCGGGAGATGAGGGTTCAAGAAACGAGTCCGAGTTCTCGGAAGGCAATGCGCGGGGAGCGGGCGCGAGGATGAGACGGCGGTGGGAACGGTATTTGCGGAGGTGAGAGGGGATCAAGAAGCCGGCGGGGGGACGGAGAGCGGTAGGGCAGAGGCGCTCAGGGCGGCGGGAGGGGGGAGGCGAAGGCAACGGCCGGAAGAGGAGAAAGGCTTGGAGGGCCGTCATGGCGGCGCTGCGCGTCGATTGCAGCGGCGAATGAAGCCACTGCGTCTCTCTCTCTCTCTCTCTCTCTCGTGGGGGAAGAGGGTTTAATTTAGGGATTTTAGTTCACCGAGAGCCACACGATTTGGGGTTGACAAGGAGGGGAAGGGGAAGGAGAGGAGACGAAACCTTATCGCGTGAGCAAAGATTAGGGAGCAAGTCATGCACCCAAAGCACGGAACCGATGCTTCTATTGGTGCCTACGCATGCTATAATATCGGAGCCTTACGATGCATCGATGAGAGACCAATTTTTCGCTTATTCCAAACTTGCGTCTTATTTTTTGTGATTTATACCCAAATAATTCATCATATTTATCCATGTTTCATTTGTTTCACGAAATTTCGCTATGTCTCATATTTATCACTCACAATTAGGCCGATTAGAAGAACGAGCGTTCACCTAAGCGAGATTTCCATTTTCTTCAGAGTAAATAAAAACCAAGAAAATCAAATTATTCTGGTTGAGTATTCGCTTAATTCTTTTTTTTCGACGTAAGTTCATCTAATTATTTTTACATTCATGAACCAAATCTCCCATTATCAATTAAAAATTTTCACTTATTTTGGAATTATTGTTTTCATCATTTATCAATTGAAAATTCTTACTAACTCTAAAGTATATGAATCTTCGTACAAACATTTTCAAAAGAAATATGTTTATGAGAGATGCGAATTGATAATTTTTTAATATTTATCGTCGCAGATGTTTTCAAGCTTATCTCAAGTAGTGTTAGAAATCATGACTAATTACATATTATCTCTTTTAATTAGTTATCTTCAGTATCATAATTTTTATATTTTTAAGAATTATATTAAGATTTCTATAGTTATTAAAATAAAATATTTAATCTTATTTTTCCCACATTATTAATTTTATTAATGAAAATATCATATAATTTATTATTAAGTATATCATACTTTAATTTATTATTGAGCACTATCAACAGAATTAAAATAAATATAAAAATTTTAATATAATTTTAATATATATATAAGAAAAGATAATTAATTATAAAAAAATAATATATAATAAAGCCTTAGATATTATTACCACTGTTCATGAAAAGAGGTGCCTGTTCTTATCGTTGGAGGACCGAGATAGTGCAGTGGTCAATCGTAGGTCAATTTCCGCGTCGATCTTTATTCCGTGTCCGTGAATTTTGCATTGTGTTCCGCCGCCCGTCAGCTCATCGTTCTTCGAGATTCCTGTAGATTGGAATTGTTGCCGCTATACAATAAGAATTCCGGACTTGAAATCATGAATCTTTTTAAAATTTTGCTTTCTTAGGATCGAAATCTGTCCCGGGTTTTCGTGCTTGCTTCGAAGAATCAAACCGCGGTCGGTGCAGAGATCGAAATCTGTCCCGTGTTTTCGTGCTTGCTTCGAAGAATCAAACCGCGGTCGCTGCCCTGCACCGACCGTGGTCCTGTGTCGCAACAGGCATCTCCTGAGACCCAACTATTTTAATGCGCAGAAGATTAAATATGCCAGTGGAGTGAGGCCCGACAGCACCCTGCTCCATTTCGAGGCTGAGGCAGGGTTGTGAGAGCGCTGCGAGCCTCCACCACCGACACGCACTCTCCGACATTTGTGACCGGAGTCAAGAGGACGGTTGTCTTCTCCTCCTCGTGCGTTGGCGTCTTCTCCTATCTGTAATCCTTCTGCTTCCCATTTATTTATAGACCCCCTCTTTGGAGCTTTCTTCTCGGATCCAAAACGCTTCTACCTCGTGTAAGATAGAACAACAAGAAGGGAAAGATCTCTCTTTGGAGGAAATCCGCACGTTCCGTTAGACGGTTTCGGTAGATCTTCGTCTCTGCACAACGTTCAATCTTGGATCCTGGGAGTTGCTTCTTCTTCTTCTGGTAATTTCTTTTGCACTTCTTCAGAATCGATCTTGGAAGCCTTCTTTTGGCCTCAAGTGTTCCGGTGCGGATGAAACACAAGGTAACGGATAAAACCCATTTTTTTTCTTCCTTTGAGAAATCTCCCATTAAAAATCTCGCCTTGGAGCTTTCTCGTTGGATTTCGACCAAACCCTCCTTTCAAGATCTTGGACAGAGCGCTCACTCTGCTGTTTTCTCGTGTGGCTTACAGAAAATGGTGCGATGGCGGCTGGCGGCGACGGCACTGTTAGCTATTTTCCTCACGGTGCTGAAAGGCGGCGCCTTTGTCGTGGCGGAAGGGGAGCAGACGTGCTCCGGGATAGTGCCTATGAAGAGCCGGGGGGAGGTGGTGTCGATCACTGACTTCGGAGGGGTCGGGGACGGGCGGACGCTCAACACGGCGGCCTTCAAGAGCGCCGTCTTTCACATTGAGCAACGGAAAGTGCCGGAGGGATCCCTTCTCTACATCCCTGCTGGAGTCTGGCTCACCGAAGCCTTCAACCTGACCAGCCACATGACGCTCTTCCTCGCTGAGGGCGCCGTCATCAAGGCCACCCAGGTTCTACTCCCATTTCCTCCTCGAGAATATGTCCCTTTTTTCTGAGGAGAAGAATCAAAAACCGCCTATTTACCTATTCTTTATCAGAAACGGATACATTTGTTATTGGTTGAAGCATAATAGGATAAAAAATGTTCCTTTGATTTGTGAAATTTGCTGCATGAATATGTTGGATCAAATGTATATATCATTCAGCTGAACTCAGATGTTCAACCTTGCTTGCTGGACGTTAGTCGTAGAGCTTGGCTGGTGATGCTTCATCTTTTCTCATTTTAGTTATTGGTTGTGGCAGGATACAGTGAATTGGCCACTGATTCATCCTTTACCATCATATGGAAGAGGACGAGAGTTACCAGGTGGCAGGTATATGAGTTTGATTCATGGCAATGGACTTCAGGATGTTACTATAACAGGTGTGTTTTTGGATTCAGTGCTTTTAATGTATGTTACAATTGTCACCATCGGAAGAACATGTATCTGCCATATGTTGGTCTAAATCTGTAGTTGCACTATGTAGAAAATAAAGTAACTTTGGAGTCAAAGAGTACAATATCTTAGCTTGACTATTCCAAAGGCAGCAGCATAAGATCTAACAAACTGCTGTGTGCAAAAATGGCTTCTTTAGGCTGAACAAGTTACTGAAATTGTACAAGTTTTTTCTGATTATAGCTCAATAAGCTACTGAAATGTGGTGTAATGACCAAGTTTAGGTTGAAATAGCTCTCACCATCGGCAAAGAAAATTCAAAGGTCCAATATGCCTGAATGATGCAGGAAAAAGAGGGTTCGCAAATTGTTTGATGCAAATTTGTTCCGAGTTAGAGAAGTTTATTAGTCTGTGAATTAACAGGAACTGATTGTTCTCATTTCATTTTTTTGCCCCCTTGACTGCAACATTATACAAGGGAAATCTGCCTCCTGCCTTCTTTTATTTGTTACTTTTCTCAGAATGCACTTGTTCAGTAGATTAACCGAAATTTTATATACAACAGTTGATATCTCAGCCAAGCTTTTTTTGCTACAGGTGAGAATGGAACAATTGATGGGCAAGGTGATGTGTGGTGGAATATGTGGAGACAGAAAACCCTACCTTTTACCAGGCCGAATCTGCTGGAACTCATGCACTCTACAGATATCATCATCTCTAATGTGGTCTTCCGGGACTCACCTTTCTGGAACATTCACCCTGTGTATTGCAGGTTAAGAAAAACAACCTTATGTAGTGTTGTTTTCTTTCTTTAGGAGTACATTATTCTAGTTCTATCAATAATATGTAGGGGTATTTGAGCACTGCTTCATGTCACCGCTAAGTCGTGACTTAAGATGTGAGTGGAGAATATGGGTGAGGCACACATCCTAGGGAAAGAGGAGGTGGGGTCAAGGACGCATGCCACATCTTCCGATCATGGTGCATGACGTCATGACTCATGACTTAAGTAAATGGAGCATCTTTTGGTTACCTTGAGCATCATCCTTGTTAAAATATCATATATTGCTTTTAATCATAATACACAAGTGGATACCCTAAATGTACAGATACATTGTAACATGAAGAACATTCTTCCTCCATGTTAGGTTCACAGCACCATTGGCACTATCATATCAATGCTTTTTGTGATTGCAAATTTCATAAACATTTATGCAAAGCTTCAAAGTTCCAAGTTGTTGGGAAATATGGGACGACATCATATACGTAGCGGAAGAACAAAAAACAAAAATCCCAGAATTTTTCGTAAAAAAGAAGGTTTCATCGTTGTGCGAAGATTATTGCACAAAAACCTACGAAACCGAAAAATCACGTGTTAAGGGATGTGTGTTACATAGGGATATCGTATATCCCTAAAAATCTGTAGATCTGTGGGAGAGGATAAATAAAATCAATTGTCCTCTCTAGCGGTAATCCATACGGCATGAGCTACAAAGACGCTCCTCAAATCGCTGCACATATCTCCTCACCGCGAACACCACGTAATCAAGAAGGGGCCGATCCTTTTTATTGTCCACATGCCCCAAATAGTGGTTGCTTGCTGAGGAGGAGAGGGGGAGAGGAGAATAGGAGGTGACAGCCAAAAGGAGTCTGGCTTATAGCCTTTTAGTTCTCTCATATTTATAGAAGTCTCTATAAATTTACCCAAATGGATCTTGTCCTATTGGATATTGGATCTTTATCCAACTACCCAAGTCACTTAGATTAATAGATCTCTACCCAATATTCTCTCATTGGCTCTTATTGGATCTCATCCATAGGATTCAATAATTTATGAGCTAACTGGATATCCAATAAGATAGGGGCTCTGACGGATATCTCATATTCGAACCTCTACTCGTCGCAACACTTACCATATGTGTGTGACCCTGTAGGCCCAATATCGAATTGGTCGTGAGTCATACCTGTCAAAACTCCTTCTAACTCAGCGAATTATTATCTCCATAATAATTCACTCGACTCATCGATTGTGGATATACTAGGCCACTACGCCGTAGTCCCCAAACGATACAGGGGAATCCAATCTATTGGACTTGTCAATCCTCAGTTACCATGTATCTATAGTCTCTTATTTATCTAATATCTCAGAGACCGTATTCCAGGCATGGTGCTGTTAGGCTCATACAGTTTCTACTCGAGTCTCGCTCTAATCGGATTCTCTTGAAGAACTCTTTCTTTCTCAATCTGAATGACCCTAGCTAAGGATTTACCTGAGCAATAACACATGGGATATTCCTCTTATGACACTGAGAGTCGATGATCCTCTATCGACACTCGATTGCTCTCGTAAGGTTAGCTGTCACTCTCGATGATCGACTGTACTAGATCTAAAATTTTCAGACCTATAAGTCTGGTATCGAAGAATGGAGTACTCATACAGGATATCTTTGGTGTCTAAGTCTAAGTACCAGATGCACCACTCGGACAACGGAATCGTTGTTTAACAATGAGGTATCATTAATCATCTATCATTTCATGAACGGATCAATCAGTGAACTCATTCTCTAATGAGCACCTGTGCGGTATCCCTAGTGTCCCCACACAAATAACTATGAGGCTAGCCGCCTCTATCATATGGACGTGTATACAGCACACCAGTTTATCCGATCATCTCGATGTCCTTCTCGAGTGACCTATGATCGGGATTATTTAGGGTCTGTGTTTAAAGGTAAATCGATCTCATTATCATGATCTCATCACGATCCGATTTCCACTGCACAGATTCTAAACATTACAATATATATATGTAATGGGTAATATAAAGTGAGAAAAATATCAAATAAATAATAAGCAAAAAGAGTGTGTATCATGTCATACTTGTCATCATTAATATGATTGGCTTGTAGGACATCTATGACTAGCACAAGCAACCTTGTATGTGGTTACACTGAAATTGTTCGAATATGAGTACATGATGTTGAGGTTCAACAAGCTGCAAGAAAGCATATACTTAATAGTAATAATTGAAGTTACAATTGAGGATGATGACATTGTTGGATATTCCTATATGGTTGATTAATAGGCATAGAGCTAGGATGTTGCACACATTCTTCCTTTCTATTCTACAGAACATATTTTCTTTTGTGATTGTTATTTAAAATTGAAAGAAGGTTGGTCTTCATTTCATTCTGAACTCTTATCATTGCAGCAATGTGGTGGTGAAAAATGTGACTATCCTGGCTCCATATGATTCTCCTAACACCGACGGAGTGGATCCAGGTATGTTATCTTGGCTCATCCTTTATTCCACTAATGTCATGAGTGAAAAGGACTTTTGATCAGGCTATTTTTATTTGCAGTACTCGTGCCTTTATTTTCATGTCCATTGCCAAGATCAGTGATCATAAACATCAGGCTTATTGGCTTGTGCAAGCCTTAAAACCATCATATTATTGATTTTCTTCTATCTTGCAGATTCAAGCTTGAATGTTTGTATCGAGGACTGTTACATTTCAACAGGGGATGATTTGGTGGCTGTGAAGAGTGGTTGGGATGAGTATGGCATTGCTTATGCTCGTCCTAGCTCTGGAATAATCGTCCGGCGATTAACAGGTTCCAGCCCCTTTGCTGGCTTTGCTGTAGGGAGTGAAACTTCCGGTGGAATAGAGAACATCTTGGCTGAGAACTTAAATATATTCAAGACTGGTGTTGGGATCCACATAAAGACCAATTCTGGCAGGGGAGGATTCATAAAAAACATAACTATCTCAGATGTTAATCTGAGCAATGTTCGCAAGGGACTGAGGATCGCGGGGAATGTAGGAGACCACCCTGATGACAGATATGACCCGAATGCTCTTCCTGTTGTCGATGGATTGACAATCAAAAATGTGTGGGGCGTGCGCATCCAGCAGCCTGGTTCAATACAGGGTATCAAGAACTCTCCCTTCACTCAAATTCATCTTTCGAATGTAAAGCTTGATGTGGCTTCGCTGCGGGGAGTAGCATGGGCATGTGCCGATGTGAGTGGCGGTGCTCTTGACGTTCAGCCATCGCCTTGCGCAGAGCTGAGCACCACAAATGGCATGAGCTTCCGTACCGGTGCTCTTTGATGTTCCTTTGTTTAGGGAGGATACATTTCCTTTACCTATTCAGCAAACGTGAGTAAAAGATTGTAGCTTCAATATTCAATGACATTCATGTTTTCAGTGTTTTTTTAATGTTGGGAAACCAAACTATTCTAAGCCACTGATGTCTGGTTAGGTTCATGGTCTTCAGGCAATAAACGTTTTGAGGAATCTGGTGGGCACAATTCCTCACCCTTTCACTTATTAGGTACAGCCTTGGTATGTTCATGAACAGCTTTGCTAACCGATTGAAAGCTGCAGATCGAGCAAACAGTTCAATTGGGTATAAGAAGAATAATGTTCTTGTCAAATCAGGGCCCTCGTCGTGATCACACGCCTGTCCTACATAGATATGTAAGTCGAATACAAATGGGGCCATGGAGCAGCTCACCTGTCGAAGAAGAAGCCTCCATGACAACGAGAGGCATGCAGGGGAATGTCCTCGGCATCCTTTATGCAGGCCAGCGTTGTCTTGACTTTTTGTCTCGAGGTGGTGACCTCGACAAGCTTGGCCGGTGACTCGGTGCAGTTTCGCGCATGAATGCATCAATATATGTCCTGCACTGCTCAAAATATGCATTCCAAATCCAAAGGGTAATGCCAGAAATCCACTTCATCGAACTGAAATCGGCAAAAGCACTGTGATCCTACATTCACATTGCAACTGCAATTAGTACACCACTATTCTTGCGCTACAGCCATGAAGATTTACAGGAGGAACCAAGTAGGACCGTCAAGGAACTTGATAAGCTAAAAGGATTACAGAGAAAGGAAAGACGAATCACAGAAGAGGATGATACACGAGTTTTAGATGTCATAGGCAGTACTGAAGTAGCACCTAGTGACATTCCTACACAAGATCTGCAAGACCTTGCTGTTGGACAGGCTGACGAAGCGTGGTGTCTTGAACTGGTTCATGGCAGCCCCAAGTCCGAGTAAATGCTCCAAGATCCTCTCGAATGTTTTCTTGCGTACAACACGAAGCTCGAGAGGTCCAATGGTGCCAACCTTTCTAGATCCGACGTAGCCAGCATCGACAAAGGCGAGGTCTAAGCAATTGCAGCAGCTGCGAAGAACCTCCTCAGTTGTGTCGGAGCTCAACTCCCAGAAGATTACGTAATGTCCAGGGTCCGTTGAAGTGTCAACATGGCTCGTGAAATCCACAACCTCGAGCTTTTCCGCGGCCAACAGCTTCGCTGCTTCTTCGACTGCCAACTGCAGGTCTTTCTCGGTATTCTTGTCGATGTTGATGCTCAGCACCAGGCTTCTCCTGCATATGAATTGAAGCTCTGGTGTAGAGTTGTGAAAGCCAGCTACCCTAACCACATCTCCCAACCTATACCGATACAAACCTGCCACAGGATGCTTATTGATTAGTGCTAAATACCATTCCAAAAGTGCAAAAGGCAAACTTTCAGCCTGCTTCAAACAAAGAAATTACAGGAGTCGTCAAAACTATACTAGTAAATGAAGGGCACAAGTTAAAAGGCGCATTCAAATGTTGTGATCTGTTTACTTTATTGTGTATTGCAATTTTCAGCCTGCTTTATATTATTAACCTATCATCTGTTGTAGCTGTCATCCACATTCAAACATATATCCAAGAAGAAGACAGATCGACCAAAGGAACTAGTTAACTCGTGTAAGTCATAGCAAGTCAGTATCATGAGATAAAGCTGCAGAGCTGAGTGTAATCTAACCTTGTTACCAAAATTCAAGTCTCAAAATGGTTTTTCTATATGGATAAGACTGTATATGTTGATCCTACCCAAGCTCAGATTGGTGAGAGCAACCTTTTTTTGTGTAGAATCCCAAAAAAAAAAAGCAAGAACAAACAGTCCATTTGGTGAGATTGATATCTCAAAGACTCACAATTTGCATTATCCAACAGCCGACTAAGCTTAAACAAACAGTCAGAAACTAAACTCAATAATATCTACACAATCTATGTCTGACCTTAAACAGCAGCAAGTAAGAGAAAATGGACTTATGTCAATGAAAAAAAAATTCATGACTAGTGGCTATCAATCATGGCCAATCTTTTCTTGCAAATTAGCCATTGAAGCAAAATCAGTACTTTTTTTTTCAAAATTACTGAGGCAGGCATCACTTAGATATCTGCCTTTCCTCATATCATCGTCTCATCGGCCAAGATTCCTTTGTGTTTAATGATACACATGGTGGTCTAAAGGGAACAAAATGTCAGAAGAAATTGACTTATCAGTGCGAACACACTCATTTCTTTGAAGCTATTTAACAGACAATAATTACATAAAGAAGATATTATTGTTTTATCAACCAATTGACTCCAAAAAACAGCTCATCCTTTGTTTGCACAGGTCTTTCTTTTCTTCAAAAGTTTGGTATCTGTGTCACTGGTATTTTCTCAAATATAAATTTTAGACTACATCACAAAAAAGGCACATCATAGGAATTGAACAAGAAAATTGATAAATGAGAAAAGTATAACATGGTAATATACCTGCAAAATTGGTAACAACAATTTCATACTCCTTGCCAACTTCGACTTCGGTCAGGCCAACCGGCTCAGATTCTATATAGTGAATGGTGGAGGCACTATTCTCCAGCTCCTGCTCCTCCTGCTTCTCTGGTTCCTCTAAAGGGATGAACTCGAAGTAGCCAATGTTAGGAAGCACTGCAAAGGTTGCCAACTCAGGAATTAAACTAGGATTTACATTAGCACCGATCCATCCTTCTGAAGATCCATAGTCAGCACTCATGAGGGGTAGGCTTCCTGCATAATGCCTTAATTTCTTCAAGTACGGTTCCATAGATCCGGTCATAATGCCATAGACATACTTGGCATTGGGCCAAAGCTCTGGAATCACGCCATACCAGTTGCTTAATCTCACACACTTGTTGTATATAGAGTCTGCTAGGCTGGGATTGGGGATTAAAAGCTTAGAAACAGCTGAACGTATAGATGGGACAGTGATTCTGCTCGAGAGAACTCCTTCTCTAATATCCATGCACAGCTCCTCCCACACCTGCTCAAGTGTTCGAAATGCATGAACTATGCTGTGAGCAAAGGTGGAAGATATGATCTGCACTTCGTTTGAGTAGATCAGCCCGCAAAGGAGATGGCAATATAAGGACTGCTTGAAATCTGGACCAAATATAACTTCATCAGGACTAGTACATTGAGACTGGATATCCTTCATAGTGCGCTTGAATTGTTCACTTCTGTACACGTTGGTTGTAGCTGTTGTCGCAATAAGGCCTCCTTTAGTTTTTACCTGCCTGCTGCTATAGATGAACTGCAGAGCTTTTCCATTTCCGATTGGATATTCTCTGCAAATGTAACATTCAATCAAGACGATACATAGGATGTCAAAACTGTCGCCAAGTAAAGTTCAGCTTCCATACTAAAGTAAGCAAAAAGAAGAACACATGACATGAACTAGGCCACTCCTGAACTCAAATGTTTGAAATTTATATTAGCAGTGGTGATGTTCCTAGGAAATCAAGGAAAATGCAACTTTGAAAAGAGATCAGACGCAAAACATAGTGCAATCAGAAGAAGTGATCCTTAGTGGGTTCAAGCACCCCATACCGATTTCTGAATGCAAATGAAGTCCGATATATCTGCATTGTGGACTGAACTAGCTCATCATTGAATGGTAAAAACTTGGGTTTGCCTTGTGTGGTACCAGAACTGTGGCAAGAAAAGCAAAATTAAGCTTCTCAAAATTTAGCAAGACCAGAACCTTGGAAGGCCACATGAAAAAGATGAATAAGTCGAAAAGCTCCACCTGAGAGAAATTGAAGTTATAGGCTTCCCGGTGAGAACATAAGTATCACCATCGGCTATCCTCTGAATATAAGGCTCCAGATCTCTATGAGTGACCAAAGGGACGCAAGCTCTGAAGCTCTCCGGGTCAGTTCTTCCTCCGAGGCCTAAGTTCCGCAAGTACTCTGATTCGCCATTTTGCTCCAGAATCTTTCGGAGAGACTCTGTCTGGAGCCGTCCAGCATCGTTCGTCAACGCTTCAAATTCCTCTATCACGCTCTCGAGGCTAAAAACTCTCATCTTCTCGGATGATACAGAGGGAAACCTCCAAACCAGCTACCACAAGTGAGAAAAAATCATGTCAAAAGGAGGAAAGACACCATTTGAACAGAGTTTACAGACCAAAGAGCAACAATACATCAAAAACTTTAAGCGACTAGTACGAGATCAGAGACTTCGACTATTTTCGATTAGACATGAAATAAAAGTGATAAAAAAGCAAAAGAATCAGATTGTAGAAAGGCAATTCAAAGTTCGAAAGACAAACTCCAAGTACCGGGGAGGAGGGCGTGTGAGGTAGAAATCCATACAAATAAATCCATAAAAATGTCGAAGAAAACATCAGAAAAGTACAATTCCCGTACAGAAAGAGACAAAAACGGAAGAAAAAGCATGCTGTGCGCAAAAATATGAACAAAGAACAGAACTTGATAGAAAGCAAATCAGGAAAAAGGCAAACCGGGCATTCATTACCTATCTTTCTTAAACCGAATAAAAGGCTCTCTGATTAATAATAGAAAGGAAAAGGACCAAAACGCATTCAAGCAACCACCACCTTCGAATCAAGCAATCGCATCAAAAATCAAACTTGCGACCAGTGACCCAAGGACTCTTCGATGAACAGGTACAATAGTCCATCAAAGGTCGCGCCTTTGGACACCTACCGACGAAACTGCTCGATCTAATAAGAAATCCAGCGACCAGAAATCGCCCCCTCGCCTGTTTACCCACCCTCTCCGTCGCTTCCGATCTCAGATCGAAGTACGAATAGATAAATGACTCGCGCGACCCCTCGATACCCGAGGTGTCGATTCCTTTCGGAAGAAGGGCCAAGCGGAAGAAACCAAGCTAAAGTAATATTATACAAGCATCAATCTCTCACCTTTCTCTCTGCCCGGCGAGCGAACCGTGATCAAGAGAGGTGAAAGCACGGCTTTCTTCTCTTCCTTTCTGCCCTTACAGGCCTTGGCCTGTTGCGTCAACCGTTGCTGCGGTTCGAGAAGCAAAGCTTCGTATTTGTAGTGCGTGCGAAGCCCTTTGCATACGTCGTGTTTTAATAGAAATATCCTCAAAATATATATATATATATATATATATATATATATATATATATATATATATATATATATATATATATATTCAAATTTAATTAAGGAATGCAACGTGATAATGACATAATTTTTATATGGTGTATCGGATTTACTTCTTAAAGATTAAGAATTTAATATTTTATTAGATGAATTTTCTACATAAATATTGGTTTTATGATGATGTAGATATTTTCTGAATTATATTTAAAAATCCTTAAAATGTGCATCAATAAATTTACATATTATTTTTTAAAATTTATTTATATTTCAAGATGTATGAAAATAAAAGTTGATAGGATTGATCCTTATGTGATGTGAGATTGATATTTTTCTAGTTCCAAAGGACTAATTACATATTAATTTTTTATTATGATGTAAGGTTTTCAACATGTTTATTCTGTCTTACTTCAATTTATTATTAAATACATACGATATTTTTGTTAGTAAAGATAATGACGTAAGTAAAAATAAAATTAAATATTACATTTTTGTAAGTATAAAAATCTCTTTATAATTTTTAAAAAAATATAACGATCAAAATACTAATGATATCTAATTATAGAAGATAATATATAATTAGTTCGGTCCTAAACGAAGATAAAACAAGGACAATACAAAATAATTAGAAAAAGAAAAAGAGTACGATGAATTATATTTTAGTGGGGCTCTCTTTTCTTATCTAAAAATTGCACTTAGAAAAAAACTTCTTGGCATCACAGCAAGTGAGGGAATATTAAATGTGTGTGTGTGTGAGAGAGAGAGAGAGAGAGAGAGAGAGAGGGAGGGAGGAAGATTCCACTTGGTGCTTTGGAGGAGATGAGCACTGCGAGCATTAGGGTGCTTCCATTAGCAACAATAATAATACAGCCATTGTGACCCACAAACACACTACTTTTCCTCGAGTAAATGAGGAGGACGACAACGATAACCCTTGACTTGTGTCGCCTACGTTGATCACGGGAGCAGCAACTCAATCTGCTGTAGATCGTACGCATGCGATCCGACCAAAACTATGCCTCCTGTCCTGATGATAGTATTCTACTGGACTCCTATACTTACGCTTTTGGTTCCAATTAACTATATATTAATGCTTCTGATCCACAGGACATTGCCATATGATAAGCTGAGGTAGTAAAAGATTTGCACCCTAATTAGTTAGGTCAAGGATGCAAGACCCCATTCCACATGACAACTTCGATGTCCCATTTTTCTATTGGATTGGTGCACCACATTTGCTAGTGGATTAGTTCCACCCAAAGCAATTGATGATTAATATAATATGTACTTGGCATAGATATATGTTGGTATTATAAAGATAGTAGGGATGACAATGCAACTTTTACCGTCTTTCAAATCGCATGATCTTATCTTTTTTTTATTTATTATTATATCTTTATATAGTAAAAATCTAAAGTCGTTAAGACGTGACATGTTGTGTTTAGCTCAAATCATTTTGTCCCTCCACTTAATATGATTATTATTTAAATTAAATAATTATATATATAATATTATAATTAGAGCGAGAGAAGGAGGAGATTCGATAATTGGGATCGTGACGAATGATATCATCCAAATTATTAAAAATTATAGTACGAAAAATTAAAAGAGCTAAGAAATAGGATACAAATGCACTCTCCATCAAAGATAGATAATGTCACCATACTACTTGGAGTGTAGGGACCGAATGGATAAGAGTGGGGACTGATGAGATGATATCAGCCACCGCAAAGATTAACCTTTTGCCGGTAGATGACATGGAAAACATTAGTGTAAGATTCTCATTAGGGTGACCCAACACTATAGATAGACTTTGGTCCCTTTGGCCAACCATCGGACATGAAGCTAACATGGTAATAATGCCACATGAGTGTTCCTTGCGCACACTGCATTCCATACGATTGGGCTGTTCTTCCGTCCTTGCACCTCATGGTGTGGTGGTGTGTATAATATTTACTTACTCCTATGCTTTGTCATCTTCTTCTTTGTTCGCTTGCTCACGATAAGATTCTTATAATGTGTATTCGTTGAATATGAGAATATCTTATGTGATAGTTAATGTTAGTGCAATAGTAAAAAGATACGTGAGATCAGATAAGAAAATTAGTATTAATTAGTATTATTTCTCTCGTTGGACTTAGTTCTTTCAATTAACCCTTATAGTAAACCAATATTAACCAACATAATTGATGATGCAAATATTCTTAGAATTTTATTTATAGAGATTAAAAAAATCAATTAGGATGATTATTAATATATATATATATATATATATATGATCATATATATATATATATACATGATCATTTGTAGAACAGAAAGATGGATGAATCTGTACTGGGATAAATCCTGTTTGAAATGATTGATGGAGAAGTCTGTGCATCAAGATGGATGAAAGGGGGATGAATCTTTGCAGCCGAACTTTACATTCCATGTATGTGGAGCATAGCATTGCATTCGTTGCATATGGATATGATTCAGATAGTACTGGTGGGACAAACAGCTTCAAGTATATCCCAAAGGATTCCAACAACAATGGGGTCGATTCTCATATGAAATCATGTGTTCATTGTAAACAATGCTTTGTAAATGAAAAGCTTTCACTTGTCCACAAGCACATATTTGTCCATAATGCTCATACTATGACATCTCTCTCTCTCTCTCTCTCTCTCTCTCTCTCTCTCTCTCTCTCTCTCTCTCTCTCTAATGGTTAATAAAATTGAGGTGCTCACAGATGTATGAGTATATGAAACAATATTGATGGTGTTTACACAACGAAATAAAAATATATTTCTTTAAGATTTGTGGCTTTCATATTACATATAAGTTGAAACCTACAAATTCTTTCCACAAATATATTTAATATTCTTGTTTTTATGAGGTGGGTTTTGATAATATTTATGTACGAGTGAAAAAACAAATAAATTGCATTTTTAGGAGAGATTTGCATATCATATTTATCCAAAAAATAATTATCATGAACTCCTAAAATGAATATTAGTTGATAGTATGGTTGAGGAATCAATCACATCCTCGTTCGTGACCCAAGTCATGACTTAAGTCACGGTGAAGAGGAGAGTTTGGAAAGACTTGAGCGAAGGGAGTGGTGGTGAAGAGAAGACGAGAAGGACAAACATGGCGCTGACGGTATGGTCATGTGAATCACAACTCCGACACGCACTTCAAATCTTTCTTATCTTAATCAAAGTTTCATGTAAGCTAATCAATTATATGACACAAACTGATAAGATTTTGTTTTCGAGATGAGAGTGAAAAGAGTGCTAAGAGAATAGTTTTACGTTTCTAAGAGTTAAAGAATTGGAAAACACCACTTGTGTATATTTAATACATATTAATGCTGACCGACTTGATTCAAACTTATAACTATTCGATTCATAATATAAATTAAAAGAGTTAGATTTGATCGCTTAAAATTTTCGATTGAATTGGTCTCAAATTTGATATTTATCAACCTCGATCAATTTGATTTTGACTCATTATTATTCCATTTACAATAATTATGATCAAATGTAAAATAAATTATATATATATAATCCTTTTTCTTTCAATCACATCTAATTAACTTGATTGATATAAACACATCAAACTCTCATCCATTCAAATATAATCCTATAGTAAGTATATTGGAGATACCCTATCAAGGTTTGGCGCATTTGTCTTGACATTAAGCTCGATTAAATATATCCACACATGAATTAAGCCGAATTAATAGGAAACACGTGGCCGTGGAGCAAGTCATGAACTTTACGTGTGCATATAAAATGAGATATGGCTATAAGTCCATGCATACGTATTGGCAATTGCCAATCGTTTCATGCATGCACGAAGACAAGTTTAAGCATATACGTATTGATCGACGAGTTAATTAATAATAGGTAATATTATATCATATTTGGCTAATGGATAAGTTAAAGACTCGCATTTCCTAATGCATGTCGTGTGCCGTACTCAATCAACCACTCAACTGCTCCCCAAGTTAATTAAACCTACTCTGATCATTAAATATTATTGTTATTAGATGTCGCCTTTGAATGCGATCACTCCTCCGATGTAAAAGTCAGATTTTCATTTTCAAATTATCGTTCGTCTAATATTTTTAATCGGTTCTTTCCGATCACTTGTGATTAGAAAAATATTGCATTCAATTTTTATCTTTTATATATATATATATAAGATTATCATATGAGCTTCAAATGTTCAAAAAAAAATAAATTAAAATATTTCTTCCATAAAAATATTCAACAACTTACACTTCAACTCCCTCTACTTTGTCCTATGTTGAAGAGAAGGGAAGAGAAGAGAAGAGAGAGATGATTGCGGGCGACATCAAACAAAATTAATTAGCGTTTGAGAACAGCTTATTGATGAGTTGTTAGTTTGACACAATGGCTTGTGGATGATGCCATATGTCGATATAATACTTTTGTGCATCCCAATTGAGACAAGCTAATGAAATAGTTGTATGACATGTCCTCCCAAACTCATTGCCAATAAATAATAGTCCAATTCAATTTAAAGCTCCTGACGGTGTGCATAACGTAACATGGCGAGTTGCATATTCCTTGTTAAGATATGTCGTAGCTGACGTTCTTCACAGTGAAGATCGATTCCATGAGCAGATGGTCACATTTGTGTCACAGTTCAATTTAATTGCCATTTTCGATGTAAGACACGATAAAATAAATTTATTAAGAAAAATAAATCAATGATCGATGTTATATTATCATAATTTTAAATCATAAAATTTATGATGACATATTATCGTGATTCTATCAATAAAGATCATGATGATCTTCTAAATCGTAAAATGATTTAACGAATATTTTTTATATTTATTATTGATTAAATAAATTATATAATTATCATATTTTATTATCTCTCTTTGTGTATATAA
The DNA here is from genome assembly GCA_004837865.1 of Musa balbisiana. Taxonomy (NCBI): domain Eukaryota; kingdom Viridiplantae; phylum Streptophyta; class Magnoliopsida; order Zingiberales; family Musaceae; genus Musa; species Musa balbisiana. The sequence continues at coordinate 6,510,329 of CM017191.1, read as the reverse complement.
ATTCATATTCATTATCAATAAAATTTAATTAGTCGTTTCTTCTCATAGTTTTTTTCTTTAACCCTCTCTTTGTTATTGTTGCTTTGTATCTCCTTCTTTATCATAGTTAAAGAGAGCATTACAATTTCTATTGAGCTTTAAGTTCTATCAAAATTTTCTTTCTTGTAAGTGATACTGAATATTTTTCTTCTTTACTTTTCGACGTGATCGGTAATATCTTTTCAATTAATCATCCATCTCATATATATATATATATATATATACACTATACTATACTATAAATTTGCTAAAGATGATTATATAATACTAAATACTATAAACTCTCAAGCCCAATATTATATGTTAATCGTCTATGTGGAAAGAGTGAAGTAAGACCAAGTTTTAATCATTGTATCTTATAATGTTTCTATAGTGAAGTCTTAGTATGACATTGATTTCACATCTTGTAATTGCAAGTAGGAAAAGCTTGGCGAATGGATTATTAGTATGACAATGAAGTTTGAGATCATAATAATATCAATTTGTTTTAGCATATATTTTGATTTGGATTCATGTTTGATTTCTTCTTCATCATAGGAATAGGATACTTTCATTAGTACGAGAGACTCGAGAAAGATCAATTTGTCCGATGATTTGTTTGAACGGAGAGGTTGCTTTCGTGATTCGAATCGTGAGAACCACTCGTAATATTCTATCACATCCGGCATTGTGGTTTGTCGACTCTCGATGCACTCACTAAGCGGTAACTTTCGGAATCACTTGAGAGATACATCGACATAGCTCACCAATCGACTCGCTTCACTTTTGGATCGTTGAGGGTTAAGCATAACGTCAAGCACAGGAGAATGGAGAGAAAAGGTGGCATGAGTGGGTTGCAAGGCTGGAGTACAACCGGTGCCTCAGCTCACCATTGTCTTCTTCCTCTTTTGCTGCTTGACTGCTAATTCGTCCACGTACCTGAAGAGGTCTTTGTCCTGACACACAAGTCATTTGCTATACAGATGCCATCCACCGAATCCACTGGATTTAGAATATCCATCCGGGAAAAGCAACATGTTTTTTTGCCTCCAAAGGTGCTTTGGTGGGAAGCTGCTACCCACAGAATCAAAAGATGGAGTTGGGAATCCATTGTTGTTTAAGAGAACACAAGTGCAGTCCACCAATAGATCACGTGATGGGATCAAGAAAATAATTAATTGGCCCAAAGGATTCAAATACCGGTGTGGAGGGGAATATATTTATGGGAAATGGGTGAGGACAAGCAATGGATCGAATTGGTATATTAATGGGCCATAATAGGCCCATGGGCCGTTCATATCCAGCCCAATAACAAATGCGCCTCTTCTATTTCGGTCCAAAGTAAATAGCGAAGCTTATTTGTGCCATGTAAACCTTTTCTAGGCATACATTAAGCCAGAAGTAGCTTAAACACATCGATACACGAGAGTTTGAGCTCAATGTGAGCCGATACGAGGGAGTCGAGAAGAGAGAACGGAGTCGGGTCCGATGACGTGGTAGATCGTAGGTTGGGCATGACCCGGTCTGGGCCTGCCGATTCGAATGCGGGTCTATTGGGCCCCGCGGAGCGCGGGGGACCACCACGTCGATGGTTAGTTACCGATGCCGCGACCGATAAAAGCCCGAAGCTTTCCGCCCTCTCGTACCGGGGAAGCTGCTTATCTCGTGTCCGCCGGATCTCTCTCCTCCTCGTCTCTGATCCACCCCCAGAGAGAGAGAGAGAGAGAGAGAGAGAGAGAGAGAAGAGAGATATCGGGG
>CM017191.1:6291053-6503553 GCA_004837865.1 Musa balbisiana | reverse complement strand
AGAAAGACTCCCCCTGCATATGGACTGTCAGGTGGACCCATTATCGTTGCTTGCCAATGAAACATATCTTCAGCCACTGGACCTGTAAAATGCCAATCCATGCAGAATCTTTCTATAGAATAAACAATCATAATCTGAAATCCACATACAAGTTAGGTTATACAACATTGGCGTGATTTAAAACTTTACCCAACCACATTTACAAAGTTCACTAGCATGTCAGAGAATGTTGCATGTATTACATGTTTTTGACAACTTAAAATATAGAAAATGCCTCATTAAAGAAGAAAGATGATAGGAGACAGTTAAAACATATACAAGCACATTAAAATCAAATGAGAATGTATGCATTGTGACTCAATTCATTAAACAATGTTCCGGGTGTACGTGACAGATAGACTTGGAAAAGACATCCTTGGGGTAATTCCACCCCCTTGCACAGTACCTTGTTTTAGATTGCTCAAAATAAGGATTGAAATTTTGTACCATATCGATGTACCGAGCTTTATTAGATACGATACAGTACAATGTACCAAGCGATACGTCAAAGTATATAGAGCGATATGCTAAGGCATACAGAGTGATATGCTAGGGCGTACTGAGCGGTATGCCTAATTTAGACGTAAAATCCTTCGAAAATGCCTGAAAAATAAAAAAAATTAGGATAGGATTTTTAAGTTAGAAATAAATATATATTTAGTATAAGTTTAGCAAAATCAATGTAAATTCGTTAAGAATAGTGTCAAATATATGAAATCTATTTTACCTATTTTTCCATCATAAATATGTGAAACATATAAAACAAATATTAAATACATAATTTTGATCCAATATACATCAAATTATGATAAAATCATCAATAAATACACTAATCATATGATTAACATAATTAATTACCCATTAATTATTTCTCTTTCAACATTATAAACATGTCAAATACCTTAATAGGTATTAAAGACATTACTTCTCTTCCAATATTTAATATGCATGAAATACAAACATTTGACCTATTAAGTGTCTAATTTCGAATTAATCAATATTAAACACACTAATCATAATATTAAATATCTTAATTACTCTCTAATTAAAGAAAAAGAATACATACCTATTGATTAAAAAGTTTTTTTTAATCCTCCTAAATTAGTCTCGACTCAATTCATAAATCGTTATTTTGTAGAGTTTAGGAGAGTGCAAATGTGAAAAAAAGAAAGAGAATGTGAGAAAAAAAGAGTTTCAGAGAGTTTAAGAGAGTGTGAAAGTGAAATGAAGTAAAATAAAAGGGAGAATAGTTTTAAAAACCCATGATAAAGGGCTCCAACGATCAATTTAACTATTAGAACACTGTTACAAGTCAGAAACAGTCAAAATCGATCGTTACCGCCCGATACAACCCCTTATAGTCCAATATGAGGCTATATCAAGTGTTCCGCCCGATACGAGCAATATCATTCGAAATTTAGAACCTTGGCTCAAAAATGATAAGCCTGATATTGCAAACCTAAATCATACCTTAGAACTTCTTAGTCAAATATTACTCGCATCAAGATATGCATAAATCCAATAAAGCCTCTTTTTTGACATGTTTATCTATTAAGTATAAAGATGATATGCATAAATCCAATTTACGTCATCACATCTCAAATTATCATCACATTCTTGCGCAGGATGAAGCTTATCGTAGTTTTACAGGCCCTCCATTTTGCATCTCTTTTTGATTTCCTTACAATGTTTATCTATTATGTATTAAGATGATATATCTGTTCCATTTTTTTCATAAAGAAGAGAGCCACATGAAGTTGTCTTTCAAGATAGGAGGGCAAGTTTTCAGGAAACCCCCCATGTGCATCGAAGAGAACACTATTTGAAAATCAAACAAGTCTGTCAATTCTGCATTCGCCATAGATACATAAGGAGTTTTAGTACAAGCCTTCCTAATCCTCCTCATTCAGTTGGAAGAATATGGAAGAATCATCGATCCAAGTGCCAAAATTTTGTATTTGAAGCCTGGAAAAGAAGAGCTCACTCCATTCATCAGCATCCAAATACAGCATCAAGTATGAAAGGACATGACAAACAAACTGCACGAAAGAAATTAATAACCTTTCCAAACTTCAACAAAGCCAGTGCCAATTGGCTGCCATTAGAACGAACATTCATCCCCTATAGATGCTTGAAAAGAGATGAAGTGCTTAATATATTAATAATGATAACTTGATCTGCCAAGGGCTACGAGGTTGACACTATGGACAATGTGCATACTGTCAAAGTCAACCCGTATCACACATATCACCTTCCGAATTGCATGTTGAAGACCACAATTTAACAACCCACGCATTATTTCTAAGATTTGACACAGAACTCCAAGAATCATGCATATATTAAATTACCAAAATTGAATGCACAGTCTGATTTGCCTCCTCAAACTCGCATCATATTTAATTTTCTTCCATTCTAATCGCAACTTCGGCCCGGTGACGCAAAGACCATTTCCACTAGGAGACTCAAGTTGTGTGAAGCACGCACACATAATGCGGGGCACACATCTGACTCAGTCTCCTCAATCTCAATAAATTCCTTATCATAATCTAAGCTCTCCATAGTATGAGTTGGCAAAGGTAGTGTTTTTCCAGCGCAACAGATCGGGAACATGAGATGTGATGAATGCACTGATGTCAAGAGAGCGCCTTCTAAACCTATACAAAGGCAGAGAAGGGAGGGCGCTGAGGAATGTGAATCACAAGATCGAAATGATGATGGATTCCAACCACAAAAAAAATAAGAAAGACGATAACTTCTTAGAAAGAGAACTAGCAAAACAAGATGCCTAAGAAGTTAGCAACCACATCGTGATCCAAAACCAGAACCAATTACATGACGGGAGGAAGAGAATCACAGGAGTAGGAGACCGGAGACAGCGGAAACGGAGATACCTGCGCTGCAGGATGTGGGGGGATCCTTCTGGAGATCCTTGAGCTCTTTGAGGATCCGTTTGGAAGCCATCGCCGAAGACCTAGTCCTGGTCCTGATCCTGATCCCCACAAACCCCCAAAAACACAAAGATCGATCAGAAGACCAAGAGATCGATCGAGAAGAAATATATTAGTAGATTAGAAAAATGAGAGGAAAGGCCGAACGAGGGAGAACTGAGAAGCGCTACCTGCGGCGAGGGAGTCTTGGATTCCTTCCCCCAACCTCGACTCATGGAGAGTTAGGGCTGGAGCTATTATTAGAACCTGGCTGTCCCTGGTCCATGCTATCTGGGCTGCTGGGCTTAATGTACGGCGACTGTCTCAAATTGGGTCGTTCATGGGCTTTAGCTCTTACAAATAAACGCACCGAATTCGCCCATCCACATCGATCGTTCCTCGCTTCTCGGTCCTCCCGCATTTCCCCTCTCCCTCCTCCTCCCGCTCCTCCCGATCGATCCAGAGAAGGAGTCGCCTGTAGCATCCAACCGAAGATGAACGACACCGATGTCTCCAAGCAGATCCAGCAGATGGTGCGGTTCATCCGCCAGGAGGCTGAGGAGAAGGCCAACGAGATCTCCGTCGCGGCCGAGGAGGTCCCTCCTGCAAACCCCATTTGTACTTTAGATCCCCTCGGATCTCTCGCAATTTCTTGTTTTCCTATCGCAATTCCGGATTTCGATTGTTCTCTTCTTTTTCCTTTGATCGAAAGGGTCGATCGTTGTAGAATTTTATGGAATGGAATTTTTCGATGAGCTTTTACGTATTCTTTAGGTGTTGTTGATGTTATCTTCAGCGTCAATGGTATTCCTTTCGGGCTGTAATAGGTTGTAATCACGATGCATGTATGTCGATAGATCATCCAGGGATTGACTATCCTCATTGTCTTCCTCCGAGACATTAATTTCCTTTATAATACATTCTTCAATCTTTTTTTCTCGATTGGTGTTGAACGCAAGAAATATTGCATGATTGTTTTGGATTGAATTATGTGCTGATCGAAGAGATGCCTGTTAAAGGACAAGTTGTTCTCTAGATGCAGTGATGATAGATATTGTTAATTGTAGCATATTAGCCATCATACCAACTTGTTTGTTTGCGAGGTCTTACATCGATTGCATGAGAAAGGAAGAACAGAGAAATGTATTTGAAGTGCTGAAGAGACTAGTTTGATTGCTTTCACATCTTTCTGGATGATGTCATACATTGTAACTTTCATTTAGTTGGCTACATTGATCGTCAAGTAAAGGTGCATTAATAAAGTAGTATTTACAGTCTTGGCTACATTAGTGGTCTCACGTCCTGTCATTTGTGTGTACTTTTCACACTTGGAAATGTTGCTTTTCAAATCATTGTTTCATACATTTTGGATCTTGCAGGAATTCAACATCGAAAAGCTGCAACTTGTTGAGGCTGAAAAGAAGAAGATCAGGCAAGAATATGAAAGGAAAGAGAAGCAAGTAGAAATTCGAAAGAAAATGTATGTGTTTAACATTTCTGTTTTCCATGCAACTATTGCTTATGCTGAACTGCCATCTCAAGATCTCTGAATTACAAGTCATTATGTATAGAGTTATACAATTGTTCTGCAAAATAACTTCACCTGAAATTCAGTGACAGTTTTACTCCTTTTACTTCCCAATTCAGTGCCCATGCCGTGTCATTACTTGTCCATTAGTAAGCATGCCCATGCGTCTGCCGCAATTATATCCGAGCAGAGCATGCATGAAAGCAAACATACTGCTGGTAGGCCAGATGCACTGGGCAGCATGGTGGGGACTTTCTGTACTTGAGCCTTTTATAATAGTTCTTATGAATCCGACTGTGTGTTATGTGATATTATGGGGGTATTTTCTTTCATGATCCATCTTTCTGTAACTCTGATATAAAGTGTATATAAGAAATAATAAAACTAGAAGATTAAATCAGTAAGTTGACATGCTTACTTTAAATTCTTGAATAACCCAAAGTCAGAATGACTGGGATTGTAAAACTAAACAATGATACTTTTTATCCCACCTCAACTTTCTTTCTGAGTTGATTTAAAGTCTTACTCTAAGATAATTTTTTTAATGTATTGTTATTTGTTACTTTGCTGAATTCATGTATGCATAGATTCCACAGTGCCTTTCTGAAACCCTGTACTAAATGAACAAAAATTTGTGAGATCACGTAAATCTGAAGCTTGTGAATGTGTGTTGAAAATGCTACTTGTTAACCATCTAAAAGTTTGAAACTGATTTTATGATATTAGTTTCATCATATTTGATGTCTCTTACCAGGGGTAAAAAAGGACTAAAATTCATATCTAGACAAAAGTGTTAACGAATTACCTTTCACATGACACCTGAGTGTCTGAGTTATTATAATAATCTAAATCTGTAAGAAGCACAGCCCAATGCACAAGGTTACTACCATGCAACATTACTCCTGCAAACTGCAACGAACCCAATAATGATGTAAGTGATAATATCAGCTCTATTGTTTAATTGTGCTTGACTTATACCTGCATGTACACAAGCACAATGAAGATATTTGTGTTGTAGATTGCTACTTTTTGACATTTGATTTTCGCTCATGGTTTGACAGTGCAATATATTGTTTTTACAGTGAGTACTCAATGCAGCTGAATGCTTCTCGTATTGAAGTTCTTCAAGCGCAGGATGATTTAGTCAGCTCCATGAAGGAGGCTGCTGCAAAGGAACTCCTGCTTGTCAGTGTTAATCAAAAAGCTTACCAAAAGCTTCTGAAAGAGCTGATTGTCCAGGTTAAGATAATGCTAGAATGCTAATTGTATGTGTTTTCAGAGTTGATGTTGCATAAAGATGGTTCTTCAAATTGGTATATGCTACTTCATATACTGTGCTGCACTCTGGCCATTATCGTCAATCATAGCTGCATAAATTGCTAAACTTTATTGCAAATGCTCAAGCACCTATAGTTTCAGATGCTTCGGTGTTACTTTATGCTGATTTTTCTTATCAGTATGACAATAATGTTTTCTTCCTTCATTTGTTGATTTGTCTTTAGCTATCTTTCAATATTTTGCCACAAGACTGACAATTCTTGTCCTTCAGAGCTTGCTAAGATTGAAAGAGCCAGCTGTCTTGTTGCGCTGTCGCAAGGATGATCTTCATCTTGTGGAGTCCGTTTTAAATCCAGCAAAGGATGAATACACAAAGAAAGCAAATGTTCATCCTCCTGAAATTGTCGTAGATAATAAAATTTTCTTGCCACCTGCTCCTAGCCATCATAATGCTCATGGCCCCTACTGGTAATCTCTCTTTCGTATAATTTTCATAACCATCTTGCCACCTACTGGCAATATCAATGTTGAAGATGTTCTATAGGACTCGTACCATTTTCTACCATTATAATGATACTGATTTTTGCAACTGCACGAACCAATGTGGTTACAAGAACAAAGTAGATACCAACATATACCATCTGATGTCACTGAAAAATAGTAAGAAGTGACTAGCATAGTAATGAGTACCAAGTTATATGATCAATTACAGGTGCTTGGTCGAAGCCTCAAATATGGGTCCGTGCCTATTGTCTGACCATTATTTTAGACCATGCACCTTATTGTGTTTTGTATCCATATTGCAGTGACTTGTAACAACTTGTAAGACAATGTTCGTCCTTACATCTTATTCAAAATTTGACATTTTTGAGAATGTCTTATCTTAAGAATGTTAGTTTTTTTGATCAAACTGCACTCTAGTTGCACAGTTTACTATATAGCAAATTTTGAATGCCTAGCAGGAGTAAATAAAATCTGTTAAATTGTAAAGATACATTATCTTAGAGAGCAGAAAGACAAAAATCTGAGACATATCTTGAGTTTATCTTCAATCAAATGAAAAATGATTGTTCCACAAGATAATTAGTGATTCATTTTCAGAATGCACTACGTAGAATGTCAACCTAAGTTTAACTGAAACTTAATTTCTGAAGGCAAATATGAGTTATAGAATGATTGTACTAGAAAAAAAGCATAATCCACATCCCAATTCTTCGTCGATCTGTACGTGCACATAATAAATTCCACAGCCTCCGATTGTCTTGCTAAATTTATTATGCCTTCAAGGTCAACTGTTAACCATGGCAGTAAATTTTTATTTTGTACCTTTAATGATATGTTCCTTTTACCTCTATGCACTGCCTTCCTGCACTTATCCTGTTGTAAAACTAATGGGCTCATAACTTATGGATTTAAGTTGTGCACAACAGTATTTAGTGCTATGGTATTTGTATGAGAATTAGGGGCTCAAGCCTTAAGTTCATCTACTTTTGTTTGAGAGACTATTTTCAGAAAACTTTAGCCACCAGGTAAAAAGTATTTAACTTATGATTTATTTTGGTGTTTCAGCTCTGGAGGTGTTGTCTTGGCTTCTATAGATGGGAAAATTGTCTGTGAGAACACACTTGATGCAAGACTTGACGTCGTGTTCCGGAAGAAACTTCCAGAGGTTTTCACTTTCTTCATTAGTGTCTTTTATTTTTTGAATTTGATGTTGTTCTATTATAACACTAACTTTCTTAAATCTAGTGAATGTTGTCTCGTCCCAACTACTGCAAGAATTTTTTTATAAATGCCTTGACCTGCATTTAGCTGAAGAAAAACGTCATTCCTAGCCCCCAATTCATGATCCATTTCAGGAAAAGTAGAGATATCTATGTCCAGGAAGCAATTATTTGTTAAACAGTAGCATTTAGTTCTTGTCCATTTTAACAACCCTATGAAGTAGTATTTCAGGCTGTCTCATCTTTTTAATTTGTAGTTTATATTGCCCTGGAATGTGAAGAGACCCCAGAATAGGGTTTGCCATCACTCATTAGGATTTTTTGTGATTTCTACCGAAATACATTTCAACAATGTTTACCCAGAACTTGTTCCAAGTTCAATAATCTTTATCTTTTGAGAACCCCATCACCAATGGTTATTCCGAAAGGAATAATATAAATGAAATGCTTATTCTGGCCATAATCTAGTCATATTGGGCCTCATGTTGGATTCCTGTCCCTTTATTATGCTGTGAATTGGTCATCCTTTTTTGGGTTTCTTTGCTTGTTTACTGTTTCTCTGTTACCTTCCTAATACACACATTGATGTGAAGCAGACTCTCCCGATGAGCTAATGGCTATTATTAGTTGATTGTTGGTCCAATTTCATCAATCATATGTATGCCGTTGACTTACCAAGAAAGCACCTTCTTATCTTTTTCTGCAGATTCGGAAGCTTCTTTTCGACCAGGTTATCGCTTGACTAGCTGATTGAATTTGGTAATAAAAAGACCAGGTCGTCTGCTTGATCAACTGAATAATTCCTGTGATACCAAATGTTTATTTCAGCAAGAAATAAATGATGGCTCAGCCATCATTGTTGAGTGTGTATCTATTTATCTTGTTTCAACCACTTCAAAAGTATTTGTTGAATAATTTGTTAGCTATTCACGAACCCTAAAATTTTGGAGACTGTTCATCATTCTCTCTTTCTGAACTCCTTCTCAGTAACATGTAAAGTTGGTGCCTATTTTATATGGCAATAAATGGACCTATGCGATTGCTCCAGATTTCTAGTTGGATTATGGGAATGGTCACTGCCTGTTTTACATGCATATATATGCATTTTACCCAAAAAAGGAAAAAAGGCCTCCACTATCGTTTTTATTATTATTTTTTTCTACTTGGATGAAAATGTCTTTAGATTTTTATTAAAATGATCTTATCACATCTGTTATTAAAAAAAAAATCAAATACAAAAAGTCTGAATTTCTCGAAAAAAAAAGGAAAATGAATGATTCTAATATTAGAAGACGATTAATATTATTTTTATTATAATTTTATAGTAATTAATTATAAAATTTTGAAAAAATTTTAATTCATATGTGATCAAATTATTTTTGTAAAAATTTTAGGGTGTCTTCATCCAAATAAAAAAAAACTTTACTACTGAGCCATTATTCACAATCTCTTTAAAAAAATTAATAATTTTTTTTCTATTCCCCTAATTCTAATTTTATATTTTTTCTTTCCCAATAGCCTCTATGATTGTCACATGCACACGTTGTATCACATATTCTCCCCATCGATTATTACTTTCTGCTTACCCCATAGTATTTTTTACTATCTTTAATGCGCTCTTTGCGTTCATTGTCAGCCTCAACCTACCTCATAACCGTTTATCATTGTCCTCCCTTTGGCCTTGCTTGTCGCCTCCTCGATAAAATTATCCAAGAAGGACGAAGAAAGATATTTATATTTATATATAAAAATTAAATTATAAAAAAAGATTTATAAATAAGATTATAGATAGTAAATAGAGGAATGTAAATAGTAAAAAAAACAAACTCAAACTTAAAACGAATACGAGGGTATCATTTGATAGAAAAAGTCAATGGTATAAGGGTTTAAAATGCGCAAGAGAGAAAAGATAAACGCTATGATAAAAACTCCATCGCGATCTGAACTCAACTGTACAGTGAAAACTTCAATTATATCCCATGCTACTCTAAAGAAAGAAAAGCCAATCGAATCAAAACAATGGCCTATGAACGAACACTTCACCACCAATCTCTCCTTTCCATCTCATGCCATGGGTGCATCTTCGTTCTCCATACGTGGCTGAGTTCTAGTCATCGCTGCCGATGGCATCCTGCTCTTCCCAACACGGGCAGCTCCCAGTGCATCATTATCTTCCGCATGTCTCACGATCTGCTTCATCGCCCTCTTCTTCTTCACCAGTCTACGTATACCCATCCCCATCAGAACCACCAAAGCCAACGCAAACATTCCCCCGACGATGTCCATGGCCAAAACCCTCCACTTCTTCTCTTTCCTTGCAGGAGCTTGGCCTGAAGAGCTCCCCGAAGGCACGATGATCGTGAAGTGCCCTGTGCTCCTCGCCGTGCACTGGCCTGTTGATGGCGGATTCTGGAGATGCACCGAACCATCTCGTTCGAACCTAGCACATCTCGTCGAGGAATCCGGTGCAGCGACGGGGAATCTGATGGATACTGGGTCTTCCGTCACCCTGAGATCGAGCTCTGCCGAGCTTGCGTTATCCGATGCGTCGTAAAGGAAGAGGCCGATGACAGGAGCAGCAAGTTCGTAGCCCGGCACGCCGAAGTACGAAGCCGACATGCCTCTCCAGTTCTGATACACGACCACGACTCGCCTGACGTGAGGCACTGCAAGTGTTCCTGGAGGAATGTGGGATGCGCACAGATTGGCTCCTCGCCTCCACAGACTGCTGCTCCTCAGCCGCAGAACCGAAGCCTCCATGGCCGACAAATTCGCCGGGAGGGGCACAGGGTACACCACGCCGGTGCGGCGCCGGACCAGCTCGTGAAACGCACGATCTCGAATCAGGGAATCCATCGAGCGGGACGCCGATACATCACTCGATGTCCGGCCGCAGGAAGAGCTAAAGAAGGAGAATAACAAGGCCAGGAGGACGCACCCACCGCGTCTTAGTTCCATGAAACGCATGCAATTGGATAAGACAAATAAGAGTTTTCTGGATCAAGCGAAGATGGATCCAAGACGGCACGCACGCATGCAGACTTGGTCGTCTCTCATGGCCGAACAGAAGAGTTGAGACTTACTTGTACTCGTCTCCTTCGCCAGCTTCTCGACGTTCTTTTCTGTTCGATGGTTGTATGTAATGTGTGTCGGTGCCTCCACAGCGGAGAGTAGTAACAGCTGCCCAGCTGTGAAACCAGCGAAATGTGGAACAGAAACCGCTCATGATAACAGTCTATTATACGTATATATATATATATATATATATATATATAAAAAGCTTTACGAGATAGTGTGCAAAAAGAAGAAGAAAGTGTGGGTATAAATCAGGCGGCATTTCCTGCCACCTTAACAATCTCTTCCACCAAATAAAAAGATTTCTCATTTCACTTTAGCCATATTTTATGATGTGATGGTGTAGAGAGAGAGAGAGAGAGAGAGAGAGAGATAGATTTGGAGCTCCCTTCACGACTCAAATCTCATTGAGAGGTGCCGAGAAATGTAATTCCTAATTTATGATATGGAATGAATAAAAATAAAATAAAAAATCATTCACAAGAACTTTAATGAGAGTGTTTCCGTGGGGTTCTTTTCCATAGATGTTTCGTACGTGGAACATTATCTCAGCGTATTAGAACCAATTGGAAAGGCTCTTCACATTTTCGTGGATCGGAGGAAATCTTGATATCAAATGAGTTCTTTACACCAAGGTTCGTTGTATCATACCGTATCGACGTTTCGACCCAAGCTCGGTACGGTACAGTATCGGTGTACCGAGCGATACATCAGGGCGTACCGAGCGGTACACCCTGGTGTACCGAATAATTTTATATTTTTTTCACGTAGTGCTATAGTATAGTATTGTAATGGTATCGGATGGTCCGTATACTGGTAACCTATCGGACCGGTACGTATTGCCCGATATGACAGCTTTACACTATGCCAAAAGTGAGAGAAGATAGCCTCGAGAGTGCTCATCATCCTTCACAAGGAAGAAATTACTTTTGTCTTACCGGTATGATCTTAGGATTCTTCATCAAGTTCAAATGAAGTGAAGAAATAGAATTACAATTAGAATTAGGATTTTAAATAAAAAATTACTAGTGAATTAAAATTTATTATTATAAATATTTCATGTGAGTTCTCATAAATCTCTCAATAATCAATCTCAAAAGTATAAATAAATAAATTTGTAAATATTTAACGAGGTTTATATTTAAATTAAAATTAATTTAAAAATACTTATAATTAATCTCACATAATAAAAAATTGTTTTTCTCGATAGATATATACATACAGCACTATGAAAAATATGCATGCGTTTGATATAATAAAAGATAAAGTAAGAATATAAATTACATTTAAAGAAATAAAAGAATCGAATTGCATATAATTGATCTGACTCACACCCTAATAAATTGAAGCTTTTGAATTCACCTGTCAGTTTGATTTAGACTCAATACCTTCCAAATTCTAACTGGACGAGAACAAATAATATGCTTAAAAACGAATTAGGTAACTAAGAAAAATGAATATATCGATCGGTATCGGATTTATCATGGGATCTATGATCGTAATCTGCTTATCTTATCTTCTCACGTGGAATAACATGCGATTTCCAACCGCACGAATTATTTGTATCATCATCATCATCATATCATATTAAATTAGAGGTTTTGCTGACTTGATGGGACGTGAATCCACTGGAGATTAACTGCTGGCCAGATCAGCCTGACGTGACACAAAATGATATAGAAAGGGGTCGGCGGGAGCAGACCAAACCCTTCTCCATGATTCTGCCCTTCCTTCGTGGGACAGCCAAACTGGGTAGCCACCAATGAGACACTGATCACCTCGGTACTTGTACCTTCCTCCATCAATCTCTCTCTCTCTCTCTCTCTCTCTCTGTGCGCATCCCAACTTAGACCTAGCTAAGAAGCTTTTCCAGTGCTTTCCTGATCTATCTGCATCACCTTCTTCTCGTTTCCATTCATTAATATTGTGAGTTTCCTGTGGTGACAGGAGATCTTTCATTCGATCCTATCATATCTGCATTGAAATGTTTCTGCAGCCACAGATTCTAAAGGTTCACTATTGACCGTGACGGCAGGAAGAGACGACGACGATACGATAACTGATGACAGTAAGAAACGATTAATCTTAGCCCGAGAGCTCGTAAGCAAGCTTTTCTACACAGAGGTGAAAGCTAGCAGAAAGGCAAAGACGAGAGTCGATGACAAACAGTCAAACAGGATAATTAGCCCACATTTGTATGCTAAACTATTTCACCCATTCATGCATCTTCTTTAGAGACGAATACTTTCCCCACCCTGCGCACCAGTTTCATCCAAGAAACCATGGCATAGCATCTGCTTCACGACCTCATTCAATAATTCCATCAAACTTTTACGCTTGACCCATTGCCACCTGCACAGCGATGATAGAGTACTCCCTCAAAAGGGGAGCCTACCTTCCAAGTCGCTCTTAGTTTCGAGGACCATCATCAATATCTGGACATATAGATCAAAGCAGCATGAAATGATGGCCTTACCTTGCATGCAGCTAGCATCATTATTTGACTTGAGACTTGGAGATGGGCAGCTAAGTCGGGACATGTAGTTCTCAAGATTGGAACTTCGCTGGTTCAGCTCCAGTAATGCAACATCTTTCATGCTTACAGGACGACGGGCAGCAAGTCACCGAGTAGTAGAATCTATCGTGACTGGCATATGATGAGATGCATGGCTTATGACTAGCTTTGTATCAGTAATTTTGTGATGATGATGATGATGATGATGATGATGATGAACTCGACATAACAGAAAACAGTAATGTAAATTAATGTTTAATTTCCGCTTGGTGGATCTATGAACATAAAACTTTATTGTGTATATTTTTATGGTATTTAATTACATAGTTAAGTTTGTGATGGCTATCTTTTAATTCAAAGAAAATTAGCATACCAAACCAAAGTCAACTTTCTTTACCACTTCAACTGTATCTGATCAGCAACTTTCTTTACCGTTTTCTGATCTAAAAATCATAATAATATCGATCTTTAATTTTTTTTTATCTTTCTATTCTTTCCACGTGACTATTTAGATCGATCGATGACGACTTACTTAATGTCCAAATAATGGCACGCAAAGAAATGATTAATCGAGTAATAGCATGACTCGATCGATCCAATAAAAGATTTCAGTAAGATACAGTCCATATGCTGAACCAGCAGATCTGAGGAAAGGATTTGATTGGACGTTGTGATGGATGGGAATCTCTTGCGAGGTCAGAGGCTACCATTATATGCTTTTGTGGAGATAGGGTTTGAGGTTGAAAAGACGCATTGCAGAGAGCCTAAGGGAATCTCTCTCTCTCTCTCTCTCTCTCTCTCTGTGAAGATCAATGTTACCCATTCACCCATGGCCATGTTCGTCTTCTTCCACCAACTGTTGCTTTCCTTTCTTAGGTATCCAATTTGATGCACTACTAATGATGAGTTGATGTAGTACCAATGATGATTGTCCACCTTCTCACTTCGGTTGACTCTAAATGTATACTTTTAATTCGAATAAAACACAATAAATGACTCCAAAACGAGTTTACCGGTCATATTATCTCAATCACAACAGTCAATAAGAATCCTCTTCATTACGAGTCCGCTCACCACACAGGAAATACTTCGCGTGCATGAGAAAACCAGCTTCTTCTCGAGGCATGCAGTAATCAGGCAACGTCGTACACACATACACGTACATGGCTAGAGCTTAGATCTCAATCTCAAGTGATAGGGGTATCCCAATCTTTTACGAGATGTGGGAGGTGACCTGTAGTTGTCGTCGATATGTGTTGGAAAGAGCCATAGGCGAGTCCTTTTGACAGCTTTCAGGGCCCTGCCTGGAGTTGTCTGGTCTCTTCCACCGGAGCTTTCATAAGGTTCATCAACCCCAAGGTGGAGTTCTTCTGCTCACACATGCATACCTCACATCAAAAAATTTGCATGAAAATGTACAGACATTGTGCGTACACACTGACTCGAGAAATATTAGTCTCCAATGCAGGCATGGCATGTGGCATTTCGATCGGTATAAAACCATGTCGACCGAAATGCCCACACAAGTGGTGTGCTCGCACAGATGATACATGTATAACGTTAGCATCCAGGGAGGGATTCATATATGCAAGCGTAGCAGAAGAGCCGTGTCGGTTTGGGGTATCAGATGTGATCTTCTATGTAAATGTCATGCAAGCGATGCACGTAACCTATGCCATGGCCGTTCTTACATATCAGTCTTCGTCTCGATTCGTGTCATGCGTTTGATTAGCCCATGGCACTAAAGAAAGTTTAGCTTTGTCACGGCTTTTCACGAATTTGATGTTGCATGGATGAAGTATGATGCATCCCAAAAGAAACTGTATAGTTTAGCCCACGCAGATGGATAGATATATGCACACTCTCGAAATAAAAGAAACTATATAGTTTCACCTGGTTAAAGTAGCTGTATGTAGGAGACAAAAGGATGCATCAAAGGGATTAAAGTAGTGTAGTGAGTGTTAGTTTAAAAGAAAAGAGAGAGAGAGAGAGAGAGAGAGAGAGAGAGAGAGAGAGAGCTGTCCCTCCCATTGTTCGTCCAACCATGACAATATTATACTATGGTTTTTTGGTACAGTATGGTGATGTGATGTAAGCCGATGGAGTAGCTATTTAAGGGGCTTCTCCCGGATTCAGAGCCATCAGCTTGTTCAGTGAAGTGCCCTTCTTCTCTCCCCTCTTGCCTCTCTTCATCAGCGAGCAAGTGGATAATAGGATCTCAAGTATGGGTTGCGTCCTTGTTCTTGTCGAGGAACCCGGGTTCGTATTGGGATCAAACGTATGCATGAGGGGATGAACTCTGTAGTGTGTCGGGCAGGAAATGGGATCGGGTAAAAGAGAGCTTTCTTCAGTCCACTCACGGGTGGGTGCAGGGTTTCTTTAGCTGCCGAATCATTCATCCAAGTATCAAGAACTACATATATGGCACAGCTTGGTATCTGAGTGAATGATGCGGGAGGTAAACTGGATCCTGTGCTGCCTGTGCTTGGACTGAAGGGAGCTCCCTTCTTTGCAACCTCATGCATGAAAGACTCGGTAGTAGGCTTACGATCACCTGCTCTTCATCTTTGATTTTGCTTGGTTCTTTTCCTCTCTTCTTCATTTGGGTTTCTTCTTCTTCAGTAGTTGTGTTCTTCCTGAATGATTCTTTTATGGAGAACTTGTTTTCTGAGTGATTTGTTGGGGGTAACAAATAGCGAAGTTTGATGCTTAGGAGATCATTATTATGAAGCTTGGAGACTACGTAATAGCATTGTGCCATTGCGAGGGGAAGATTGACCAAATATTAGTCATCATTTTTATCACACACACATATATATGTACATATGTATATACTTCGTAATCTTCTAACCATGCCTTCTTTCGATGCAATATGTTATTTGCTTGTGATTCATGTTCTTGTTGACCAAAGAACAGAAGACGGCAAAGAAGACAATGCTGAAGAGCACTGCCAAAACAGAAGGTTTCCGCTGCAGCCGATTTTTCTGACTCCTGGAAGAACGAAAGAAATCATATCAAAGTGGAAGAAAGAAATCATTGTGAACTGCTAAATGAGGCCAACACTTGGATACATTGCTGTCAAACATCAAAGGAAAAGAAACAATCTCACATTTGCAGGAAGGAAAAGGAGTAACAAAAAATATGGGCAGGCGTGACCAAATGATGTTTCTCACATCAGAATGATCACCGTCTTCTGGTGGTGTTCACGTTGTCAGCTCCGTCTGGCGGCGGTTTGATGTACTTTCCCAGCGTCTTCTGCCGCGCCCGCTTCTTTATTCTTCGAATCTTATCTTTGCTCTGCTGTTTTCTCCTCTCTTTCTGCTGCTGCCGCATGTTCCGCTCCCGCTCGTACACCCCCCGCCAAACGACCTCACCGGTTTGCGGCCACAGCCATCTCCGGTCAGGGCGATCGGAGTCTGCTTCCTCCGCCCGATCCTCGTCCATGCCTTTCAGAGTGGCGTATGAGAACCACCTGATCCACATCTGACCTCTCCTTTTCTCCAGCCTGTGCTGCTCCTGCATCGCCCCCGACTCCGGGTTTACAAACACCATCCTTCGTGCACTATGGTACGCCCACACGTTCGCAAGAAGCTCCAGCAGCCGCGAATAGCATTGTCTGTCCTGTAATATGCAGTACCAATAATGTCGGTTTGGAGCTCACAGGCCCTCGAAATCTAATAGAAACTAAGAACTACAGCAGTTTAGTGTTCCCATCCTACATGAACATTATAAATTGCTTGGCTTGAGATAACTTTCAGATGCATGTTCTTAATCTTCCAAGTCCATTAGCTTACAAAACTATGGTGGAATTCCTACTCATGACCTTGCTATTAACAATCAGGATTTCTATCATGGCATTCCTTTTCTTTCTGTCATAAAAATGATAAATAGCAAATGTCACTTTTGAGAGAACAGCACTGAAGATTTACTAGATAGGGAACTTGAAGACAACAATTTGTTCTTGACTGGAATAAGGATGTCATGTCAATTACCATTGGAAGGAACATATGACTACATTATTATAAGAGACTTCAGCTGCCAAGTAAAGATCCAATAATATCTAAAATATCACTGAACAAAGATAATGAAGTTAATGAGTGAATAGTACCTTCGACATGCTCAGAAAACAATGCCCGCTCGTGTGGTGATCATCATACGCCAGTGCATCCATTTCATCTACAAACATCCTGAAAAGAAAATAGGCAGCAAGAGGTATAGAGGCAAAATGAGAAAGTCAATATTGCATTTCAGATATACATTGTGACAAAACATATATACTATAGATATTATCTCAAAATCAAAATATTCAATAAAACTTCGCATGATGACAGATACCACAGATTAGTTGACTACATACAGAAAGCCCACCAAACTTCATAGGAAGCAAATTGAATGTGGTTTCTTTTACCACCAAGTAGATCTAGCATAAATATCTTACCTCTTCTTAAAATTTTTAATCCTCTAATGGAATTGGCATTTCATAATTTCTAATTCCCATAAGTTGGTAGGGTAGCAGTTTGAAAAATCAACAATATTTCTTAGTTGGCATTTCCATTTGAGCATCCACACCATGTAGATCTCTGTTTTTGTTCTGGAATGAGCTTAGATAAATCACTAAAACTAGAATAAATTGTTGCAAGCTCCAGCATAGCCACTAGAACCTTCTAATGAATTGTCTTCTTATGGCAAAGTATTGTCCTTTGTACCTTCCTGTCAATATTAGAGAGCTGCTAGTGGTTAGGCTGATCATTTTGTGGCAATGTTCTTCTGATTCCAATAACCCACACAAAATTTGCTACTACCAAAAAGTGTAATGAGAACTTAAAATGTTATTGCATCATGTTGGATTTAAATGGGCCACAAAGGATTGATATGCACCACTATGACTATTCATCTAATGATCATGTCTGTTGTTTGGTGCCTTCATGCATTGGTATAAACCAGGATGATTAACCTTGTTTGGGTTTGTGATAATCTTGATAAATCAAAAATCTCATTTTCTTTCACTACTACTGGCCATAAACCATGTAGTCTTCTTTTTCATCAAACATTAATTATTCAATATCATTATAGACATAATGCAAGTAGTTGTTCAACAAGTGCTAACCCTATGAAAACCCATCAACATGGATGCGCCATACCTTGAAAACATGACAAACTCTAGGAAAGACCTCGTTGGCAAAACCCAGCTGTGCATAACCGACCAGGAATCCCCATCTTTTGGCATCTGAGGCAATGAATTCCAATCAAGTTGTATATTGTACATTCTTCGGAGAACCTCAGCAACAGCAAACCTTCATAAAGTAAAATAAAGCTCTAAAATAAGTAACTGATCTTTCATGAATACACTAAATTTCAAAAGGCGTCTCCATCATGTCAAGCTTTCTAAACTCTTTCAAGCATAATCCCCAAGAATTATGTATGCAGTGATAAAGAAGCAGTCTTCTTGTAACCAGATGGAATGGTTAAAACTAGCTACTACCAGGTAAGACTTTGTGCTTTGGATTTTAAATGCCACATCAGTTGCTCAGATGAGACTAGCCACGAGAAGTGAAACTTCCAAAACAAAATAAAAGAATGGAAGATGCATGACTGTATTTAACAAAATCACATTGTTTCAAGTCAACAAAAGTTCATCTTAAGTCTAAAGCCCCATAATCTAGGTGTGGAAACCTAGCGTGTTAATTTTGGATATGTATCTTGAACATACTCTATATGTGTAGCTTTCATCATAAAAGTGTGTGAAATCACAGGTTCCTTAACACGCAGTTTATAGTAGCTGGAGAATGATCACTATAAGCTTTTCTTGTTTGCACTAAAACTTTTTGTATATTGGAATGTATTGACAAGAAAAAGATACAGGAATGACAAAATCATCTGCCTGACCTGCAGTTTCCAGCATTTATGGCATCACAAAAATCCCAAAAATCCAGATGCTGAGGATTTCTTGGATCTTTGTCCAACCGAATCCAGAAGTACAAAGCATCTCCATGCCTTCGTTTTTGAATGGCCTCCAAGAGTTTGGCCTCAGCTTCTTTAGATAAACTGTTCTGTAGATAGAAATAAATACCACAGTTAACCCATTTAATGAAACAACAGTTATGTTGCCGATTATTAGTCTCTACATGTTTCATATGCAATCACAACATCATTTAACCACTGTGTTGAAGGTTTTAGATACAAGTTTTCATATTGAATTTCTAGCCTCCGTGCTTCCATAAAAAGAATTAAGCAAAGAAAACCATATTTATCTGCAAATATAAAATAAGTTGGCCAAGAATCAAGAGACAAACTATTGCACTTTCTGCCTGCTACATTTTCCAAAATGAACAATCAAGTAACTGCAAACATATTCAGTGTATGTCATCAAGGCATTCCCCTTCGAAACAGTAAAACAAAAAAAAATGATTAACATATATAGCAACTAATTATATCTATGTTCAGCAGCTTCAGTTAGTTCAATTGGAAAAAGAGCATTAAACAATTAGTGATAAACACACTGAAATAAGATTAAAGATTAAAGGAGAGCAGAAAATGGAACAAGAGAAGGAAAGAACAAGCTGCAAGAGTAACAAGTGTGCTACAAGAATGATTTTTGTACGTTGTCACCAGAAGGCAAAATTATGGGAACAAAACAACACTGCATATGGAAAATAGAAATATAGAACATAATAGTAAAGAAATTGCATGTGACAAATTGGCAACATTGGTGAATCCAAAGCAATGCAACAAGGGAGAAGCCTCAAAAGCCATGGTGTTACTACCAACTTAGGTCATTTCAATGCCATAAAAGCTGAGACCAAGGCTTGTTCTACAGCAGTTGCATGCAGTGAAAAATAAGACAATTAGTGCAAAAGATTTACAGATACCTA
The DNA here is from genome assembly GCA_004837865.1 of Musa balbisiana. NCBI lineage: Eukaryota > Viridiplantae > Streptophyta > Magnoliopsida > Zingiberales > Musaceae > Musa > Musa balbisiana. The sequence goes on along the minus strand of CM017191.1, from coordinate 6,483,595 downwards.
ACAGAAATGCTATTATTCTTGTATACCATGTTATGACATTCAAACAACCCATATAAGTTATGGAGCACAAGGAGAATATGCCATCTCAGTTTCTCACCATAAAAGCTGTGTCTTGATCTGACTGAACCTCTATCATGTACACAAAAAACAAAATTTGGCATGGTTACTTGACCCAACAGGGGACCACTAAAATCTGGTTAAAGTATAAATTGCATGCATATAAATACATAACAATTCATGACTAGACAAGAGGTCCATGTGGCTCCAAATGCCAAAGCCAAAATACTAATAGTAAGCTCATCTGTCTTATATACCAATAAACCTATCATCAATTCCCGATGTGGAATTAAATGGGGTACTATGGTTTCTCCCTACCTAGGCTCGACATCCTTGTCAAGTCTTAACACATCAAACCAGGCTACATCCTTGTCAAGTCTTAACACATCAAACCAGGCTACATCCTTGTCAAGTCTTAATACATCTACCCAAGCTTCACATCCTTAGTCGAGTCATAACAAATGGCCCACATGCATTCCAAATAGGTTCTTCTAATCTTATTTAGAAAATCAACCATATCCATTCCCTATATGGGACTAATCGAGGTATCACACAACAATCCAATGGTTAATATCATAAGTTACTACCAACTTAGGTCATTTCATCGGCCATAAAAGCTGAGACCAAGGCTTGTTATACAGCAGTTGCCATGCATGTGAAAAAATAGACAATGAGTGCAAAGATTTACAGATACCTAACAGAAATGCTATTATTCTTGTATACCATGTTATGACATTCAAACAACCCATATAAGTTATGGAGCACAAGGAGAATATGCCATCTCAGTTTTCTCACCATAAAAGCTGTGTCTTGATCTGACTGAACCTCTATCATGTACACAAAAAACAAAATTTGGCATGGTTACTTGACCCAACAGGGGACCACTAAAATCTGGTTAAAGTTATAAATTGCATGCATATAAATACATAACAATTCATGACTAGACAAGAGGTCCATGTGGCTCCAAATGCCAAAGCCAAAATACTAATAGTAAGCTCATCTGTCTTATATACCAATAAACCTATCATCAATTCCCGATGTGGAATTAAATGGGGTACTATGGTTTCTCCCTACCTAGGCTCGACATCCTTGTCAAGTCTTAACACATCAAACCAGGCTACATCCTTGTCAAGTCTTAATACATCTACCCAAGCTTCACATCCTTAGTCGAGTCATAACAAATGGCCCACATGCATTCCAAATAGGTTCTTCTAATCTTATTTAGAAAATCAACCATATCCATTCCCTATATGGGACTAATCGAGGTATCACACAACAATCCAATGGTTAATATCATAAGACTTGAACAAGGTCCACCGATAGGCAATCGACTAAATGTTTATTGTTTATCCATAAATAAATGATGTTGGTTGTCAAATGAATGGCGTTGATAAGTGTAACAAACCGAAAAACATGGTAGCTTGTACTTGTTGAGAAACAAAAAAAAAGGTAGAAGATTTATGACATAACCCAGAAAGCGTTGTCAGCCATCTCATCCTAAATATGTGGTGAAGATTAACATGACTTTTTGAGTCTAGTGATTGCTAAAGTTAGGTAAAGAAATTTATACAAGTTATCAAGTTCAGAAATATTTCTACTGTCATAAAGCATCATTAAAAAAAACTACTTTGGAAAGTAGAAACAAAATTTAACACAACATTGCTATTTGAACAGGAAAAACAGGGATTTTAGCCTTCAACAATAGAGGCATTGCCACAAAAAACACATTGATCTATACAAACTGTAAAATTATTATAAATCAATACAAACCTTCCTAGCTGAAGCTCTCCATGATTGGAAACCAATCCAAGCATTCTTATGTACACGATCAATCCGGTTAGCCAAAGCAAAGAATGCTCCATATTCACCAAGCACATCTCGGTAATATGAATTACTTAAAAGTGGAAGACGAGAAGAAGCATCTATATCATCAGCTCCAGGTCTTCGGCCTTTAGAGGACTATTAAATAACAATATTTCGTGGTTAGCAGGAAAGATCTGTAAATAGCCAGTCTTAATGACAATAAGAACTGTTTAATTGTTAAACATAAGAATTGTCATACTGATAGGCACGTGCTGGCATGGGTCAAGACATACCATGCCAGACGGGTACTGAACAAGTTCTGTCGACATATGCCAGTGGCGCTAACATATGACTAGGCTAGATTTGGTTTGACAAAGCACAGAATCATACTTATGCTGATAAGGTAACGACCAAACTCCCTTGCCCAGAAACAATGGTCATTGGATTAGAGTACAATCATCAAAAGAAGCTTCTTGTGCTATCCTTTGAATGCCTAATAATGTATGCAGCATAACCAAACAAGACGAGAAGACCCAACCTACTAAGTACTCAGTAAACTAGATATTATCTATATTTCAACAAATTATCTAACTTTTTGCATATACATGATTCCCTCAATTTTTACATGTTCAGTAACTTCTGAAAGAATGTAAAGTTTCCACAATTCGTAGGCATAAGATTAGAATTTTGAAACATATGATCACCTGCTTTGGCTAAGACTAGTATCTAACATATGGATGCAAGTTATCAGTGTAATCACCAGCCAGCTTTTTCTCTTGTAATTAATTGATACAGGGATGGCAAGGTGGCTATATATCTTTTCCTTCATAAAATACTTTCAGTAATCGTTGTCACTTTTCTTTATGATCATTATGGAATGACGTATTGAAATGATGTTTTGATAACAAATTTGTCATAATATAAGATTTTTCAACGACTTACTAAGCCAACTCCACGATAGAGAGAGGTTTGGTGCAGGAAAGGCCAAGCCCCTTCACCAAAATAAGGTTCATATACACACAGGAGCTGACCTGTCCGCTCAAGCTCTCTTTCATCTCTCTCATGCAATTCATTTCTTGCTCTGTCAGCTCTTTTAGAACTCCTATAGACTTCCTCCCATGTTCCGTGAGGCTGATCACTCCTATCCTTCAACTGCATCGAGTTTCAACAGAATATGCTCTGAGGAAAAGTGGTTAAAAGAAAGTCAATACAAATTGTTAAACGATAGTGAAATGTAACAACCCTACTTTCTCACCTCTTCTTCTTCTATTCGCCTTTTAGCATTCATCATCTCTATGCTTTTCTCTTCCTCCCAGGCTATCGAGGAAAATGCTTCATCGAAACTTGCAGAAGTATTAGCAGAATTTCTTTGATTGAACTGCTCCTCAACTTTGTCTAACATTTTATATCTTTTAAAGCTTCCGTTCAGATTATCCATGCCCCTAATATTCAAAAAAAGATCCCATTGCCATTCCTCTCTTAGTTTCACAGGTATCTCTTCAATAGGCTTAGGAGGTGCAATTTCTGATGGAAACTTGACAACCTTTTCTAGCAATGAAACATAGCCTTGGATTGTTTCAGTTGCCATTAAGTTTCTGGCATGCCTTTTCCCATCTGATGCAACTTGCTGAGCAGATAGAGACAATTTTCCATTTGAAACTACTTCAAGCAAAATCTTACTCAGTGTGTCAACTCTCTCTTTAGAAAAAAGATATGCATTCATCCCATTGACAACCTAAGCCATAGACAACGCAGTCATTCATTATGAATATGATGCAAGAACTGGCAAAACAAAGAGGTATTTAGACATCTACGTACATATTTGCTAATCATGACAAGGTCTGGAGCAACAACCAACTTTCCTAGACTCAGAGCTTGCATAAGAATATTAGGAAAGAATTGCTCCTCAAGAAATGATCCATATATTACAATATCTGCTATGTCCATAAAGTTGTTCATGTCTTGATCAACTATAATATTTTCCACAATGCTGTTTGGAAAGCCAACCTTCTGGGCAATTGCCTGAAATTATTCATAGGACAATGACATTAAAGAATAGAAATTGAAAAAAAAATGGATCCAGAAACAAGAAGCAAGCTCGGGAACATTGGAGCAAGGATGAATGATGACTTTAAGAAAGAACATTACCTCCAAAGCAGTCCTGCTTGTAGCAGTCAAATTGGGACTCAAAATGCCAATTTTTAGAGAAGAAAAAGAAGTATTCACATACGGAAGCTGCTGGAGCAGTGGTGTTAGTGCTTCCAGGATCAATGCATGCTCTATTAACATACCACTATATGAAAATTGACTGCTGACAATAGCAATGACAAAGTCCTCTTGTCCATAACCCATATTTTCTTTTAAATTATGGTGTTTCTGTTTAGCTGAGCTATCTGCCTCCCATGCTTCAGCAGGAGAACCAGGAATAACCAGAAAGTTATCAACATCAAATTCTGAATACATCATCTGAAGAACAGAAAAAAGATTGATAAACATTATAATACAAATCTACCAATTTATATCTGAGCCCCGTGTGGATCAATATCAGTGAAAAGATTCAGCATGACAAGAACATATTACCGGCATTATATACATTGGAAAAACTACAACGGTAGCTCTACTAAAAGCTTGCTTCCAGCCACTCAAAAGCTGAACCTGACCATTTGCAGCATATTTATTTAGATGAAGGGATAGAGACCTTTCATGGATGGTCCAGATTACAGGTACATTTTTAAAAGGCTCCTGCAAAAGACTGTAAGCCAGCATGAATATATCACCTTGAAAGAAATATAAGCACTTTTCTGATTTAGATTACTATTAGTAACATATGAACAATATTTAACAGTGCATTTATTTCATTTTTTCTTACTCCTTTCAAGTTTTATGGAGTCTATTCCAGATGCATCAATGAAGCATACGATCCTTCTATTTTGGAAATAGTTCCATTAGAGCACGGAACCACTGTGAGGAAGCATGTACAGTGCCAGTGGCATGGAAGATTAAGGTGAATTTAGCTGCAGCAAGATAAGCAACTCCACTTATGACCTCCAAGATCACACCACTAGAATGATCATGGATGAGACCCCAATCTTGAGACCTACCAGTTAAAAGGCCAAGAGCTCCTCTGTTCCTTTACCCTCTACCTATGCTGCTGGCTGTGGGCACTGCAACTGCAGCTAGCTAGAAGCAAAAGGAAGAGCGAGAGAGGCAGAGGTGCATAATGGAAAGGGGAAGGAGGAAAAGAGAGACAAAGTAGGAAACAGGATGAGCAACAAAGTGGTGGAGGTAAATAGATTTCGGGCTGCACGAATGGTAACATAGCATGGATGCTATAAGTAATTTAACCATTCAACCTATCAAGATCAACAGTGGATAAGGATAGTTCTCATAGCTATTCGGTTTATCATCAACAACTCAAGTTTGTCAACCTGTTAAATTGAAAGAAAAGTCAGGAGGTGTGTTTTTAACAGACAGAAACTGACATTAACTGGACCTACGACAGAAACCAAGCTAAATCAAACTGAACTCAATTTGGTTCAATTTTTTGGGTTTTCTTGGTTTGAATTATCAGCCATACCACAGAGAATAAAAACAAGGTAGCAAATAAGAATTCAGATTTTTTTTAATGTCTAGTTAGAAAGTAAAACCCAGCAGGCCTTTATAAAGGTGCAAGTATGGGGCCTATGGGCTACACCATATATTTTGATTCGGGATACATGGAGAATAAGACTAGTTGGTTCATTGTTTTGGGTCATGGTTCATATTAAAATTACTCATGTAACTTGCTTGCTACTTTGGGCAAAATATATTGGTGACTAATACATCTACTAAAATATACAAAGTAAAAGAGTTAACTACTTGCTTTTATCTTTTAGTGTTTTATTGTCTAAGCTTATTTTGTGCAATTCAAGAGTTAGAATGTACATGGGCTTCATTTCCTTTGGTTAATAGTTAGTAAATTTACATCTGTAGAATTCAATTTCAACATTTAAAATCAATTACAATGGTAATAACTAATAACTTGAAAATATAAAAACATCAGATAAGCATGTCAAACATAATATATACAGGTACAGTGAACAATATCTCTGACAGTAACTAGTTTAGCATCCATATAGAACCAAAAAAATGAATTTTCAATGAAATCTCAAACCAAACACAACAAACTACACTGAAGAATCTGCATGTTAAGTCATTAAAGTGTGAAAATAGAATTAGAATTGTGGAAGATGAGTTTACCATGAAATCAAAGGCCTTGAGTCCAGAGAACTCACAAGAATACCATTATAGCTGCAGAAAGAATGTAAAAAACCCAATCAGAAAGCAATTTATCAAGAAATTAATAATGTTTCTATCAGAAGACACTCTTAAGCACATTAAGAAAGTAAATATATAATATTTTAACTAGCTCCAGGTCAACTTTGTCACTTACTCTAACCAATCTATGGTGATTTCTTGTTTCGTTGTTATAGGCAGGATGCTAACAGATACCCCTATAGTCTGCCAAACAGAATGAACAGGACCATCTTCAAATGAGAAGACCTGCAACATATGAAATATTTTGTCAGAATGACATGAAAACTAATTTGACCAATCAGTACGATATTCCACATTAGTAGTAGATCATCTTCCCAGTGAATGACATGAAAACTAATTTGACTAATCAGCACAATATTCCACATTAGTAAATCATCTTCCTAGTGGATAAAAGAGTCAACTGAATCATGGAAGAACAAAGAACTTTATAGAACATGTTCTGAAGCCCCACAGTGAGCACAATCCTCCACTATGTAGACAATTTTTCCAATAAAAGCCCTCCAAAAGGATTTTAAAGAATAGGAAAAGCTTTGAAAATGAAGCATGAAAATACATTAAATCACTCTATCAATTTGCACTAGGGTCATATTACACGTGTCACGACCCGGGCCCCATAGACTAATTGTCCTATCAACTTCGTTGAACCCAAACCACTGAAAGTTGATACTAGTACACCCTCCACGCTATGACAGGTCCTCTTGACTCCATCCATAGGTAGCTTTTTTCTGCTTGAGCTCTCTCATCATGTCTCAATACTAGGTCGACTATGATACCAAATGTCACGACCCGAGCTTGGTAGGCTAATTAATCTATCAACTTCGTTGAACCGAAATCATTGATCAAAATGCTTAAACTGAGGTTGATAATAGTACACTTATTAAACTCTTGTGAGCCAATCTTAACTTTGCTCACTTCCAATATAGGACTAATCGGGGAGTTACAACATGGGTTTCCATCTATGAGTTCCATATTCATAGCTCAAGTTACTTTTAATGGGATGGACAACTATGCATTTGTGACGTTTAACTTGTAACCTGGAGCTTCCAACTTAGCAGTTGAAGTCACATATCATATTTATATATATAGGAAAAAAAATTAAAAAATATAATATTTCACATGGCGTAATATGTTTTTCTATGAAGCAGATCATTTGAAAGGCCAGCTACAACTTGCAATGGTGCATTGAAGTTTGAGAAGATTGAACCATGCAATCGAAACCTAATTGTATTCACTAGATTTTAAAATCATTTATTTTATGAATTTTTAGCTATAACTGAACAAGTCAAGTAATTGTTTTTCATTTACCCAGGAAAAGCGAAATTATTTTCATGCTGAAAACTGCAGATGGCTCAGTAAATTTGACTCAGCTATGGGTTTCGTTTTCATGGTTCAAGTTACTTTTAATAAGATGGACAACTGTGCATTTATGAGGTTTAATTTGTTGTACTAAACCTGAGGCTTCTCTGCCACCAGATCTTAACAGTAGAAGTCATATCTTATATTGTCTGTAATGTGTGCATATATAGGGGGGGAAAACGTAAAAAGAGAATACTTCACAAGGCTTAACATATATCTCCATGAAACAGCTCCTTGGGAAAGCCAGCTAAAACATGCAATCGGAATTGAACATCGAGAAAATTGAATCATTCAAACCGAACCTAATTATATTTTTACCAGATCAAAAAATCGTTTTTATTGAATTTTTAGCTAAAACCGAACAGGTCAAGCAATTATTTTGTCATTTTCCCAAAAAAACAAAACTGCGGATGAATCAGTAGATTCGACTTCAAACTCAACTGCAGTCACTTCATCTACAAGCCAATGAAATCAACATCAATCTTTTTCTACCGAAATGCAGCATCAATCGCTTTCGAAACTGACCTCAACATCATAACCGATCTCCTTGAGGACGCTTGCAATGCTGACCATCTGCAGCTGCATGGCATCGGGGAGCAGATCCGGGAACACCTGCGCACCAAGAAAAAGAACGGAAACCCACCGCCATGAGACACCCACCCATTAGCAACACCGCCGGAACCAATATAACTAGCACAAAGAACCGAGAGCCACCAGCGCAAGCAGCGGCTTCCGGAGCCCGAACCGCCGCGGTGGTCCGCCCCCGAAAGCCCCGGAGGCCGACGAATTCGCCTCCCGACTCTCCCTTTCCCACCTCTCCAGCAGCTTGGTGGGCACGAAGCGGATCCCTTCCCCGAAGTCCAACCCCTGGATCTGGGCCAGTCCCCCGCCGCCGGCGTCCCTCCCTCCGCCGGGCCGCTCGACGGCGGACCCCGGGAGGAAGGCCTGGAAGAGCGCGATGACGAGTAGGAAGGCGGCGACGGTGAGGACCCACTGGACGTATCCGACCTTCTCGGAGAAGAGGAAGCGGGCTAGGCGGGATCGAGCGCGGTGGAGGGAGGAGCGGCCGGCGGCGGGGGGCGGGGAGGAGCGGAGGAGGGGGCTCCGCTTCGGCGGAGCTCCTACTACGGCCGCCTCGAGGGAACCCATTCTACTGGAGAAGCATGGAGGAGGAATTGAGCTTTAAGAGCAGCGGTAGTTAGTGACGGCTTCGTACGGCGCCGGAAGCCACGAAGGGAAAGAACGGGTCGGGAAGAGTAGCGTAGCGTTCGAGCAGAGTCGGAAAGAGTGGTGGAGCACTCACTGTGGGCGAACATGGGAATAAGGGAAAGGCTGGTGGGGTAATCGGACGAAGGATAGCGACGCGGAAGGCTACGCGGACGATCCGTAACCGTACATCCATTGTCGGGAGCCGGGTGATGTGATGACAGCTCCCTTCGTCTTTGGAATAGGAGGGATTTCTCATGAAAAGTAGTAATTTACCACAACACCCCTATTTTCATTTTGACCTTTTGCCCTCCGATAGAATTATATATACGAAGATACCCCTCAATCTCCAATGCCACGTTGATGGCGTCCGAGTACGTACACGTGTAGCATCCTAATTTTCTCAAATAAAAATATATTTTGTTTATTTCTCCCAATAATTATATTATATCCTATATTGGGTAGTATCAATTTTGAAGATAATATCTATTTTCTTTTTTAACTAAACAAAAGTGTTTTCTTCACATAATATCTATTTTTTTTGTATGGAATAGACCGATTATATTATTTTTATATTATATAATAGTATTTTTAGTAATACTAAAAAAATATTATGTTAAAGATATTATAATATGGTGTAAAAATACTGTAAATATAATTTAAATTAAAAAAAATACTGTTAAAGATATTATAATATGGTGTAAAAATACTGTAAATATAATTTAAATTAAAAAAAAATACTGTAGTACAAAAATATTGTAACTGATTCTATGGATCGGTCCAAAAAAAGAAAAAGAAAATTAAAGTGTTAGAAAACAAAGAATGTTTGTTATGAAATTCTGAAAAGTGCTTTTTTTTTCCGGAAAGAGATTATTTCGGAGAAACTTTCAGAAAAATAATGTTGAGGGCATCATCGTCATTAACTCTGCTTTTATCTTTGTGGCATTAATGTGACGTCGCTTGGTCGGCTCAAAGGTCAGAACGAATCGACGTTCCTTTCATAAATAGCAGCTCACGCGTGCAATCAGAACTGCTCGCTAACATCGAAACCTCCCTTAAAAGATTTCCTTGTGCCTCTAAATACGACGGATTTGTTTTGACGTGAATTCTTATGGCGAGACAGTAATACGTCGTGCATTAAGTTTCGCGGTGATGGATGGACGGATGCGAGTAAACTGGAGGGACCAAAGGGAAAAGACATGCCGAGGACTCGTCCCATGTGATGGGTGCCACCCCATGTCTCACGAGATCTCCCCATCACATTGAACGTGGACCCCCACGCAAAGACATCCACCGATCCAAGAAGACATTACATACGTATGAGTACCTAATGTTTCGACGGTCTGATGGAAAGAATAAGATAATGAATCTACCTGCTGCAAGGACAGGTTGTGATCCTAATTAATCTTAAGCCATCAGGCGATGTAGTATATTATCATCAAAGGTCTGTGTCGATCTGATCACCAGCTATTCAGCAACTTGTTGGCTTGCGAGGAAGATCGAAATGCCAGATGTTGAAGACGATGCCTCACCTACCGATAACGCCCGCCAAGTGGTACCGATGGGGGCAGTGTTGTGGACACACTGTTACCCTGTCTTGCGTTGTAGGGACGCCACATTAAACAGGATGTCACCGAGAGGCTGGTGATCGAAGAAGCTTTCGTGGTCGACGCCTATAACGGTGGGGTAAGTGCCGAGTGGTGCTTCTATGGACGACAGTGCAGAGCGGCAGCATCCATGTTCTTCCAGCTTGGCAGCGCCCAGCGCTATAAGAATGGCTTTGATAGTGCTGTAATGCAGAGTGGTGGGAGAGCAAAGGCATTGATACTTTGAGCGATTCCTTGCGGGATTCGCCCTGCAGCTTTACATGGATGCGTGCGAGCTTATATTAATGCAGAGTAAGTGTATTCTCACAAGTGGGACATGCCTCTGGGCTCCCTCTTTAAAGCCTCCAGCCTGACAAGTGAAGTCCAGATCTCTGCGTTTGTTTGGAAAGCACGTAGAAAACTAAGCAGCGTCGTCTGTGGTCAGATCGAATGCGTTATTTTATGTATTTGTTATAGCATATTTTGATTCACACTGATCATCTTATCATTCAAACAAAGACTTGGATGGAGAACCAGAAATGCACCTTAAAGCTACAAGAGAGTACGGATTGAAACCAGATGATAGAGAGTACGGATCAGGAATATAGCTGGCAGAGCCATCCAACAAAGAAGAACGTTGTCTCTGTGGCTCTGGTTCGACTCTCCTCTTCTTGGCACCGCCCGCGGCCAATCCAGCAGTCGGAGTCAAGGCAGAGCAGAGGCAGCCGCCACCCTGAAAGCAAGTGCTGGAGCGAAGATAACAGTAGGAACGATTGCCCTCTTCGAGGAAATGAGGAGGCCCGGAGGAGTCATCGGAGACCATGGACAGGTCATCCTCCTCCTCTTCTTCAAAGGGACCACTTTTGCCCCGGACGAGAGGGTGAGGTCACTCACCAAAGGACTAGTCGCAGTAGTCAGTCCAACCAAATTGACATTTGCTGCTGCAATCTGAGCTAACGTCTTCCTCAGCTCCTCAATCCCTAAAGAATTGAGCGAATCAGGCGATGAACACCGAAAGCAGAATGGGCCTAATTCGACCCAAATGGTTGGCCCATTTTATTATATTTAATATTGTTATATATTCAGGACAAATATTATTCGGGGATGTAGCTCAGATGGTAGAGCGCTCGCTTAGCATGCGAGAGGTACGGGGATCGATACCCCGCATCTCCATTTCTTCTATTTTTTAATTATTTTTATTTCTGAAAACGAAAAACTGTTTTTGAAAAAGTGACACAACAATATAAAAAACCACTAATAAAAAATATATAGACATTAAAGCAATAAACCATATGTGTTATATTCCACTCCAATTGGATACAATTTTGGTAAACAATAATTCAACAATATAAGAAATATAATAATTTTAGTAACATTTCAACAAATCTGAAAAGCTAACAATGATTTACAGTAAAATAAATTGAAATATATATATATATTTTTTTACAAAGAGTAAGCAGAGATTCGAGCTTATAAATTATCAAAAATCTTTACCAACTAAACTAATTGATATTTTTAAAATAAAAAATATTATTATTATTATTATTATTATTATTATTATTATTATTATTATCATAATATCATGCTAAGTACATGTAAAAAAATGTATAAAAGTTCATACAACCATTTTTTTGTTTCCATGATGAAAAATATACTTTAAAAAAATTAAAAAGAATCTCCTAAAGATCTTGAAAAACACATATATGCAACAAATACAAGGCATGTATTTTTTCAGAACGTATATGAAATTGCAATTTTCCAAGATATATGTAACAACAACACCTAACCCATCTTTATTGTATGGCATGATGATTGACAAAGTTGAACATACAAAAGAAACAAACAGATATACAATTTTGAAATGTGCAATACATGAAAAGAAATCCACATAATTTTATAAGGTAAACAACACAACATTGTGTAGATTTATTCGAGTAATCATCAAAAGGTCATTTCAACTCTCACCTCACTCATCTCACACCATATACAGACTATAATTCACAATGATAACAAGATCCATCTAAGACCAACCCACATCCATTTTATAAGCTGCTTTATCAATCATTCCATCTCCTGCCATTACTAATGCTTGCATCTCTGATCCAGCATTAGTACACTATCATCGCCATAATACATCAAGTAATTCTCAGCTTCCATGCATCTGGGATTATTTGCGCAATCTTTCCATCCATAAAGCAATTGGACAACCAGTTGTTCCTGGCAGTGCATTGTGGCAAGACACAGTTCATCCAACTTTAACATATACTAGAATAGGAGCAACTCCATGACAGCTTACAGAAATACTAACGATATCAGATGATTCATAAGATCACCATTGGTATAAAACAGCTCTTAACCATGGTATAATAAGTACCAACTTAACTTAGATCCACATCATAAAACCCGGAGTGTCCATGGACATCTACTTAAGAACTCAAAAAGTGAGAGTTGCAAGCAAAAATGGATAAGCGGACATTGCAACAATTGAAGCACCATTCAGTAGCAAATGAATTGCCAGGATCAACTGCAACCACACAATACCTTCTTCTTTATTGGAACTTTTTATCCTTCAGAGGCACCATTGGAATCTTGCTCAAGTATTTCACGTGAATCACAACATAGTGCTTCTTGAACTCTGCCTCTGCCTTCTCTGCAAATGCATCGACCCTGTCCTCATATTTCTCATACAGAACAGGAACCGTGTACAGCGCGACAAATGCTGTTCCCGATACACAACGATGTTAAAAGTCTAAAGATGCAGAAAAAAGGATAAAAACACTCAATGAGCTATCACAAAATTTAGATTACCTATGTAAAATAACATCAAGAAACTGCAGCAATTGGCAATGATCGATAGAACCCACAATGCAGCAGCAGCCTAAAATCAAAGCACAAGCCATTAGGGACCCAAAACAATGCACCAAAACTACCAAACGTCTTGGACAGAATACAATAAGCAGCATACAGCAAGAAACTTCTTCAGGTCACGCCCTGATGCGATGTCCCTCAGTGCAACCAAGACCCGGTTGATCACGTATCGAAGTGAAAGCACAACGTTCAGAGCTAGATCCTCAGAAATGCTCACCTCGGGAACGTGTGGCCGCGACCTGCCAAAGAAAGCACGAATAGTAGTGGAGCCATTGGAGATAAAGGAAAAAACAGGACAGAGCAACATGAATCACAGAGATAGATAAGCTCACTTGCTGATGAAAGTGGTCGCATTGGACCAGAGGAAAATAATGGCCAGAGAGAGGATGAGCCCATGGCACACCAGGGTGATCAAGTGGTACTCCATCAACTCGAAGAAGACCCAGATAGCCGTCACCGCACCAAACGTCGAGGCGGAGACCTTCTTGTTCCTCCATAGGAAAACATCAGCAGCTGCTCAAGATTGTTCATCGGATCATCGGAGTCGATACGACAAAGAGACGAATCTAAATCTAAAGTTTACTTCTCAAGCTAAAAGCTTATAATCAATCGAGACAACCCACATAGTTCGATTCGATAAAGTTTGCAGGACCTGATAAACCAAGCATAAATCGAGGTCAATAAGGTTCCTTGGGCCGAATTAGGGCTTACATACTATAAAAAAAAATGTAACTTTTCTCGTAAAAAGATTGACGAACAAAAGAGATACGGATGATTCGCATCAAGACTACCCAAATTACTTGGAACACATGATCGAGGCTAAAGCAATCAAGAAAATATATCCGAACAGAATCCAAGCAAGATCATCAAATGAAGAAAGCACAAGGAGCTCGTACGTTTCCCGCCGCCCAAGACCTTATGGACCGGCTTCTCGCGGCCGAATAGCCGGTAGATCTTGGCCTTGACGGCCTCGGCGGCGGCAGACGGTCCCCTCGAAGATTTCTCATCGTCCGAATCCACCACCGACGAAGAGTGTCGTCCGTGGAACTTCTCCAGCAACGATTCCTCCCTGTGCTCCGCCATCTCTCTCTCGCTCTCCGTGCGGGAAGAAGGGGGTGATCGGCGGCTCTTAAGCAGGTATTAAGGGGCCCGGGCCACGGAGACGCGATCACGACCGTCGAATCGGGCGCCGCTCGGTTTGATTAACGGGCAATATGGAAATATGTTGATTGATAGGGGCAATATTGTCCAAAAAGAGTTGAACGGCTGTTGGTTTGACGGCGACGGCGCGGTGATTTGGTTCGTATGGGACTTTGACTCGCGTCCCGACGGCGACGTTAGTTTCCCGTTGCCTTTTTCTTGTTGTACTGGCCCGCACGCCCACCTCACGTGCCGTTGTGGTAGATGAAACGCGTAGGTAAGCCGGTAAGAGAGGCCGATGGCACGCGGTGCGTCATTGGTGGGACCCGAGGCGACACGGGGAAGAGAGGTCCGAGAGAGGGCAAAAGCGGGATCTCGTACATCTTTGGAGTTCGTTTTTGTTCCCGCCCTTTTGTGCTGCCCGTTTGAACCCGCGAATGCCTCAATCAAATACGAGTGTTTTTTTGTTCCTAAAGCTAAACAATATTGTTAATTCAGATATTGGTGGTAAAGATAAAAAATACTTGAATTATATGTGAGTTTTTGTTTCATAAAGATAAAGAATATTATTAATTGTTGCAAGTCATCGATATTGATTCAAAATCAATTATGTTTTATTTTATGTTCGTCTCATGTTGAAAGATGTTAGGTAAAGAGGAGGCCGAGCTATTGTAAATCAATTTAACTAAGTAGTAATAATACAATCTTGAACAAGCGATTCACAATACTAATATGATCGAATCAACTTAAAATATTATTCTAATAATTAAAATCTTGATCCTACTCAATATGTCGAGACACGATATAGACTAAATGATATAAGGATTATGACACATCGAAGGCTATTGGTGCCTCACCATCATGTGATTAATATCTCATTGTCATGTGGCTAATACTCTATTATTATTTAGATGACAAAATGTCTTATATTTTTTTAAGTTTGATGATATGTGATTATATTTATGATTGAAGGAAGTATGTAATATTTTAGGCATTTAACTACGAGTTCGAATATAATAGTTCTTTGTCTCATTATATCTCCAAACTCAAACAATCAAACATAATTTTTTTTTTATTTTCTTCAATAAGATAAAAGTTTAATAAGCATCATATCTCCAAAATTTACAACCAAACATAAAGTTTTTTTTTCTCCAAAATTTACATTTTACGTGTACATATAATACTCCAAACATGTAAATATTTCATGTACGTAACTGCCCTCGACATCCACGTAAAGATCTTCTATTGTCGACATTGACATTCTATGAACATGTCATCGACACATCACATCTGAAATCAAATAATAAGGTTTATAATGTTTAGAAACCAAGGACAGATGTATTGATTTCATTATTAGAAACGATGAGGATGTTACTGTACTTGGAAGCTGTAGTTTTACTTTTGATAGGAATCGATTAGCAAGTGGAAACAAGGTGTCAATGATGTCTCTTATTTTTAGTTTTCTTAATCGATGTTCTTATTTTTTTTATTATCATAAAAATATTCACATCTAATGTCTCTTTCTTTCTTTGTGGCGACGATGACGCTCCTTTAGAGTGAAATTATACATGGCAACAGTAACGCTCTCCATCGCTCCTGTCTATCTCCTTTTCTTACGCGAGATCTTATCGTTTTTATTTGACCTAGCCCACTCGAATTATCTCTATCGAGAAGTATTTAGGATATTAAAAAATAATAAAAATACCAAATTAGAAAATTAAAAATGAAATATTAATCATCCCCAAAAAGTCTAAAAAGGTGTGCAACAAAATAAATTTCTTGACATGAAAATAAGTTTATTTTATTCGGTTAATCGGCGAGTCGTTGTAGTATAGTGGTGAGTATTCCCGCCTGTCACGCGGGCGACCCGGGTTCGATCCCCGGCAACGGCGTTCTAGTTTTTATCTTGTCCTTTTGTTATTGCTATTATTATTATTATTATTATTATTATTATTGGCTCGACGGGCAGAGAACGAACACATAGTCGAGATCACATTCTGACCTCATGCGAATGCTTACTGCAGAAGAGAAGGCGAAAGACTGACTGGAAGATGGTAGCAGGTCGACTTTCCGGGGGTTGTCGTGGAACCAAGTCGTCACATCAAGATCACATGCCATCGTCTTCCATGGATCGAAGCTGGTGGGAGTGATCCAGTAGCGTCGTACCAATTGTTCTGGTGGATCCTGTTCCTGTTTTCTGCAATGAGAAGGACGGTCAACCTCGTGCAACCTATCTCATCGATTCCAAAGACTTCCTGGAATCATGTAGCATAAACGCGAGACAGTATCCTAACCCTGTCCGTGGACTTTCGGGGGGTGGCCGCCTCTCCCTGTCCTCACGATCGACCACTCACTTGCTGGAGGAAAAGTATGATACAGCTTAGTTACCTTCTTTACTGTAGTCTGAGGAGTCTTTTAGGTGGCGCAGGCTACTGGCGGAAGCCGAGAAAAGGTTCCGATCGTTTCGTCCTCATCGTTGATTCGAATCTATGGTGCCACTGCCGCCGCTGCTGTGGAGCGAGGGCGTTCTTTGAAGTTGCCTCCCGCTCCTCGTCTGGCGGTCCCACCTTAAAGCACGCCATGGAGCTCTTCAGGCTGCTCGCACATGGCGGTAAACACGGTGGCGGCGCGCCCTCCTCGGCTGCTAGGCCTGCCGCCACCGCGGACCTTTGCCCGGACAACGACGATGGCCCCTTCTTCGACCTCGACCTCGACCTCGCCCTGCCACTGCGGGAAGACGCGGACCTCCATCGAGAGAACCGGCAGTCCTCCATCGACGCGGATTCGGAGGACGACGACGGTGGCAGTCACCTCTGCGACCCGGTCCTGTCGCTCTACCCCTCCGACGGCCTCTTCTTAAAGGGTCGCCTCCTCCCGCTCGAGCCGTCTTCCCTGGGGGTCTTCGCCGCCTCCGCGCTGCCCAAGTCGACCAAGTCACAGGTTCCCGCTTTCCTCCTCAAATCCGCCGCCAGAGTTCGCGCCTTTAAGCTGGGCTTTCACAGGAGATCGAAGTCGGCCTCGCCGGAGGTCAACCCCGCCGCCTCCCCCGTTACTACCTCCACCTCGCCGAAGCAAAAGCATCACAACGACATCCACGTCAAAGCCAAAGCGGAGGAGGCGCCGCAGGTGTCGCTCTTCGCCAGAGAAAACATCTCAAGAAGCTCCAGCAGCCGCAGCTCGGCCCAGATTCGCATCGACGGTGCTTTACCTGCGTCGGACGAGAAGAAGCTCCCCTGGGACGTGCTCCAAAGGTATCTTGACAAGCTTAAGCCGCTTTACGCCAGGATCTCGAAGCGCCGGTTCTCCGAGCCGCTGCGGCCTGTCGGGAAGGGCGCAGAGGCGGACGGAGAAGACCGGCGGAGAGTGGCAGAGTCAATTGCGAGCACCTTTAACGGGCCACTTAAGTCGCAAGACGGGAACACACTGGCGGGGCATAAGGTTGTTAGCCGACGATTGAGGAAGAGCCGGTCGGCTTCGGCGGCCGGGAGGCAGGATGACTTCCTCATGGAGCAGCAGGACGGGATCCAGAGCGCCATCGCTCACTGCAAGCGCTCATTCAACAGAGGTACGTGCGATAGCTTCCGAGTTCGTGCTACAGTACGTCTTTTTCTTCCATCTCAATCAAGGAGGTCCGGGTTAACTCGGTTTGCAGGGACCGACTCGCCGCTGACGCGGTCGAGGAGCGATTCCGGCAACGGGAGATCGCTGGAATCAAGCAGCAGCAGCAGCAGCAGCAACAGTAGCACCATTTGACCGTCGTCCATGCGGAGACCAAAACGAATGAACGAAGGAAATTTAAGGAAAGAAGAAGATGATTGGATAGTGTTGTCGTTAGGCAGAGCTCCTTCTGCTTTCTTGTAATTAGATCAACATGCAACATCGTCTCATCGCAATTTAGTCTCGGTTCCTTTTGTGTCGACTCTCTCTCTCTCTCTCTCCCTCCTCTTTCAGGGACGAGAAGTAGAGACAGAGACAAGAACAGAGAGAGGGTATTCATACTGTGATTTCGCGGACAGTGGTAGCGGCGAATCCAATGCTCCTCCTTTTGGAAGTGCTCGGTTCAAGACCTGCTTCTTGTGATCCTTCAGCATTAGAATCCTGCGAGGATTCCCAGGTCAGGTGGTCACAGCAGCTTTGTTTGAGCATGGAGATATGTTAGTTCATCAGGTTTGATGTCTTCTGGAACAAACCGTTCACCAAAATCTTCCAGCATAGGATTCGAGTTCCAACAAAAACATAGTAGTTTCGTGATTGACTGCATGATTTCACGGCAATGGTTCCTTACATTGACTTGCATGGCTTTGGAGCTATAAAAAGAAAGGGTGACCCTTTTTGCGAAGAGGAGACAAAGGGAAAAGAGTATAATGCATAACTGTAGACCATTGAATTGCTTTTACCATTACTTGCATGGCATTTTGTCATGGTGATCTTCCTCTTCTAACGGAGTCAAAGGTACTGTGCTGTACATGATCCATTGAATTGCTTCGTCTGCACACAGTTCGTCGTACGCGCATGGTGATGAACTCTTCAACCGCTAATGAACTGTAGGCTCGTTATTGCTTTCGGATGATTGTTTTATGTGGGCATCTTTTTAGGCCTTCTGGATGCAACAATGATCTCTTTAAAGAACTAAGTTCTTGTGTCCATCGTAACGAACTCAAGCTGAAATCATTAGGAAAAAATATTATATTTATAAGTTTTAGAATGATTTACCTGAAGATATTATCTTTTTTGTATATCAGACGAAGAAATAATGGGACTGAAGCAAGAGATATGCAGGATATTGGAAGGAAAAACGAGGATAGCAAATGAAAAGAACTGAAAATGAGAGCATCATCCAAAATTTAAAAAAATTAAAAAAAATATTCCAAGAGAATCATTAAAAGTTTTAATATCTTTCCAAATTAGATGTTTAAAAATATTATATTTTACAAGCACTATAATATCATCCAAATGCAACACAAGCATCACAACTCTCATCTTTCGACTACACATAATGCATGTAATGCGCTCATCACTCTGATAGTTGAAATCATATGATCAGATGCCGAAGGCCATCGATGTGACTTTATAAGCAAGAGTAGCAAATAGTATGTGTTAACTTCAATGGCTGCAAGTGATTTGAGTTCCTGCAATACTGATGTCCAACGTGGAAGCCGGCGATGAGACTACAGCACGACAAAGGCACGAGATGTGCCAGTGAAATGACGAATTTTCCCAAACAAACTCTTCGATGCGCCGAAATGCCTTAGTCGGTAGACACCTGCAGCAACTGTTTCCGGGATCCTCCACTCTATCGTCGCATGGCTATGGGCACTGAGCCTTGAAGGTCTAGACCACTTGAACCGCAAGCTGAAATCATCGTCGTCGTATGCAGGAACCCAAGTACTGCTGCCGTCCAAGACCTCCACCAGCGAAAATGTGCCCTCGGTCAGGAGGTCATTCCTGGGGCAAGCAGACCAGAATGTTGCAGTGACCATGTCGCCTGGCCTGAACGTGGAGTTTTCAGGAACATCGGTGCCTACATCCCCAAACTTGACACCATATGGAGTTGTGTCCATGACGACGGGAGGGAGAAAGCTGATCTGTTTATCCAAGAGATCCGGAGGTTGCAAGTCAGATTCAATGATTTTGCCATCCAGGAGAGCAGACGCGAGCTTTTTGAACTCCTGAATGTAACCACTGAGTGTGTGGGGACCGTACAAAGTCGATGCACCCTAAAGAAAAACAAGACAAATCAAGAGTAAGGAAATTTCGACAAATAAATAATATAAAACTAGATAGCAGCCTATGCTTATAAAGGCAGAAAGCGACATGCATGAAAATGGATGATACAGTGAACACTCTCATGATTCATAACTAAGTCTTACCTCATATCTTTGGATCATGTACTCATCATATGTTGTCACATATTGAGAGTATGTGTTTGATAGACCAGCAATAACAATGTGAACATTACTATCGAATTCATCATTGCCATCACTGGTAAGTACTGTTCTAACAGCATCTCGCAGGCGCCTCCCAGCCATTGTAGAAAACTCTGCAATGCGAAAGAACAGAACATTCATAACTACTCTAAAATCCACCTGATACATGATGATTTTAAGGATAAAAAATAATTGACATTTATGAAGAAGAAAATGTGAAATATATAAGTAATAATGAAAGAGAGAAACAGTTCTTCAAATGATTCATTACAGCCAAAAGAAATTATAGATGGAGAATTTATTCACATACACACAATCCGAGATGCTGATGATAAAATTTTGAAATCCTTTTAATGTGCCAAAAAAGCAAACTAAGCATCTACCTCCAGGTACACAGAGGATGACCACCTGTCCTATTCGGATTATCTGCACTGGAAGTATCGCAGGCTGGAGGGGAAAAGAAAATCAGTGATGATCAATAAGGAAAGAGAACAAGAAGAGATAGAGCCATTGTAATATACCAATTGTTCCAAAATGCTCTATTGCACGATTACTATTGGTGCAATGCGCCACCATCCCACAAAAAAATGCAGTAGACACAGACAATTTATTGATTAAAACAAATGTGCATTTAGTTAGTCCATACTCCATACTTAGTCCTTTTGATATATCAGTAGCACCAATCTACATATCTCAATTCCAAATCTTTCATCCAAAATTAAATAGTTACTAAACAAATATCGGGAGAGGAGAAAGATACAAAACTACCTTAAAATTCTCATGAAAATCAATCTTCCAATTGACAACTATTGCCCTTTTGTCAAAGTATTCGAATTTTTAGAATTTACAACTCACTATCCTCACTGAGATAATAGCAGCTTACTATGTTATCCTTTGCCTTATTTTGTTGTGGATGCCGTCCAGGCACAGAGAAACATGAAGGCAATTGTATCTAGGTTAAATCTTCCTTCTCACTAAATGATGATCTAGGTCTATTGACAGACTACTGTATTCAGTAGATATGAAGCTCACCGCCCAATCATATGGTAGATCCATATCACCAGTGTCAAGTAAGATCGGCTTTGGCTGTTGACAAGCAACTTGCTCCTTGCTAGGTGTTTTCAACAAATTTCTCACCAGTTTCCAGAAAGGATTACCCTGAACCATCATTAAGATTCTGTAATCAATTTTACCACACAGAGCGAGAGAGAGAGAGGAGAAAGAATAATGACCAACTCCATATAACCAACCTTGTCATCCCCTTGCTTAAAATCAAACGCTCCAGGACCATCTGTGGTTCCTGCAGCAAAAGCAAATCCCATGGCTGCCGGACATGTTTTAACAACTTCCTGGCCTCCATCACTCGAAAGAAGTGTGACCTCAAGCTTTGAGAAATCTATGTAGGTCTGACGATAGTCAACTTTTCCTTTTACCTGCTCAGAAGCCTTATCGAAGAGTTCAACAGCCTTCGTGAATTGCCTATCACCAATGATCCTGGTGCTTTCAAATTCATCTGGGTATCTGACAAATGAAGTAGATCCAAGGGATTAACACTTGATTGAAATTAAGTTAACATAAATGACTCGGAAAGCAAATTAGTGATACCCTGGGCCTCGTCCATAGCAAAGTTCATTCTTCCCGTTGCAGGTACTGTGATTGAAATCACAAGGAAGTCCAGTATCTATGCAGAAAGTCCCGAGAACATTTGGACTCACATCTCCACAGTTTGATTGACAAAAGGCAGATACAAATTTCGGTTTGCCATCTTGCCCATCTCGAACTCGTTGTGAGACACTTTCAGAGCTTGCTAAATGCCTTCCACCTGATGCCAGGAAAGAGGACGCCAGCTGCCTTAACTTATGAACTGCAAAAGATGACTTAACAAAGTCAAAATACTGGGAAAGTACCTATACCATATTAACAAGTAATTTACATACTTTGACTATAAGAATGAAAAGAAAATAAAAAACATACAGTTCTCATGTGGTTGAGGAATTATCATTGAAACCCTTCGATGAAGTGAACTATGTCTAACGCCAGTGACAATGTCACTTCCTTTAGCATAACCCGTTTGCTCTGCCCAGTCCTCCATAAAACGTGCAGCAGCTCCTTTGTTGTCGCCACTTATCAAGGAGTTTGTACGACTCATTGAAGTACCATGAGTCGCAAACCAGTTAAAACTCCCAATGGGACCCCATTCATCATCTACAAACTTCAATAAAGTCATTTCTTTGTCAACATCATACTTGAATTTGCTTCGCTCTGCAGCAGGATTATTAAGGTAGGCACTAGGACTGCGATTTATGCTAGCATCCAAGAGTTCTCCTGAAAATCATAGAACTAACTGCATTATAAATAGACATGCAGATCCCTTTACATGTTGCTCGTGGCTAATTTGAAATAGCATGTGTACTCTAATTTTTCATCATTCAACAAATTGTAATGGTAAACAAATAAACCAAAGAAATTAATATTCCCAAATTGGCAGTTTCTAAGATTAATCTACACTGATAAAATTAAAATTAAACACCCATCATAAAACATGAGAGACTTCCACTACCATTGTTGACAAAGATATTTCCTGGACGGAGATTTTCATGGGCTTCTATGATGCTTTTCTCGATGCCATCGACAATGACATCAAATGATTGCCTGACAAATCCAAGAGATGTTACAATATACACAACATATTGGAGGTAACCCCCAGGACCAGCATGAGTGTGAATCCCACTGATGGCTACATTTTTGTCATTGTACATGTCCCCATACCTGCCAAAAATGAAACACCATGATGCATTATAAGATTGGAAATATATGGAAATTAAAATCTTGAGACATTTTGATTCATGAAAAGATTTAAGCATAATAATCATCACATATAATATCCAAGAAAGTAATTACACCTCCATTGCACTATAAACCTAGCAAAAGATTCGATTTGAATGCTAGGAAGAAATTTATATGATATTCAGTAAAACATTTTTCATGTATCAGTATACAAAGTTGGTCCAAAAAGAAAACCAACATGAATTTTACACCGAATTTCCTGTGTCTGTAAATCATAGGTAGACACTATTGTCACCATAATCTGGAATCTCTAGGATGATTTAATTCAATCTAACTTGAGGTATAACAAAAAAGCAGCAACTTCCATATCCCAATAAAGCAGGAAGAATTACTCTGTCTTAGACTCTTACCCTCATAGAACTCCAATAGTTCTTATCAACTTGCACCAGTTCATGGGTAGCCTAAATGACATCAGTACAATCAATACATCCTGAAATGGTGCTATAACTAGAGATCAACAACCAAAAAATTTATAAAAAAAAAAAGCAAAATAACTTGGAGAACAATGTGAAAAACCAAATCTTAAAACAGCATTAACAAAAAGATATTTTTTTTACAAAGTAAAAGAAATACCAAGTAAAAGAGCACCATAGAGATTAGAACTTAACATAGCTACTTTTTTTAGATAATTTAGCCTAGAATACCTTGACTTTAGTCTCTCAAGGACTTTAATCGTCACAAGCTGAGATGCCATGCATGCATCAAGATTCACAAAAACTGCACGATTCCCTCCTGGCTCTGCAACAATAAATGTCCGGGCCTTCAGTCTGAAATGCACACCAGAAGCAATCTGTTCAGCATTAGCATATCCCATCATATTGACATCAGCTGCAGGTCCTGTTATGTCATAGCTCCCAAGCCCAATTAAATATGTTGAATCTGATTGAGTTCCTCCAATGTTCTGGATGGAAACTAATAGCAAGAGGTAAAACCACATGTTTGCCATTGAACCAATGGTACAACGGAGAAGACGAATGTGACTCCTCTTGCACCGGGAAAGGGACCTCCCAATCAAATTCAAGTACAAGTCATCTTGAGCTGAACCTAGACAACAGGGAAGAAGATAGAGTAAAAAAGAAAATCTGAAAAATAACTGAATCCGGCATGTAGAAGAACTAAACATGTAGATGCACATTCAGAACATAATCCAGCATATCATCAATATGGACAGAAAATATTGCACCATGCACTAAAGATAACACTGCACATCAACTAAACTTGACTTTAAAATGTAAGGCTGGTATTCTAACTAAATGAAAGTTTCATATGTAGCTAATTACAGCACATAGAGTGCACAGCCAGAAATAGGACACCGAGGCTGATCCTTAACCTAAGGCTTCGGCAACAAACGTATTTTCTGGACTAAAAGTTGGCAAATCATATCTGAAGAACTACACGGAAAAAAATATGAACAAAGATACCAAACGAATATATATTTATCTAATATATTTGCTCATATAGGATATGATTTTTAAATAATATTCAGACAATTGTAGCATATTGAAATATATAACTACTTCAAGGAACAGTTACAATACAATTATATTTCAGCAACAGTAACAAACCGATGTGGCAATCCACGGCATCAGCTGTATTTGTTACCAAAAGATAAATATGGAAACTGCTAATGGATAGACAACGCTATAGTGAGCAGATCTCCAACTAAATGGACATATTTTTTGCGTATACAAATTATAGCATTTTAAAATGAAAGAAAAGATAGTAAATTTGGAACATAAGAACAGAGAGAGAGAGAGAGAGCACGAATTAATTAACAGATAAGAACAAACTATACATGGAAAAGACATAGAAACAGCCGAAAACAATCAACTTTTAACACGGTAGCAGATGATGTTGGCTACCATGAAGATAACTAATAAAGACCGTATATTATGGGATTTCTTGTGGAAAGGACGATGGAGGTGGGATTGCTTCGAGTTTCAAAATCGCATGCAGACTCATTTATCGATCGGACTGTCTAATTGCTACGGAAAGTGAAGGTGATCGGAAGGTAGAGACCATCGGCGGCGGTGATAACTACGGCGGCTTCCGATCGCGCCTCCAAGACGAGAAAGAGAGAGAGAGAGAGAGAGAGAGAGAGAGAGAGAGAGAGGGGAAGAGATCTCAGCAGCGAGCAAGTGTTAGGGCTGCTGCTGCTCCTCTTCCTCCTCGTACCAGGTCAACAAGCTGAACCCCTTTAGTCGATACCCCAAGAAAAAAACAATCAAAAGTAGCACGAATCACACGTCCCCAGCAAAACCAGAGAAGCGTACCGCGCTTGGCACCACCGAATTAGATAGAGACCACGGTCAGAAACGGGAGAAACAAAGCAAGGCGGATTGCATACCCCCAACGTGTTGTTGGTGAAGTCGGTGGGAGATTTAGTTGAGGGGACAACGAGGTCGTGGCGTCCAACGGCACGCAATCGCTCGGTAAGGATGAGGGGTTGGGACGGTCTCGCACAGTGCGCTTTCTTGTGTTCGCAAACACCGACGAATTAGGTCATGAGTAAAGCAAGCTTCTTCAAGTCTCAACGACAAGTTTGAAGCCCAATTAGTACCAAATGATGGATAGACGGAACTCCAATCGGACTTGGATCAAACATTACCCACGCATCTCGGATCAAACATTAAAATTAGATCATATTATTTTTGGAAAATTACTATTTACAATTATTTGTTAATATTTACAACTTATTTTCAAATTTTTAAATATTTTTAAACCCTCCCTTTCTTCTACTTATCCTCCTCTTCCTCTTCTTTTTCGATGAGCAAGATCAAACGATGTTGACAAGCAACTTCAACAACAAGCAGAACGGGACATTACGCAAGCATCAACAACATCCAAGGGGGTGACAAGTAAGATTCACGACGATAACATCGACAACGAAGATGAAATAAGGAATTGTGAAAAAAAACATAAAATCACTAATACTAAAACTATAAATAATAAAATAATATTTTTATTATTTTTAAAAAATATCAATAAGAAGAGAATTATCATCAATAGTAAAGAGGGGATTGTGAATAGTAAACTTCTATTTTTGTTGGTTACATTGAGAACTTAAAGCAACAAACCCTGCAATAAGATATGAAGCCTGTTTTCTCCATTGTAGTTGAGTGTGGATCAAACCGCTCACTTTCATCTTTCTTGTTGATCCGAATAACCACGTAGGTATTGGCTCAACACAGAATATGATTACTTATTTGGCCTAATAGGGTTAAGCTGATTTATGAATCAAACTTAATGAAGAAACAAACGAATTCCAATCCAACACAATGACATATTCACATCTTAATGCGGAATTACCATTATCTAATCCACTGAGTAATCTTTCCGATGATTACAGAACACCAAACCTTGTCCAGGAAGAAAAATACCATACTTTAGCGTACCTGTCTCACCTACTTGCCGTGTGATTGAAGGGCAGAAATGGGCAGACAAGCAATAAGTGGGGTAGGAAGCGATGAAATGAGCGTTTAAGCAACAGCATAAGGTTTTGCAATATTGATGACATTAGTGTACGTGCACTCACAGCTAAAGAATGCAGCTGCAATAGGGTTTTGCAACATGCGGATAAAAAAAAGGGTATCAATTAGTGGCAAACTGTAAAGGAAAAGAAAAGAAAGAACACAGGACAAGGAACAACACCAAGCAAACAAAAGGCAGCATCTTCATTGCAGATTCTTAAGCAAATATTGGCCAATCATTCATTCATTTGCAATAAAATGTGACCTGAAAAATATTGATCGAAACGGTTCACATAATTTACCTTGCAGAATACCAAATGTGAAGAGTCATAAAGCTCCCCGCTGAGTGGTCATCACAGGTTCTCATAAACCCAAACACCATGAAGTTTACACTTGCTAGTTCATGACCTGGAGTATAGTTGCTACCAGCATTGCCACCCACAGCCGGCTGGTGACACAGCTCACCAGCCACCACCGCCATTCTCTTTTCCACCACGACCCCTTTCCACAATGCCCAAGCATCTGCGACGGCTTCCACTGCTGCACACTATGCGCCCGCACTGTTGCCATTGGGAATCGTGACCATCAACTTCATGTTGACATGGGTTGCGACTAGCAAATGCCACGTAGGTAACGATACTACTATAGCCGCCTACGACTAAGGTAGGCCAACCGTCGTAAGACTATTGCACATAAGCAACCGTGCATACGACCGTCGTCGACTGCCACGCCTCATGACGTTTCCGTTGTGTACAGTAGCACCTGTACACAACCGCTCCCCCACGATTGGGTTGACGACCACCGGAAGCCACCAGCAATACTATCATCGACATCAAGCTGTCGATAGTGGTCCATCGATCAAATACGAGAAACCTCACATCGCCCGTAAACAGGCGATAGGACGAACTAGATAAAAAACAGATCGACAATACAAATGGATCGTTCATGCATTATAAATAAAAACTAAATAACACCTTTTCGCAAGCAAAGGGTGCTAATAAACAAACATAACATATTTGATTTTAAAAACATGACTCCGATATCAATTATAAGCATAAAAACTGTGATTATGCTATTATATGAAAAACATTAATACCAGAAACTAAAATCAAATAACGATAGTTCAAATTTACGTTGCCTACCTTTCGATGTCATTCAAAAAACCTCTATCTGATTTGTAGGTGCATCGTTGTCAAATCCGAAAGTTACAGTAATGTCGATCTGCAAGTAAAACTAAACTCGCCTTCTCCTCTCTTCCTGTTCTTCACAGAATCGTTATGAGCGATGGATTAGGGACAAGAAGAGATGAGAACATATCTATATCTCTCAATAACCGATATATGGTCCTTATGAGATCATGTCCCTTTATAGACAAGAGTAGAGGGTCTAAGATGATAATTAAGAGAGTCCGTTCCATCAAGGTCATCACCTAAGGAATCATATCATAATTGGATTTTCTTTTTATTAGTCGATAATCATAATTAGAATGTAATCATATCTATAATATATCTTGCCTAATTAGATAGGATCATATAATCTAACAAAGACAATCATAAACTGCAAATGTAATGATGTTGGTACTCAAAGCAGTGAACCTGACTGTACCAACTGTTGATTCAAGAGACTAGGTTGCAACATTCTCGAATGTGACATACATTTCAATCATTGTTCAAAGACATGTGGTAGCACAGGGATGAAGTGATAGAGATCTAAACCAAGGGAAACATTATCTGTTTGATGTTACCTCAAAATAAAACAAAACAATGTTAGTCATGGACTACATCTTAGATACGCCAAACATGCTGCTGCAGCATTTCCCTGAGATTCGACAGATCAAACAGTTCCAAAGCATTTCATCCACAATAGAGAGTCCAGTCTACTTCTCAGCTGAAGTGCTTAATTAACTAACCTAATTCCTTGTTCTCAACTTCAACGAGTCTTATGGATCGCTACTTCTTTCTCTCACAAGCAGTCATAGAATCATGTAGTAGTAGTAGTAGTAGTACAGTTCACCAATACAACAACAAACATGGGCTGCATCTACTCAAGCATAAAACCCACTACGAAGCTAAAAGAAGAGGAGGTTAACGAGGTCACCGAATCAGAGAGACTGAGGTCAGTCAGGGGATGATCAGCTTCTTTCCGGCGTAGATCTTGTTTCCGCTGATCCCATTTGCTTCCCTGATCGCATCGACGGAGACCTAAAACACCAGACACTTCAAACATTAAATTCACATGGAGATTTCCATGTCGCCGAGAATAATGAAGAGAGATCTTGCCCCATATGTTTTGGACAGACCCCAAAGCGTGTCCCCCTTTGCTATCACCACTGTCCGAGCCGAGGAGGGCCCATCGCCCCATCCGTCGCCGGAGACCGCTCTCTAAAGAGGAGAATAAAGGGAGTGAGACCAGTAATACGGAGGAGAACAAGTCGAGTGAAAGGACGGCGCTACATTGGAGAAGCCCATGCGGGGGCCTCGAGGCCGCTGGGGATGAGGGTTCGGCTTCGTCAAAAGGGCCTTGGCGATGCTCGAGGCGATGCCAAAGACAACCAGGAAACCGATGGTCTTCGCAGCCACGGGGGTGTTCTTCGATTTTTCGTCGCCGCCGGCATCGTCACCGCCGGCGCTGGTGGTGGTGGAGGGCATCGCGCGGGCCACCTAGTCGCTGGACTCCACTCACATACCGATGAGCGCACCAACAACAAAGATGTTTGAATTCCCAGTGAAACCCTTCTTCCATTATATATATATATATATATATATATATATATATATATATATATATATATATATATATATATATATATATATATATATATATATATATATATATGGACCCGTGCACGGCCCAATTGCAACATAACTCATGACATGCTTTTGGGTTATATTTGATTCACTTCAGCGATTCATATGCGTCAGATATGAACAATGCGAATTGGAATGAGGGAGTCTCTCCATCTCAGTGAAAGAACCAATCTACACAATCTTCTATCAGCCAATAGATGTCAATAGAGATACGCAGCACCATTATCAAAGCACAGCGAAGCCAACGAAGGCCACAAACAACAATGAGAAAGTTAGCAGCAGGCAACGAAGAAGAAGAAGAAGAAGAAGAGGAATTCTGCTACAATCGATCAAAGGAGGAACTGCTTCTTAATGAGTTATCTAACAGCGCAGGCAACCACATGAGCCCATGACTTGAGGTGCTGCTTCATGGCCAGGCCATCAGCAAGAGGAGGCATACCGCAACGACGAAGCCTGACATTCCCATCACAGTGCGCGAATCCACCGCCGCTCCGGCTCGCCGTAAGCACTCCGCCATTCGACCTCAGTCCACGCAACCACACTTCCAGCTCTTCCAAATCCTTGACCTGCTCCTTCTCCTTGCAGCAAAATCTCTGATTTCTTCTCTTCTTCCCCTGCTTCCTCCTGTGTTCCGTGGTGTTGTAGCCTCCTGCTTCGCTGATCCCTGCTTGTCCGGTGGTTCCTGCTTCTGATTCTTGGCATCTATCTGCTGCGGGAGTACAGTCTTTCGCTTGCTGCACACATGGGTAAGATATATCTGCGCTCTTGGGAACGGGAGAGGGAGGCGAAAGCATGTTGGAGAAGAACCAAAGAGAGTCCCAGGTGTGGAAGACCGCCTCGTCACCCTCGACCATGGTGGAGTCTCCACAGGAAGCTGCGGCAACGAGGAGGAGATGAAGGACCCGAGGAGGGACGCGGAGGCCACCTGCGGTTTGAATCGAGCGACTGCTTCTTCTTCGTAGTCACAACGGTTCAGTTGGCACGTGACTCCTACTACAAAATAAAGGTCGCATAATGTTTCGGGTACTCAGAATCTCTCCCCAAAACCTTATGATCCCATGTGGGCCCCGCAGTAGGTTACGTGTGAGCCACAAGTGACAGGAAGTCATTCTGGTAGAGTTCGGAGTAGATGTTTTTTGGACTCCGAAAGGTCGGTCCTACGCTCTGCTCTTTAGCCGTCGGATTATTTGAATATAACAAGGAAAAATAACGACCGACACATGTATCGAATGTTAACTGTTATAATGTATGGATAGAAATACTCGCGTTCATGAGATATAATGACAAAATTAAATCAACAATTCGTTCCGTTTCTTTCATGCGTAGCAAAAGTTGAGCAACTTGGAATCGCCTATAGTTATTTTCCGGCGTTGCATACTTTGAATGACTTGCAACAACACGTTTTCTAACCCATCCGATGGGCTTTAGTCAATCTATGCGTGCATGGGAAATCTCGAGTAAGTCAATCTACGGGTGTCGACATCGGAACAGTAGAGAGCGACCAAAGGAGGAAAATATTAACAAGAAGAACATTGGATCGACGTAGAATAGACTTGTGGGGTCTCCACTGTTTGCCCTTTTTCTTCTCGGAAAAGTAGAAGCATGACGACGACGAAACGTGTTTAACGCGACGAGGCGGCCATTTTGGTAGAGATTGCGATCGTGCGTGTGGGATGCTCCTCATCTCGTGTCGGCCCAATGAAGTGGGAATTAGGATGTGAGTGTACGATTAAAGCCATGTTTGGGTAGGATTTACTTTCCAAGGTATTAGCGGAAACCACCTCAAAAAGTGTTAGTGATACGATTAGACTTGACGACCGATCAGAGAGATTGAGGTCATGCGGTGCCTTCCATCAGCCATCGATCTGATTCTTCCCACTCATTGAATAGAATCTGAGTGGCTGTTTAGCACCGGCAGTTGCGTTGACTTTCCGCTTGACAATACCACATGTCGCTTTTGTCAAATAGATACAGCTCTGGCCACGTTAATGGCATAATAATAATAATAATAATAATAATAATAATAATAATAATAATATACGGCCGGGAGCGGGAATGAGCCGCTTGATTTAATTAAACCCATCGCTGACGTGAAGAAGAAAGAAAAAAAAAGGCCAAGTTTCTTACGCACCAAGGCAAATGGCAAGGAAGATTTGCGTACCTGTGTGAGCTCAGACAGGGTCCAGACTCCAGGCTTTCTAGATGAAGATGACTCGAGGGCGATGGATTCACCGGGTCCCACGGCATCCCGACTCACCAATAGCAGATGGGGAACTTATCCTCAAAGACGAAATAGCTGTGAAAAGAGAAGATGATTAGCAAAAGCAAGTTGCCTTCGTGAAGCTCGCCTCCCTCATGTTCCGGATCTCATCGCTTCAATAATAGAAGGGCATGGCTGGGGCTGCTACCACTAATATATATTGGCATGATGGTGGGGGCGGGCCTCTTTCAGTAGTTTAGGTGGAGTTATGTGCCACCACATCGCTTCCTCCTCTTCCTCTCCCCGTGCAGTCATGGCGAGCAACTCGTAGACAAAGTCTAGCCCAGGCGACCCGGCCATTATGTGCTTTTTTAATAGCTTGGATGTGCGCCTGCGATGACTACTAGAACTGCCTCCTGTCCCCATCTGCTCCTCCACCCAACACCCTTCACCTCTCCCCGTTTCTCTTCTTCCTCTATCCATTCCCCAAGAAAGCTCTTTTGTGCCATGTTGGTGCAAAGCTCTCTTGTCCGGTTCGAGCAAAGTGAGTGATTGAGTGCTTGCCTTGGAGGATCAGCTGCGGAGCATATAGTTGGTACAGCTTTAATTATTTTGCTTCTTCGTGGATCGTAATGACCGGGAGCTGCAGCAACGAGCTCGGCGCATCCGAGGCGGACGAGGTCGGGGACGTATCCGAGGCCAACGATGGGAGGCCGGTGTCAGCTGGCTCGACCGACGACTCGCAGCCCGTCCGGTCTTCGGCTCCATGTCCCAAGAGATGGTGGATCCTTCTTCTCCTTCGACAGCTCTTTGATTCTTGTTCCGTGCCCTTCTTAGTGTTCTTGATTAACCTGGCATTAAACTGGGATCGTGGATGAACAGCCGGCGGGCGGTGCAGAAGCGGGTGGTGACGATGCCGATCAGCGAGGCGAAGGGCGGCGGCGAGGGGGCTCCGCCACCGGATTCGTGGACCTGGAGGAAGTACGGCCAGAAGCCTATCAAAGGTTCACCTTATCCCAGGTTTGTACGTTTTTTTTTACAGCTATATGGCACTAGAAAGAAGCACAAGGGAGATGGAGAAGAAGATGAAACCGATCTGGTGATTTTGATGGGACGTGCAGGGGTTACTACAGGTGCAGCAGCTCCAAGGGGTGCCCGGCGAGGAAGCAGGTGGAGCGGAGCCGCGTCGACCCAGCCGTGATCGTGGTTACCTACTCCTTCGAGCACAACCACACCTGG
This sequence comes from Musa balbisiana, assembly GCA_004837865.1. Taxonomy (NCBI): domain Eukaryota; kingdom Viridiplantae; phylum Streptophyta; class Magnoliopsida; order Zingiberales; family Musaceae; genus Musa; species Musa balbisiana. The sequence continues at coordinate 6,450,772 of CM017191.1, read as the reverse complement.
CCGGTCCCCAGGAACCACCACCACAAGCACGCCGCGGCACGACCCGAGGAACAGCTGGGCCAATCCGGCACGCCGGACTCCGCGGAGCGCGACGAGAAATTCTCCGATCCGATCGCAGAAGTGGAGTCGGTCCTCACGTACGACGCGCGTGGCGGCTTCCCGTGGTTTGCCGACGTCTGCTCCACGCCCTCGGCCTCCCCCTCCGTCGATAACTCCCACGAGCTGCTCTACGGGTCGGTCATCTTCGCCGGGGCCGCGGCCGCGCTGCCCGAGGAACTGGAGGAGCAGGCCGCGGGGGGAGGCGGGGGGGGCGAGGAGGACTCGCTGTTCGCCGGGCTCGGAGAACTGCCGGAGTATTCGGTGGTGCTCCGCCGGGGGCTGGTGCCGGCGTCGTGGCTGGGGACCACCGGGTGATGGTCACCCCCGCCGTCGATCCGATCGAGAAGAGCAGCCGTGCGGCGTACGATTGGCGGATCTTCCTTCCTTTGTAGTTGACGTACATAGATCGTCCTCTTCTTGATTTCTTTTCCCCTTTTCCGGCTTCTTCCCTCTTTTTATCTTTTTTACCTACACGTTGTTGGCTCCAATAATGAATTCCTGTTATACATATGCTCATTTTGGAATCGTCCATGGGAAAGGTGATGTATAAAAATAATAGAAAAATAATTAGAGAAGAAGGAAATAATTGGACGTTCGGACCCATCAATCTACGAGTGTTAGGATCAACCTTTGAGGTTTCAGTAGCCACTGCGTGGAGACCTTTTGGTTCTCCCATTATAATTGTTTGCTTGTTCACAAGCACTTCCTTATCCACTGCTACAGTCAGGAGCACTCGGACTTTTCCCACGGGCGGCAACGAACAACATCTCGAAGCTGAGCTGTATGATTCGCTGAGCCTAATCAAACCATCAAGGTTCAGCTGGAAAAGGTGTCACCATGGGCGTCAGCAAAGGATAGATTATTGATGAAAGCTGGTAGAACAACATTTGTTTATGCTAACGAGGTCATCCATGTGCTTATACTAAATAATAATGGGATGTAGCTTGAGGCGCAGGGCAAAGGCATGACGATTCAAAAGCAAACAAATGAAGCACGTACAGTGACAGGAGGTGAGAAGATAACACCAAAGAAATGGTACCCGATTAGATAAACATCCTTGTCTCCGTCACTTCAGCTGCATTTGTGAGATGCATTCTTGGACAGCGGACGCAAGATGGATGCTGCCATCTCACCATCCCAACTTAAATCACGTGGGGCCCTGCATGGTGCCCTAACGCGTGGGCAGTGCTGATGTGGTGCGACCTCATTGGGTTTCCTGTGAGAGCCCAACAAGCAATATAATATTTTGCTACACGCCATAAAAAATCTCACTTTCCTATCCAATAATAAAACTCTGCTTGAACTCAAACTTCAGGAAAATACTGAGGTCACCTGAAATCGACTTTAAGTCTATCTGCCTGCGCTTGCCATTCTTCTGTACTAGATGAACTCCGTAGAAGCAGGAGCAGATGAAATCTCTTCCCTAAGAGAGGCAGCAGCCTTGTAGGAAAGGGAGGAAACAAAACATACCGGAAGAAGACAGAGTCTCTCCACTAAGGATCATTTAATTTCCTCCAGCTGCTACGAAAGGACAAATGTGGAGTGCCATTCCATCCTCGACAAAGAGTGGACATCTCCCAGCTCAGACTCCATTCAGACACTGCTACTAGTCTCATCACCTTTCAAGTTTCATGCTCAGGCCTAATGTAAATCTGGATGTTCAGCGTGTCTTGATCTTAAGGGCATAGTCGTAGTCATTACCTTCCGGTGATGGTAATTTTCCTGCCTGGTCTTCAAATCAACCATGACCAAACCTCAACAATCACGACCGAGTCTGAACAAACTTACTTTTGCCATATCCATGTCAACCAAATATCACGAGAAAGCACACTTTGACAAAGAATCCAGCCAAGGAAAGTTCTGTATCACCAAACGGATCCAGAAATGGCTAATGAACAGGTTGTTGAAATTTTCATGACGATTCCTTGGTTCATCAGGTCTTTATCATGAGCGAGATGCTGCTCCATTGTAGGCCTCTTTGCCAAATAGCTCTGAAAACATAAACATGATAACATTTTGTACCTGCAAAACTATCCCATCATGTTTCAATCAGAACCACATTCTGAAAGGGCAAGAATTCAACTCCCATCTCTCATCAAACAAAAGAATTTATTTTTCAAAGGAACAAATATGAAACATCAAATACCAAATTCGCCTGTAACAGTATCCTATATTGAGAATTTTCTAATGAAAAATCTTGCTAGATGATCTGATACTTGGTTCCATTTCTGCCCCTAATTTATACAATTTTGAGATTTTGACCTCATGGTACTGCTATAATCTACAGCATATACAAGACAGGTGATTGTACAGGAAACAAAGCATATTTGGATAAAAAGAATCCTTACAGCATGTAGATTCTAGCTGATAATACAACTCAAAAGTTGAAAGTTAATGAACAATCAATCCAGATTTTAAATTTAATCTATGGACAGCTGATGAATAAAGATCACTAGTCTCGTTGCGTTGATTTTTCATAGTTTGTTTTTACAGAGACTTTTGTGGAAAATGAATGATACAGACTTACAAATCAGCAATTCGTTCTTCAGACTGCACAAAACATTCCAATGCTACTCCATGGACCATAAGTTCATGCTTGTGATTTTTAGCATTCTATAACAGGCTATTTGTTAGAATTCACATATAAATTGATCTCTTTCCTAGTAGCTTAACTTAAATCAAGTAAAAGTTTATCATGATATTAGTGCAGAAGGTAGTATGTCTGTCTCCAAGCCATGCAACACAATATCTTTCCTATTTAATTCAAGTTCTACATGTTAGGCTTGGCCTAATGTTTCCAAAACTGTTATGTCTATAAATCAGAAGATCCTGCCTCATCTACTAAGTTGAGCTTGCACCATTAACTTACACTTGAGTTTACATGTTAAGCCTATCTGGCTTGCATATCAGCATGGATGTTAAATTTTAAATATAAAATGGTCTATCTTCTAACAGCTTAAACTTTTGTAAGCCTTAAATCAATAGATCCTGTCTCGTTTGTTTGCTTTAACTTGCACTTGGATCAACGCATCAACCTAATCCAGCTTGCACATGAGAGAGGATGATGTGGCTTAAACATAAATCGGTCTCTTACCCAACTGCATAGTTGGAAAGCCAACTAAAGATTTATCATTATTCGCTTACAGAATACTTTGTTAGCCCTTGCTACCATATTGAAAGAAAAACTTCAGATTTAAATAGCAAAAATGCATAATTACGGATTGATCGATAGTATCCAACTTCTACAATATCTCAAGATTTATATAAGAAAACATTTTCAGTTTTTATGATCTAGTGTTGATATGCAATTTGCACAAATTCAACCTCAAATTTACCCCAACAATTTCATCACTACTGCAAATACTGTGTTCAGCACTTCTAACTGCAATATTCACATATTCCACCAAAGTCCTTAAGAGAAACACTGAGAGAAATTGTTATGTGTAGCACAAATTAATGCACTATACCTTACCATCTAATGTCATGTAACTTCACGTTCATAAATGACACCAATTAGTGTTGTCAAATCCATGATTTCCAAGAAGCTACAATGAGAAACCATATGTTCAGCAAATTTTCTCAGTATTGTAAGTTCCTTAGTTTATCATGAACAGTTATATACAACATGCTAAGTTAGCGACTTTAGCTGGAATTGTCAGGGAAAGGATTTGATGTTGATTTTCAATAAAAGGTATTAAGGTAATTCAAAATAAAGAGTTTAAATAAAAGAAACAAAGGCATTCTAGTGTTGTATTGAAAAGTGCACAGGCATCAAAAACACAACTTAAGCAATCACAATTAACCATCACCTAACTTGAGCAGCAGCCAACTTACTTTACTGGAGAAACATCATGTTTCACTTTTATCCTCTCTCGTTTACTAGGATTGCAGATGATGCATCATCACATGCCTTAACTGCCTTCTTGCTCACACAATATGGTAAATTTGAGTTCAAGCCTCTGAAATGTATTATGCACATTCATTGCTTCTGGTGCAGAAGTTTCCATGAAACACAAAGCTTCCCTCTCTGAATAAGCCATGTCATTTTCAGTAGAAAAGAAACAAGGAGATGGAACTATGACTTGTTTGGGATGAGCATCACAACTATATTTGGATCTGTGCCTAAGTCAGCTCAATGTTTCCAAGTGTAGCACATCTTGTTACATCATAGACTAGCAATGCACCTACAGCTAAGCGCAGGTGACTGGTGACAGCATGATACCTGCAATTACATGTAGGATTATGCACAAATTAGCATTTTACACTCTGTCCAACTTGTGCTGGACAGTTGCATGTTTCATGGTAATGTTGTGAGCTGAAGAGGAACTGAACAAGGGTAAAAATGAGGACCTTGCTGCATGGCCTCAAAACATATGGGCACTAGAAAAATTATTCATTACTTCCCTCATGGGCATTTTGTGTTACTTATTGCTCTATCAAAGACTATGTTGTAGGTCAACACCATTATGTGGTTCTGTATCAACAGAAATTTCTGTAATTCAATCTACCATCAGAGGCCTACCATCACATGATACCATGATGTGGGTCCAAATCCAATACGCCAATCTATTTGTTTATTCCAGAAAAATGATGAACATTCTAAATTTTTAAAAAATAATGTCTACATGAGATTTAAACATAATTCACACACAACTTTCTCCAATTTTCTCCCATGTATTCATCCTAAAGCAATAACAAGTATTAAAAGAATACCAAATTATTAAGCAACTGAACTGCTAAAAGGACCAGGACAAATAATATAGAACTAAAGAGTTCTCATCATGTAACCAATGGACTCACATTTAAGCTAAGATCAGACAACAATTTTCAGAAGAAAGCAGATCAATAGTAAGAACCTTGATTGAAGTGAAAAACTAGAACTACAACTGGCAAATGAATCATGTATATTCTTACCCCTGCACAACACTCTCACTGCATCCAAATGGATCCAAATTTGAAACTAAAATAATTTAGGGAAAGATAAACAAGATGTGCCATTTGAGTTAAAATGTACTCTCATGAAGGAGCCCCAGCATTATAGATACAGGTTGTGCTACAGCCTTATATTAAACAAGTATAGGAAGTAAACAATAGTCATCACATTTTCAAAGATTAGATAGATCATAAGGACCTTCACATGTAAAAAACCAGTGCACAAATGGCAAACAAAAGATGTTATTTTCATCCATGTAAGCAACCTATTTACAAACTGACTGGTTCTGCATTAGTCCAAGTTCAAGTATACATATATTGATTGGATAAAATTTTACAAATTTAAGTTAAAAACTATTTTCTTGAGGTAACCCACAATATTCTACTCTATAGAAGGATCACATTAGTTACATTGTCTAAACAAGGCAAGGAAATAACAAAAGGAAATGGGAGTACAGGATTTCGATGTCCAAGAAATGCTAAAAAATAGTGTGTAAACTGAAATGAAGAAGATTGAACCTTAGGCCAGTTCCTTCATATGGGAGTAGACTTTGCTAGCATCGGGACATTCCATACAGTCATTTCTATATTATGTGCGCATCTTATAACTTCTCTGGTACAGAATTTCATACCAACCATAAGTGAAGGTTTTCAGTTCCTCTCCTCAAGTGGGTGCATCTTCAGTGAGCCTTGGAAGTTCTGCGACTTGTTCTACAAGAACTGATGCAGCATGATGACTGATATCTAGCCTTAAAAGTCTTCCCCAACTTTAAATCCATCCACTTCCTTGAGAAGAAAAATCGAGCACGACAGCCTGACATCCGCAGATACAATCATGCATCAGCGTCGCACTAACCTTGTATTCCACATTTGCTAGTTCCATACGACGCAAAGAATAGGTTAGAATCAGAAGTCAGTGATAGCAGGAACGTGTTTCTTCAATGTCCCTCGCAAGTCAGCAAGGTGCACCCATTGGTTGAGATGTCTGTTTTGGGGTGCGAAACGATCCGTGACTTTGAGATCAACGACAAATAGAAGGAGAAACTAGACCCACGGAATCTGATCATGCTCCCTTCTCTGGCATCGGTTGCATGTCCGACGCTCCGATTTGAATCTAACAAGAGTTCTCCTAATTTGACCGAATGACGAGATGTGAGCACCACATCGGCGCCCATACTTGGAAGAGTTGGGTGAAATCTTACTTCAAGCACGAAAAAAATCCCATCTAAGAGCCCGGAAACCCTAACTAAAAGCAGAACGGAAATCAGGTAAACAGAACTCAACGATGGAGAGGAAGTGAAGGATAGAAGACCTCTCCTGGCCAGCGGTGTCCCGAATCCGGGCCTTGATGACCTTGAGACACCGACGGACAAGCTGCGGTGACGGGCGAGCAGGTTAGCATTGCGCACTCCGAGAGTCGCCGACGAGGCGGACATAGCCGAAGACGCTCGCTCGCGCGGAACAGTGATTTTTTTGGCGCTGCGTTTTGGTGCGAATATTTATTTATTTATTTAAACAGGGAATTGAAATGGATTATAAAATAAATAAATAAATAAATAAATAAAAGAAAAAAGACGTAAGGAGGAGGAGACTTTCGGACGAGTATAAATTAGTGGATATTTATTTAAGGACGATTTTTCAAGAAAATATTAGTATTTCTCGATCGACACTTTTATTTTATTTTTTTAAACAGAACTCTTAATTAAAAAAATCTAAATTCTTTCTCAAAAACGTTTCTACTTATTTTGGTGTTCTGATCCGTTATAATATTTTTGACGTATTACAATGTTTATAAAAACACTGTAAAATTTATTTAAAAATATTATAAATAATTTAAATAGACTTTTAACCTCAATTAGATGAATTAAAAACTTTAAAATATGATATTGTAATGATCTATGAGCAATGACAATAAAAAAGGTAAGTAATTTATAATATTTTTTTAATAATATTTATAATATTTTTTCAGTATAATAATAAAATATTGTTAATATTATTAAAAAAACTTTTGAGGAGTACTTTGGGTTTTTTTTAATTAATGGTATTGTTAAAAAAAAGAGGAATATGAGAAATACCCAAAATATTAGTATTTTCTAAAAAATAACTTTTATTTAACTAATTAATATGGAAAGGGGAGAGGAGTTAGAAACAAAAAAAGAGACAATAGATGGATATTTATTTAATTATTTAGTGATTAGATTTTTATTTTATTTGGAAGGATGACGTATGGGTTTAATTTATCTTATATTTAAATATAACTAAACATTTTTGTTAATTATTATAAAATAATGAAATACTGTGATAAAATTAATGAGGAAAGAATATGTGGCACCAGTCTATACCAACATTTATTCATTCATATTGGTTCCTTCATGATAACATCATTATCTTGACATCATGAGTATTTACAATCTATCGACGTATATCATGATGTCTCGTTAAAACTATGCTTATATTTATGTAGACCATAAGACTCCATCAGTGATAAAAATTATTTCACTATAGATTAATTTACAATTGCAACAAGCGTAGAATTAAATCTTTATTGAAACATCCGAGTTGATCAGTGCATCATTACATAATATAATAGGATAAGTACAAGTTCGACTGCACATGTGATTATATTATTTGATATAATAAACTTTTCTATTTAAAAAAACTCCTCCTAAAACTAAAAATGACGTATGCTATTATGAGCTAGCTCTATTTTCAGTATAATAATAAAATATTGTTAATATTATTAAAAAAACTTTTGAGGAGTACTTTGGGTTTTTTTAATTAATGGTATTGTTAAAAAAAGAGGAATATGAGAAATACCCAAAATATTAGTATTTTCTAAAAAATAACTTTTATTTAACTAATTAATATGGAAAGGGGAGAGGAGTTAGAAACAAAAAAGAGACAATAGATGGATATTTATTTAATTATTTAGTGATTAGATTTTTTATTTTATTTGGAAGGATGACGTATGGGTTAAATATAACTAAACATTTTGTTAATTATTATAAAATAATTATATGAAATACTGTGATAAAATTAATGAGGAAAGAATATGTGGCACCAGTCATATACCAACATGTATCATTCATATTGGTTCCTTCATGATAACATCATTATCTTGACATCATGATTATTTACAATCTATCGACGTATATCATGATGTCTCGTTAAAACTATGCTTATATTTATGTAGACCATAAGACTCCATCAGTGATAAAATTATTTTCACTATAGATTAATTTTACAATTGCAACAAGCTTAGAATTAAATCTTATTGAAACATCCGAGTTGATCAGTGCATCATTACATAATATAATAGGATAAGTACAAGTTCGACTGCACATGTGATTATATTATTTGATATAATAAACTTTTCTTTTCTATTTAAAAAACTCCTCCTAAACTAAAATGACGTATGCTATTATGAGCTAGCTCTAATTTTAGTATCATAGTTACTTCAATTATCATCGACTATTATAGTCACTTATGTATAATAATCTGACACTCATACCTGAAAAGAGTCTAAGATTCTTTTTCTCTCATCCTCCTCTCAAAGAGGATTGTTTGATCAATCCGTCTTACTCCAATTTTCATATTTATCTTGTGCCTCAGATTTTTAAGAATCAAGACTCAAAGCGAGACATCGACATTTTACTATCCTCGTACTCATAATTATTGGTGAACAAATATGTCGTGACTGATGAGTCAGCACGGTTTGGTCCATTGGACGATGTCGGGAGTCTTTTATCGATTGAGCTAGATGTCGAGGTGGATCGAGCCTCGGGAAGGGGTGTTGATCAGCGCTTGTCGATCTTTGGGTCGATCGGTAGCTCGCCCTCATGTGTTGGATGGCAACTCTTGGATTGAGATGCTCACGACTCGAGTGTGGTCGCTTGCCTGCAAAAATGGCCTTCGTCGGGTGATTCCCGACTTTGGCTCATTCGACGAGCAAGTCAGTAGTGGGTTGAATTGTTTTGTTTTTCTCTCCTCTCCTGGAGGTCGACCAGGGGCTTTTATATTATTATACGAGAGTCGATTGTACATGGGTTTGACGTGATGGCATGTAGATCAAACATCGCTTTAGTATGAATTTTGACTTGACATGTGTCGAATAATGTCTTAGTACGAATTCTGACTTGACATGTGTTGAATAGAATCTTAGTACGGATTCTGATTTGACATGTGACATCAATCGTATATCTTATAAACAATTTCTCGTGTATTCATAAAGGACAAGAGGTTTTCTTTAAACCCGAACGCAATTCGTTGCTTATGTTAGATTAAACATTCAAGAAACATCGTCTCCAAACAAGAAGATACTTTCTACGTGCAAAGATCTCAATTCAAAATAACTTTCTCTTGTAAAGCTACAACGATGAGACGGAAAGTTTATTCATCTTAGAATGTTCTTGATATAATTAAAGATGTTTTAACTACCTCAAACAAAGTTGTCTCTTATAATTAGTAATATACTTAATACTTTTAGTTAAAAGGAAAATGATATGCGTTGATGCCATCAATTTATGTACTATCAAATAGTTCAACATCATCAGTACAAATAATTTTGTTATCACGCTATCAATTATATTAATATATCCTCAAAGCTATTAAATCAAACATTTACCAAGTAAATTATTTTTTATTAGTGTTATTTTCTTCATATAATTCCGTCAGCATCAACTCAAAACATCTATCACCATCTTTGATATGGAGTTGATAGGAAGATGTTGATAATAATTAATTCATACCCCACTTACTTTATGGGCATTGCCATCCCTGTTTCATCACTCTTAAGTATCTATCACCATCTTTGATATAAGTTGATAATAATTTATTCTTATCTTTGAATATATTCAGGGGGGTTTTTTGGATTCCTGATCTATTGTATTGTACTAAGAAAACTTACTTCTGACCGAGCTCTTGTTAGTATATTCATGATGATAAGTTAGTGTCGAAAATAATATGAAGAATAAAATGATGATATTTTATAGGTATTTTTTCTTAATGATGAGTAGTTAAGAAAAATATTTTGGTGGATAAGAAATATTCAGTGAATGCTTTCTTTCTAGATTTAATTGATGTGATAAATTTAATAATTTATTTATTTTTTTGTAATTGATTAAAATATTACATGTCATTGGTGGTGAATATTTCCTAATCAGAGTCTTAGAGTTACAGTAAGCGAAGCTGATGCTGATGCTGATGCCAATTCAATGACAAATGATTTAGATATGGAAATTTGATTAGTTATAACATTTATTATGCTGAATTAAGAAAAATATTAAATAGGATTAGTTAAAACTATCAACATTATTGATGTGATAGCATTATAAGCATATCACCTGCCATCAAGATTGTGAAATGAGCTGATGCTCTGTCCCGATGAGGCCTACCATTTATGGACGTGGCGAGGAGCGGAGTTGAAGGGGACAACCAATCTCTTTCTGGGCTCCAAATCCCGCGCCTAGTCCGAGCCGCCAACCAGGGAATACCATATTCCCGAATGGCCAAGCTACGGGGCACACCGCTCGCTACCAATGGAAAGGCCGAAGGTCTTGGATCGAAGCCGCCCACACCCCCCACCCCCCTTGAGCGTGGCCTGCCGTGGCGGTTCATCCGCAATTATTGGGCAGCTGCGGACCTGCGGCTGCCGCCTCTTCGTCGTCGTCACCGGTTATATAGCCTTCTCCGCTTCCCCTCCTCCTCTCGTGATACTATGGATGCCCTGGGAAACGGGGGAGGATTCTGGTGGTGGCAGTTTTCCCCGCGCGACCGCAAGCACGGTCCCCGGAGGAGGCCCAATTCCTCCTCCTCTTCCTCGGAGTCGATCGATCTCGGCGAGCGTGGGTGGTTTCTCGCCGACTTCCCCCTCAAGCAAGCTTCCATCGCCGCCTCCCTCACCCTCACCGGTGACACCGTGGCACAGCTTAGGGACCGCTTCGTCGTCCACGCCCGCCGCCCGTCCGATTCCGATGACAAGGTCAGCTCCCGGCACTGATGATGAATGTTTGATTAGGTATGGTCTAGAAACCCTGGTTTGCTCCTCTTGTTTACTGTCAGTTTCTTGCGCTTGCTACGTGGTGCGGGTAGCATTCGATGAAATGCCTGTCTTTGGTATCTAGGTATATTTGCTGCTTGCGCTACGTGTTCTGGACCTCTTTTCAAGCAGAATGTAAATTGAGTGTATTAGTCATCCATCAAATCCCCATTTGAGGCGACTTATGTCAGACGAGGGCTGCATTGGCTTTCCGAGGCCCCTGCTCGTTTTGTGACTTGTATGAAGGGATTTGCACCACAGATCCTGTTGTTACCTTAGTAGATCAATACCTTTTTATGCACTATGAATGTTCTCCTGTAGCAGTCTCCGTAAACTAAACTTTATGATGCACATAAGTTTGTTGATGAAATGTCCATGAGACTTAAAATTCGTATGCTTCCGAACTTCACCTATAAATGCAAGCATACAACAATTTTCTTCAGTTGAGATGAAAGGCTTGGGTAACAACTTTTGTTTATCTCGTTAAAATTTATTTCTTCTAATACCATTTCTAGACACAAACAGTTTTCTTTCGTGTGCATATGGAGAGCTCTATTATTATTTTCGATTCTATTTCTCCTTCATCCGTGTCTTCCTTGATCCTTCAAGCAATTCCTTGCCTTGAAGGTTTATTTTTTAAGTGTTCCTGAAGAGTTGTTCAGTTGAATTGGTCTATGATGCAGTCTTTGGCGGCTCGTCCGGTTCTCTTGGATTGTGCATCTTTGAAAAAGTTTGTGTAGCTTCTACTATCTCTGAGTTGGTGGGATTTTGATCCTCTCAATCTTCTTTGTTTTGTTACAAGATCAGGATTCAATAATAGTGGCATATATTCTTTATATATTGCAAGTGAAACCTATTCAGATAAATCATATCGCCCTTAGCATGGCGATCCATTTATTCTCCTGCTTTCTCTGAATCTGATCTACTAAATATTTAGCTAGCTCCTCATGGTGATTCAGGTTAATATAAATGGCAGTTATTACTAAAAAAAATCTATATGCATATGCATATACACTAACTGGTGATCAATGCTCCTTTCTTTAATAGTATAAGACCTATGAAAGCTTGGAGATTGATACTTATTGGGGTGTATGCCTTATACTTCTTCAGTTGTCCCCAGTTAGTGATTTATTAGTGATTTCTCTTTCACTGAATTTGCTCAATATATGCATATTTTTGGTAGAAAGGGCAAACATCCTTACCTCTGGAATTGAGACATTTACAGGGAGTTGCTTGATTAGCTGCTGCACCACTGCATACCACTGAATCTGCAGCACTATTCCCTTCATGACAAATATGCATGCGGTGCAGATGAATCCTCCTACAACATCATAGATGGATAGAAAGACAATAATCTCCTTTCGTAATCATTGATTCAACAAACTTCTCTGTATATTGAAATGATGATTCATATGGTGCCATGCCTTGTATATCATAAAATTTTTCAGACAGTGCTATGCAACTGAGCTTTAATATGCCTGTTTGTGATTAATATTTTTCTTAATTGAATATTATATTCTTTGTTATTTGTTTGAATTTATAATATTATATTCTTTGTTTTTATAATATAATATCAGCACTTTTCTTGTAGGAAATAGTTTCAGCACTTTTTTCAAATCATGATTGGCTTCGTGCACTACGCATGGCTTCCTACGGGTTTCTTCTTTATGGTCCAGGCTCTTATGCTTGGTATCAGTTTCTTGATCATTGTATGCCCAAGCCAACTTTTGTGAACCTGTCAATGAAGGTAAACTTTTTGTTTGACTATTGAACCAGTAACATCACGGTCAACTTTCTAGATCACTTGATTTTTAAGTGGATTTTCATTTAGTTGCTTCATCCTGTGTCAGGTCATATTGAACCAGATTGTACTTGGTCCATGTGTTATTGCTGTGATTTTTGCTTGGAACAATTTGTGGCTTGGGAAATTAGCAGAGTTACCATCCAAGTATCAAAAAGATGCCCTTCCTACACTTCTCTATGGTGATTGTCTTCTTCCATTTTTTTTGAATTGCTCCTTGTTTCTATTGGCAGATATATCATGATAACTCAACTAATTTAATGTTTATGTTATCTCAATGCAGGTTTTAGGTTTTGGATTCCGGTCACCATAGTTAATTTCACGTGAGTTACCTTGCCTATTTGCCTGAGAATATCTTCTACAGTAGAAACCATGGTGCTTATCCATATATGTTAAAAGTTTGTTTACAAAATTTTAATGTTTTATCAAATAAATGCACTAATAATTGAGTCCATAAGCATGTTAAAATCATGGAAACTATATCTCCAGCTCTTCGTTTTGCTTACTGTGGAAAGTCATGCAAAAATTTGGATAAACTTGCTTGCATTATTAGAGCAGCCATCTTACACTCTTCACTTGATTTAAAACCATATAATTTGCCTTGTTCAGATTGAACATCCTTGGCACAATGACCACAGCATGTATAATGTGGTGTTGAGCCTTGCCATGTGGTGAAGAAGATTAGGAGTCATGCAATCTTGTCACTACTTCACCTGAATATGAATGTATTCCAACATAATATTCATGTTGACAAGGGTTGCCTTTGTTTAAACCATTACTTGTTAAAGCCTCTAATGCCAATGAAAACAGCATATTGCTTTTGTTTAACCTTCATTTGTTCATGAAGCCTGCAAGTTCTTTTTTGGCTTAAGGAAGTCCATTTGCTCGATAGAATCTTTATCTGCATCGGTTCGGTCATTGATAATCATAGTAACTATAACACCATGCTTTATTTTTCAGGGCTATCCCTCTATCCGCCCGTGTTGCATTCATGTCTACATGCTCCATATTCTGGAACTTCTATTTGTCAACAACCATGAGCAAGTAATCGAATAAAGCCTTTGGGAAGCAAATGGCGATGCTTGCTCCCGTAATTTGTGGAGTTAAATGGCTTCTGTGTACTGCATCTCCAGCTTTTGGTTGAGCTTCGTTTCTGAGTTGCACAAGGCTTGTCGTCATGCATCACACCTTCAGAATTTCCAGACAACTATGAAGAGTTTCGAGGTTATTCTAATCCGTTATCGTAGTTTCATCAAGAACAAAGAACATTCTTTTTCTGATGTTCATTTCTTTCTGGTAATTTGGGGAGTTTTAGTTTGTAGTTCTCAGTTTTCGGACAGTAGCGTTATCTATCCCGCTGTCCATCAGTTGCTTTGTCCTTGTAAGCTCACACCTCCTTAATCGTGTCCGTGTTCGTTTGTTTTATAAATATAGCCAGTGTTGATTGCATAGCATAGACATCAGACCATTGTTGCAATAAATTACTAAAGAATAAGGTATGAATTGATCCATCAGACCAATTAAATTCGAGAATGCTGCACAGACAAGCTTTGAAATAGTGTTTCTTTTATTAATTGCATGCCACAGAGACGCGGTGACCAGAAACTCATGGCATTCCACGTTCTCTTCGCCAAGCTGCCACGTCGACCCCTTTGCCCTTTCCTCACCGCCACCGTTTCCAATTCCCCCCTTCTCATACGTTAGTTGACCTTAACAGCAAAAGGGTCGACCCCTTTCTTCTCCATTTACCCTTAACCCTAACGATCCACCTGCCGTGGCGAACGATCTCGCGGTCACCCTCACCCCTTCTCTGCCACCGCCGTCATGAACGCCTTCCGGTTCGCCGGTGACATGTCCCACCTCTTCAGCGTCCTCCTCCTCCTCCTCAAGATCTATGCCACCAAGTCTTGCTCAGGTTATCCCCCGGCCTCGAATCTCCTCTAATTCGTTCTTGTGAGAAAACACTCCCATCTTTGGCCGTTTCGGTGCTAGGGATCTCGCTGAGGACGCAGGAGCTGTACGCGCTGGTGTTCTTGACCCGCTACCTGGATCTCTTCACCTACGTCGTGTCGGTGTACAACACTTTGATGAAGATCGTCTTCATTTCTAGCTCCATCGCCATCGTCTGGTGCATGAGGTTTCACCCCGTGGTGCGGCGGACATACGACAAGGAGCAGGACACATTTCGGCATTACCTCCTCGTTGGTGTCAGTTTGGTCCTCGCGCTGCTTTTCCACGAACGATTCACGATCCGCGAGGTACGTCTACGTGATCCCTTCTTCGATTCAGTTCATGTTATATTTCTCTTCCCAAGCTTCCATATTTTGGAAACGGCACCGCCTTATATTGATAGCCCAATAGTCAATTAGATGATGGTGGGGAGACAGAAACTGCTGCTTGGTTTGTTAGTCTTCGATGCAATTTTCTTCTAGCTTTATCTGAATGTAATACTGTATGAGTGTTGGATTAATCTTTTGATGGTTCAGATAGAATGCTGATCCTGTTTGACGGTGGAATTTGTTCGATGTGGACTAGTGTGGAACACAACTATTCATTGTTATTCTTAATAATGGAGCTTTAGAAATGGCTTGAATGATGACTATATTAGCAATGGCCAATTACCACAACAAAGAAATGAGATGTTCACAAAAATACATGTCTAGACATTCTGAATTGGTGCAAAGAGCAATATTTCAGGGGTGTATGAATCTGGGTGGGCTCTGTTTAGGAGATTTATAATTTGCACTTGGGATGTAATCAAGGTATCTCATGGAGACTACATGAAATTCTTGCTAAATAATAGGATAAGCAGTTCATCATGTGTCATTTAGTGGTTTGTTTTTAAAAAGCACATAGAATAATAGAAGAGAAGACAAAAGACAGGAGAATTAAAGAACAGAGGGAAAAGAGAAGGAAATCTGGATGAGGAAATTAGACCTGCAGAATGCTCAATGAAAACCTTTATTTTCTTAGTTCTCCAATTAAATGTATTATAGCACAATTCCCCTAAGCAAACGGTCATTTCATTATCATCTTGTCACCACCCTTTACTTGACTTGTACTTGTATTAGGTGTGGCCTGCGTAAATTAATTAGTCAATGCCATTGACAACCTTTTTCCCACTTGTTCTAGTTGCATTCACACCTAAGACATTTTGAGTAGGTATAAGACTCCATCATGTGATAACTAAAATCAACTGGATTGGGAGAAAGATAAGAATAGCTGATCATGTACCTTTCCTTTTTTGGATTCTTTCTAGTGCAATTGACATTTTCAGATTAAGAGCAGAAACTGAATTCTATTGAATTATAATCAGATGATGTGAAAAAGAATATATACTACTGGGTGGATGCACCGCAAATGGAACTATACCATAAAGTGAATAAAGTTGAGACTTAAACCTGATAGGTCTGTTGGGCATCTAATTTTCCTAACAGATCTGAACTGGCCTTCTACTTTTTGCCTTATTTGACTGCATGATTCAACTTGCCAGCTCCTTATCTGTGCATCCAATTTTATTATTGAACAAGAAGATTTGCAATTCTTGAACTTTTAGATGCTAGTTAGGTTGTTTTGTCTATTCTTAACTTAGTACTTACCTCAATTTCTGAATCCTAATCCTTCCTTTTTATCCTAAAATGATATACATAGTCTATCTCCATGACTGTATTGCCATGACGTTGGACATGCCATTACCTTGGTTAACTTACAAAACTCTGCTTTGTATTATTGCAACTAGACCAAGTTGGTTTATGTAAGAGCCTGTTTAATGGCAGCTGATCACTCACTTATCAAGTATTAGAACTCTTTCCTTGGACAAATAACATCATGGAAAGAGGGCTATTCTTCGTCTCGGATGAGTTATATATTTCTGCTTCATTGGTTCTTGAATAATAGTCCAGATAATTTCCATCTTGGATAGATATAATAACAACATAGATGGTTTTATTTTTCACTTGTCATCAATTATTACATTGCCTTTTGGGTGGACATAAAGCCTAGGAGAAATGCCTTAAGGACTTGGTAATCAATTTTCAAAAACATATAACTTAACATGCTTATGTAAAATTTCTCTTAAGTGATAGTATGACCTTGTTTTATTAGATGACATTCTTCAGTGGAGTAGTCAAATGTACATTTAGTTGCATAGGAAGTTTGTGGAAAATTGTTTAACCTCATTTTTCTTTTTGATGCTTGTTTAATGGAAAATAAAATAATTGGATAATTGACTTCCAGATTTCTGATAGTTGATTATTCATTTTCCAGATTTTTTTTGATAGAAAATGAGAAGTTCTTCAAAATACTGCTAGTTATTAGTCAACTATTTTCCCTAAAGATACTAGTTTTTTTTTTTTCTATGCTCCAACTACAATTGAGGGTAAACAGAAACCATTTTTTTCCCTTTCTTCAGTTCAAGCAATCTTTTTATGTTCCTTCTGGGGAAAATGATTTGATCTTCAAACTTTAGGCCCTGTAATGCTTGTTTACTTGTTTTCTGATGGCTCTTGTTTCTGCCTAATTTCCATATATAACATTATTACTCTTTTAATTCTTTTACTGGTCCATTTGTAGGTATTTTGGGTGTTTTCCATATTTTTAGAAGCGGTTGCAATTCTTCCTCAATTGATTTTGCTTCAAAGAAGCAGAAATGTGGATAATTTGACTAGCCAATATGTCTTATTCCTCGGGTACTAATACTTATCTTCATCGATACGTATTCAAGTTCCACTGTTCTCATAATCTTTCTTTGTTTAGTGAACAAGTTATATGTTTGACTCTTCTCAGTCTTTTCCTGTTCTTTCCTGACTAGCTTGCAACTTAATACCTGTTACCTACTTGCATGTTTCCTTAGATTTTGTTCCTTTTCCTCAGGACTTATCGTGCATTTTATATTCTCAACTGGATTTATCGCTATGTCACAGAAGACGATTACAGTGCCTGGATTGGTATAGTTACATCATGGATATTTGATATGAATTTGTCGTTAAAAGTATATTTCTCTCCCTGAATCCATTGCTTTTTGCAGCTTGGATTGCTGGTGTTGTCCAGACAGGTCTCTATGCTGATTTCTTCTACTATTATTTCATAAGGTAGAGATATGATTGAATGTTGAAATTATGTGCACCATATTATCAAAGCATTCATGAAATCAGTCACTTATTGGTATTGTGTTGGACTCGCAGCTGGAAAAACAATGCGAAGCTTCAACTCCCTGCTTGAACCAGTTGCGGAAGCAGATTATACAATCTTCAACATAGTAAATATTTTAGATCTGAGTTTACTTACAAAATACTTGGAAGCTTGAAGATCTTCTTTCAGACCTCGAAAATTTTGGACCATGGTCCATTATCAAACTGTCATACTGATGCCACTAGAGATTGTAAAGCTCTTGTTATTTTACTGTTTTTGTCATTTGTCGAAGCATAGTGCTCAAAAGCTAACAAATCACTGATTGATATGCCTAGTTCAGTAATTTCTGTACCTGTGGCGGTTGTCATCAGAAAGAGTTACGACATCAGAATCTAATACAAATTAGCATGGTATGATCACTTCTGTTCTTCTGAATCTAGTTTTTGATGATGCAAAGTGTTATAAATGGACCTTCAGATGATTAAACCAGGTGTTCTGAGAACTTTCATGACATATTTATGTGCTGCCATTCAACTCTCCAACTGCCAAATGCAGAATACACTATGGTCAAACCTGTGGAGCAGATATTAAATGCGACTTGGTGTGTGTGCTGTCGACCGATTCGAGCAATCGAAATGATTGAGGAAAGTTCATCGTCCTCAACCAACTTACTGAACAAAAGGAAGAGATCATTTAAAGGTTTGGTTTGTGCAGGAAAATATTTCATCTTGGAATTCAATCTGCTGAGTTATATCCCAAACAATAATAACATGCAACACTCTTAAGAATAATTGATGCGAGCATGAAATGTTGGAAGCAACAAGAAATATATTTTGATTGGCAACAAAGGGGTAAGTACATATTACCCCTTATAATATCTTGATCTCTACATTTGATTGACAATAAAAGGGGTAATTATATATTATCCCATATAATATCATGATTTTTATATTTTTAAAAATTATATTGAGATCGTTATATTTATGAAAATAAAATATTTAGTCTTATTTTTACTCACACTATCGATTTTATTAACGAAAATATTATACATACTCAGTGATAAATTTAAGTGAGATAAAATCAACACGTATTCAGTGATAAATCTTACGATATTATCGTTAGCCTAGAAATATAACTCTACTTCAATTATTCTTTGAATGGGTGAAAATATGCATGAATTAATGATATTTATACTATCATTAGTTGCCGTCGCAAGAGTCACTGTGATTAACTTCCATCTACTTATATCGAACCCCAACCTCGCCTCTTCTCCGTTCGACTTAGCCTTTGGATCCTGCCGGAGGAGTCCATGGAGAGAGTGATGGAGCTCCGCAAGACTTCGCCTGGCACTCTTCTCCTTGTGGGCGTCTTAATAGGACTGATGACCTCTTCTGGGGCTTACGATTTCTACGTTGGTGGAAGAGATGGCTGGGTTTCCAACCCTTCCGAGAGCTACGACAAATGGGCAGGGAGGAACAGATTCCAAGTTAATGACACCCTCGGTATGCATCGCCGTGTGTCATAGCTGCTCTTCAAGTGCTCGCTGTTCTCGTTGTTTCTTTCTGATGCTTTGATGGAGTCTTCCGTGCAGTGTTTAGATACAAGAAGGAGGCGGACTCCGTCCTGGTGGTGACGAAGCAGGACTACGACGCATGCAACGCGAGCAATCCGATCCAGACGCTGGAGGGAGGCGACTCGACGTTCAAGTTCGATCGGTCGGGGCCGTTCTACTTCATCAGTGGCGTGCCGGAGAGCTGCCGGAAGGGGCAGAAGCTGGCGGTGGTGGTGTTGGCTATCAGGAACCAGAACCCGAGTCCACCGCCTCCATCATCTCCACCTTCCCTCACTCCATCGCCATCTCCCTCTTCCTCTGCTTCCCCCTCCTCATCTCCGTCCCCATCACCCACGTCGCCCGTTCATGCCCCGACGCCAAGTCCAACTCCGTCACCTTCTCCTTCCACCACCACGCCTCCAGCCCAGCCACCCACCTCAGCTGGATCTTCGACTGGTTCCAATCTGTCACCAACACCGCCTCCCTCGAGTCCCTCCTCTGTCCCGAGTGCATCAAGGATCGCCCTTGGGCTGGCCGCTACAGTTCTTGGTGGGGCACTTCTCCTCTAATAAGCCTGTACTAGTTGAATTCTCACGTACATTATTGCATTCTTGTGGATCTCGTGTCAAGAACCAGTGAGTGGTTCTCTGTAAGAATAAAACCGTACAAGTAGTGTAATCTTACAGAAATGGCGGAATAAATAAGAACGCTGTCAGTTCTTCATCTATCTACACATGTTGATCCTCTCGAGCTCTGATTCAAATGTGACGTTGATCTTTTTCTGACTTGGAAAAATAATATGGCTAATGGAATTCGAATATGATCGATCGCGATGACAATCTATCTCGCATTCGTATACTTATCAGCTTCGTTGTGATCTGCCACGAGATGCTTTCGGTGAGCAGGATGAAGACGACAAGACCGACAGCCTCGATTATTCGTCGGGCCGACAAGAAAGAAACGTGCAGCTGCTTCTTTATTATATTATTATATATTTATATCTATATTATTGATGTCATTATCGTCCTCATGGGAAAAAGAAAAGAAAAAAAAGGAAGAAAAATAGCACATCCTTTTCAGACCTCACTGTAATAAGGGAATAAATACATAAAATAAAAGAAAAAAATGAGGAAACCTCATCGCGTTCAATCATAATTGAATATTTATTCCAAGAAAAAGAGATGACGAGAGTGTGTAGAGATGGCACCAAAAAATAGAGGAGGAAAAATCACATCACCATTAAATGAGAAAAAAAAGGACGGATTGAGGAGGGACGGAGAGAGGCCTCAGAAAGAACGTAGCGATTTGGCGTTGTCAAATCATTACACGCAGAAGCGAATCATTGCAACTGACGCAGATTCCTCATCACAGGCCTTCGTTGATACGCTTCATCGATGTCATTTACCAAAACTATGAGGACCAAAGCAAAGAGAAGAGGAACTAAGAACATGAGAAGGTCGCCGTTCATGGATGCGCAGTCTCTCCTGCGTCACCCTCTTTATAGACCGAGGACAGAGAACCCACGAAACCCTAGATTCCAACCTGGGCTTTAATGTGTGCTTTCTCGGGCCCGAACAGAGGACTTCCGTGGGCTTTTCAGTTCTACGTAGGCTAGTAATTGCCGCAAGTCTGCCAAATAGAATGGCCGACGAAGTCTAATTTAGAGTCATGATCAGCTCTCTTGCCAACAGCAGCCTCGGAGATCCTCCGAAAGGACTGCTCCATGCAGGAGACGAGGAGTCCGGCATCTATGAACCCCTTCTCGGTGCCCATGGCCACCTTCAGCTTCCCCATGTAGCTGACCACCGTTACGGTGAGGCTCTGCCATAGAGATCATCAGTTCAGCAGAGTAGCGTCAGTTAAAGCTCTTCTTTGCTCGATGGACCTGTCGGGTTTGTTGGTACGTACCTGAGGGCTGCCCACCGTCATGAAGTAGAAGCTCCCGATTGGATGACCTGCTATGATCATCTGCTCCATTGGTCCAGACAGGTTTGATATGGTCATGCTTGTGTTTCTCAGGGTGGAATGTATGTATCGAGCAGCAGTCTACAATCAAATCAAAGGTAGAAGAAAACTCCTCAAGTTCACGACATGCAATACGATATCTCTGCAAGTTTAGACAGTCTACTACCTCTGCACCCCTGAGCTTTCGGATAGTTTCGAGCAGTCTGCCATTGAGGTGGACAGCAAGGGAGCTTTTCTTTGCCTTTATGATCTGCCTTGCCTTGAGAACGAAGCTGAGTGGATCAGAGGCGTCTGGATTACCGGAAACGGGGATTGGGACGTGAAGAAAGCCGAAGTTGTTGCCCCATGGGTTGGTGGCGTCGGGTCCGGTCATCTCCTTTGGAGATTGGTAGCTTTCAATCATCCTCGTGTTGAGCAACACCAGTGCTGTCACTCGAGCCTCTTTCGAGCCTGGAGCTGCGGCTTGGAAGTAGAGCTGCGTGCCGTAGAATATTGTACCAGAGATGACATCGTTCACCGTCTTTGGATGAGCTCCAAACAAATTGCAGCAGGGGTTAATTCAGCGACTGTGCTAAGCAAAGAGAAGAGAAAGAGGAGGAAGAATACTCTGTCCCCAGTCTTTCATCTAGGATTCATTACTGTGCTTACCCCTCCAAGCTTCGCCTTGATGTGCCTAACTTCGTCGAGCGACAAGGTGACAGTGGAGATCTCCATCGGTCGGAACTCCACTCCAGCCTCCTCCGACCGCACCGGAGTCCGGTCATCTGCAAGATAGTTGGTCTTCAGCAAGCTCCACCCGAAGTCACGCACGGTGTTCATGCAGACAGAGAGGGCGCGCGGCACGTTCCGCCATGCGCGCCACCAGGCGCCGCTGCCGTGCACAGGCTTAATGGCTCGGGATGAAGGGAAGGTGAGGGGCAGAGAAGCGTCGTCAGCTCTCCGGAAGCAAGAGAAGAGGGCGCTCATCAGGGAGAAGCCATCGCCCAGTGCGTGGTGGATCCGGAACACCATGGTCCCTGCTGCACTCTTGGTCGGGTACTTGAGGATGTGGAGATCCCAGAGCGGCCGGCTCTGTGGGAACTCCTCCACTGCAATGTCGGAGATGTAACCACGTATGTAGTCGTCGTAGGTCTCTAAGCCCGCGGGGAAGACGGGAACGTTCACGTGGTCCTCCAGCTTCAGTGTGACCCTCTTCCATCGTCGGACGCCATGGTCGTCCTTCACCTGACCATGCAAAGACAGCAGTAGAGTGAATGCGACAGAAGCCAACGACACATGGCTGGAATTAGAACAACACATGGATCGTAGCGACTCCTCCTAACGATTAATGAAGACTTCTTCGGGGTTGAGGTTTTCGGCATACACTCTGTTCATCAAACTGTGTCTCGATTGCATTGTGGAGCTAATGCCATTCTCATATTCCATATATCCATTAAATCCATTGATTAATGAATAGTTCTTAGCTACTGAAACAGGGTGCTCTGATGACCAATTAATGCCAAGGAGAAGATCTGCACTACATGGTTTTGAATTTGGTTGACTAGTTCTTCCGCCTACATGGATGTTGCAGGTGCATACTGCCTAAGCTTGGTGGTCTAATAAGCACGCACTTCAAGCATTGCAGTAGGAAGCAGGAAGATGACATACCAAGTTACTTCCTATGCACAATCTAATCCTGGCTTGTCTGATGCAAACGAGAAATCATCATCGTCTTTCGAATCATGATCTTAAACAGCCTAAAGAGTCGAATGAGGCAAAAAACAGAGCACAACTTGACACTGGTTTGAAACATTACATGACTTTGAGAGAGAGAGAGAGAGAGAGAGAATGTACCATGACGGAGGAGAAGCGAGGATGGATGGGCAAGAAGAGGTTCTCCAGCGTCGACATCGTTGGGGAGTCGTCAATGGCGACATCCGACTCGAAGATTGCGAGAATGCCTATCGACAGCACCGAACTGTTGAAGTATTGGCCGGTCGGGCTCACCGGATCGTCGACAACCGTCTCCTCTACCTCGACCTTCGTCTTGACGGCATCACACGCCATGGCAGACAAGAGACTCCCTCTTCTTCTTCCCCACTGGGTTGGTTTGAGCTGCTGCTTATTGAAAGGCTGCACATGGCGACGTGCTTTTTCTGGAGGAGACAGTGATGTATGGATAGTAAAACAGCAGTGTAGAAATAGAAAGTTCTGTGGATACAGCAAAATTAATGTTTCCCATCTGAATGAAAACTTGCACTCAGCAATGAGGAAGAAGAAACGTTAACCCAAGAGATGAAAGATCATTGATTCATCATAAACACTGCTTTGCACCATAGAATCGATCAGAAGATTACTTCCTTTCAAGGTCTAGATAGGAAGTAGATTTAATCCATATACATACATACATACATACATACATACATACATACATACATACATACATACATACATACATACATACATACATACATACATACATACATACATACATACATACATACATACATACATACATACATACATACATACATACATACATACATACATACATACATACATACATACATACATACATACATACATACATACATACATACATACATACATACATACATACATACATACATACATACATACATACATACATACATACATACATACATACATACATACATACATACATACATACATACATACATACATACATACATACATACATACATACATACATACATACATACATACATACATACATACATACATACATACATACATACATACATACATACATACATACATACATACATACATACATACATACATACATACATACATACATACATACATACATACATACATACATACATACATACATACATACATACATACATACATACATACATACATACATACATACACTACATACATAACGCTGGTGAAGGACTGTAGATTTAATTCATGGCACTGACAAAGGACTGTGGAGTGCACAGTGATGAGTAACTCCGCATATATCGCCACTTCAAGCAAGCATTCAATAACGAATTAAACTCCGGACATCGAGCTGTCTTTCACCCTATTGAATTGCTTGCTACAGATGACCCCTAAGAACCCTAAACTCAAAAACTCTTTATCATCATGACCTCTTAACTTCTTATACTAATTTGGAAATCTTTATAGTTCTGAGAAAATGGTAGTAATGGAACCACTTTGACAATCTTCAAAGGATTAGGTTTTTGGTCTTTAAAGGAAGAACCTGATGATCTTGCAAGTGTTCATTTGTCTGTCTTAGTTACATACTTCTTCACTTGCTATGTTTCAATGAAAAAGGACAATGGTTATTGCTAAACAAGGTTACAGTAACTCCACCACCTTCTTTATCATGGATTGGATCACTGTTTAGGCTTGTTGTTTCCACACAATTTGTTAATATTGTCTTGATATTTGATTAAGGTAAAATAAATATAGATCCTGAGACAATCGATCCATTATTTTTTGTTGATCTTAAATCATTGACACAAAATGTCTAGCCTTAAGTTAGCAATAATACGTCAATCAAATTTTTATAAGTCAATCCAAATTCTTATCGTCTTTCGATTAATTTAATATTATATAATATAATCTTAGATTGAGTCCTAAAATTAATTATATCTATTACTCAATTGCTGTGTTCTCTTCATGTATTTATTTAAGCATATATTGAGAGCTCAACATGAAAACATGTGAGAAAAGATAAAATAATAATAATAATAATAATAATAATAATAATAATAATAATAATTCAACCAAATGAGGATTTTCTTTCTTTCTTTTTTTTATGTTCGATCAAGTAAGTATTTATCATACTCGATGATCACAAGACCTCCTATAATTAACACCTCCAAGATTAAGCTTTTTGTCCCCAGCAGTTGATCATGTGATTATTTATGGATCAAAAGGATAAAGTTGATCCAGGTGATTAGAGAGGCAACATTAACTGTCATGACAAGGACATCCATGCGGACATTGCCACATGCCATGTGACATCCGTGCTGTAAGACTCTGTCCTACGCTGCACAAACACATTATTGTATCTTTAGCCCTTTTTCTTTCTATCTGAAAAAGAAAACATCTTCGACTCTTGTTGAATTCTCGACAACACGACCTTTTCATAGCCATCCATTAGGCTCCCTCACAGTAAATTGGGTTGGCGTCAATGCACAACTGTTGTGATGAGTGGATAAGGATGAGTTCAAATCACTAAAAATGTCACTTTTCCTTTGGGTGGAGTCCAGCCTCAAAATCATCATCACAGGCAGATATGTCCCTCCTTTAGGCTTCCAAGTTCATGCCAACAATTCCAACATCTTAAATCAAATAATTTCACTTTAAAAGTAAAAATATTAGAAAAAAAAATATTATTTTCTAACTCAAATCTTGATTACCCTAATTGAACAGGCAATCGTATTGTAAAATCATTAAAGATGGCTTATCCTAGTAAAAATCTTTATTAGCTATATTTTTTTAGAGCCAACTTCTCAAATATTTCATATTTAGATAATATTTTCTTATGCAAACAGATGAACAAGTCTTACATTATATCATAATTACAAATCCTCCATTCTGAATCCAAAAGTCTTGTAGATTAATCCAAACATGAAATTAAATTTGATCAGATTATTTATTGGTTCTCATCTTTAAGTGAACAAAGCACTGGCATCCACCAGGTGCAGTGCATGTCAAACCCTAAAGAATTGGTTGACAGGTGAGACTGATTTGTCTTGCAGCAATACCACAAGCGGCTATACCTTCCATTGTCCATGTCCATAGATAATGACTTCCATTGTGTCCTCTAATCCTCCCCTTCAATGGCTGACTTAAGTTACCTTATCTTTTCCTTGATGAGCTTTCCCTTTCTTAATAGATTCTTTGAACATTAGAGTGAAGTTAACACCTCTAATTAAAACAGATTGAACCATTAATCCCATTGTTAGATAAAAAAGAAAACAAATCCAACAGTGAAAAGTGGAAAAGAGAACATAAAAAAACATAGATACTTTTCTTCCATTGTCAAACTGTCATCAATTCTCCCATGAAAACCCAAACCTTCTTTTTCCCTCATTCCACTACTTAACCTCTCTCTCTCTCTCTCTCTCTCTCTGCTTCTCTTTCAACCCCACCACTCTGCATTCTCCTCCTCTTCCTCTTATTCCACTTCTCCTCACCCCTTTAATATGTGTATATATATATATATATATATATTTGTATATATATATTACCAAAAAGAGAAAAATCCAACCTCAACCCCAAAACAAATAAGAAGAAGGAAGAAGCAATCATTTTTATTTCCTCTTTGAAATAAATATAAATAAAGACAATAAATGATATCTATATATAGGAGCGCTCGTCGGGGGGGTAATGGCTCGGCTCTTCAGAGAGAGAGGGAGAGGGAGAGGGAGAGGATCCATGGGGGACTCCAAGAAGGAGTCCAACGGATGGATATCCGCCGCCATGACGGGCGCCGTCGCCGATCTCCCATCCCCCTTGGGGCAGCTGGGCGTCGCGCTGTCGGACGCGGAGCTCCGGGAGAGCGCCTACGAGATCTTCGTCGCCGCCTGCCGCGCCACCGGCAGCAAGCCCCTGACCTACACCCCCCAGTCCGAGCGCACCATCGACCGGTCGACGTCCCTCCCGCCGTCGCTACAGCGGTCGCTGACCTCCGCGGCCGCCAGCAAGATGAAGAAGGCCCTCGGGATCAGGTCCCCGTCGAATAAGGGCATCCCCGGGAATGCGTCCTCCAAGAAGCCGGTGTCGGCTGGCGAGCTGATGAGGGTGCAGATGGGGATATCCGAGCAACTGGACGCGCGGATCCGAAGGGGTTTGCTGCGAATTGCAGCCGCAAACGTGAGTCCTCGATTCCACGATTCTTGATTTGGTTCTTCCGCATATAAAACTCTCTTTGATCCGTAAACTATAATTTCTTGTTAGGGGTATTGAGTCCTCTAGAACGCCCACTGTTCGATTGACCTTCTTTCTATATGATTCAGTGGGACATCAATTTGGTAGCACGCTCATCATCAAACACTTATGGCTCAACTGTAGTTTGATATTGTCCATCTTTTACGGTCATGATTAATCGCTTATGGCAAAGGGACTTCTAAAGAGAAAGGTTTCTGGTGTCCGGCTGGTCTTCTGCAGATAAAATTGCAGATGTCTCTTCGGGTTAGTGAAATGTCGTTATCAAATTAGGATTCGTCATCGCAATAAAGATGTTGGTTGAGTTGTCTGTGACCACCGACTCTAATGAAAAGTATTCGCTCTTCTATCGGTGATGGGTTGCATGTGTATTCTCTGGCTCACCGATGATCAACTATTAACATTAAGGACTCAAGAAGAACGTGTTGAGCAAAAATCCTTGACAGTAGTTGAAGTTGTACTCTCGAGTTCAAGCCCTTACTATATGGTTTGTACTTGTTTGGGCCGGAGTCGCTGACCTTCTTTCATTCAAGAAGAAAGTTAAAAAAAAAAAGGGTGCTTCATACTTCATAGACTAATCCCAATGTTGGAAAAGCTATTTTTCGGTCCAATTGTTGGGGATCGTATTGAGGTTATATGGCTGATGATTGAATTTAGGAAAGTGTTCCGTATCTCTTTTGGTAATTAAGCTTCCTTTGTTTCTTTGTGAATATATAAGACCTATATGTTCTGTCAGTTTCTTGATAACCGACAGAGTTCACCCCGCGCCAAACTCTATGACATTGATTTTTGGGCTTTAGTTCTATGTATTTGCACAAAAGATTCTACAATTGGTTGTCATTCAGTCAATTATGTCTGCTTGCAAGAATTTGATTCATCAGAGTTATGCATCCCATGCACTGACATTCAAATGTCAATGCGAT
Source organism: Musa balbisiana (assembly GCA_004837865.1). Lineage (NCBI taxonomy): Eukaryota > Viridiplantae > Streptophyta > Magnoliopsida > Zingiberales > Musaceae > Musa > Musa balbisiana. The sequence continues at coordinate 6,422,399 of CM017191.1, read as the reverse complement.
CAATAGGAGATAGTCATGACCTATATCCTACAGTTATCCTACATATATTTGTTCAATTCCAAGAAACTTCTGCTTCCAATTTTAGGCTTGCTTCGAAGGTACGATAGTCCCTTCTGTTGCTAATTCAACACAATTTCTGTGATGAAATTTGTCCTCTTTTACATCCAAATTATATAACCACAGATTGATTCTGATTCTTCTATAAAATCAAAGAGGAAAACAAAGCCTTAAATTCTTTAGTTCTTTTGGTCTAATGAAATGTCATATGTCTTGATTAGATAATGTTATCTCTATTGTTTTGACTGTTACAGAAGAAAGATGCTTTAAATTGCTTTTTACGTTGTCCGGTTGAAGATAACGTTTTGATCTTTTCTCCCTTCATCCCCGCGAACAGCTTGGGAAGCGTATGGAGTCTATGGTTCTGCCACTAGAGTTGCTGCAGCAGTTCAAATCTTCAGATTTTCCTGATCAACAAGAATATATACGCTGGCAAACTAGAAATTTAAAGGTTCTTGATGCTGGACTTCTCTGCCATCCTTATCTTCCGTTAGACAAGTCAGATGCTGCATCACAAAGGCTTCGACAAATTTTGCGTGAAGCTTCAGAGACACCTATTGAGACCGGGAAAAATTCAGAAGCAATGCAGGTTCTACGAAATGCTGCGATGTCACTTGCCTACAGATCTTTTAACGGATTTGGTTCAGATACATGCCACTGGGCAGATGGTTTTCCGCTTAATCTCTATCTGTACCAAATGCTATTAGAAGCTTGTTTTAACAACAGTATCGAGGAAGCATCAATAATCGATGAAATTGATGAGGTTTTAGAGTTGATAAAGAAAACATGGGTCTTCCTAGGAATAAATGAGATGTTTCATAATCTCTGCTTTGCTTGGATTTTGTTTCACAGATTTGTCACTACTGGACAAGTTGAAGTTGATCTGCTAATTGCAGCTGATAAACAATTAACTGAAGTTGCAAAGGATGCAAAAGCAACACAAGACCCAACCTATTCAAAATATTTGAAGTCAACATTGAGCTCTATAATGAGTTGGACAGAGAAAAGACTTCTTGCTTACCATGATATGTTCAGCTCTAGTAACATCGAGTCAATGCAAATCATTGTCTCATTGGGAGTAACAGGTGCAAAGATACCAGTTGAAGATATTTCAAATGGATATCGCCATAGGAGGAAAGAAGAAACTAATGTAGCTCGTAGCAGAATTGATGCCTATATTCGATCATCACTTCGCACTGCTTTTGCTCAGGTAGGTTCTTCGAAATGTCAGATTGAACTAATGAGCCTGCTTATACCTTTTCCCATTTACCTTCCAAGTACTTTTCTTTGAAACACTGATACCGTTTTTCTGATTTGGTTAATTACTTTTCAAAGTTAATACTATTTTGCAAATCTAATTGGTTCTTCCATTTTGCTGATTACTCACATCTCAGCTGTCAAACTCAATGTAACATCTGAACCAGTGGTTGCGTTGATGCAGAAAATGGAGCATATAGCCTCAAGCAGGAGACCATCAAGAAAACAAAGTACTCCAGTTCTTTGCATTCTTGCACAGGAAATTGGCAATTTGGCAAGCAAAGAGCAAGAAATGTTTAGTCCAATATTGAAGAAATGGCATCCACTTGCTGCTGGCGTTGCTGTTGCAACTCTTCATTCTTGTTATGGAAATGAACTAAAGCAATTTATATCTAGTGTCACAGAGCTAACACCAGATGTGGTACAAGTTCTTAGAGCTGCAGACAAGTTAGAGAAACAACTTGTCAACATTGCTGTTGAAGATTCTGTAGATAGTGATGATGGGGGTAAGTCATTAATCAGAGAAATGCCACCTTATGAAGCTGAATCCGCCATTGCCAATCTTGTAAGAGCATGGATAAGAACTAGGGCGGACGGGCTAAAGGAGTGGGTTGACCGGAACTTGCAGCAAGAGGTTTGATTCTTTTACATCACTTTTCTTCTTAGTTTTATACATTCACTAAAGGCCTAGTTGTATGTGAACTTGTGTCTTTTCTGACTTTTCTTTTGCTTGATTCAACCATTTAAATTATCAATTTGAACTATAGACCTGATATATCAGCTAATCTGACCATGATAATTGATTGGTTTTTACCATTTACAATTATCTTCTGATACATTAAAAAGATAAAATTGTCAATCTAACATTATAGATCTGATATTAAGATCACTATTATTCTCTTACCCTTACAAACTATTGCTGGATCATATGTTCTTTATATCTTGATATTACTTGGTTACCATTAGATGGTATCTCTAAAACCTTGTATCGGGTGCCGGTCCATCTTTGCCATGCTTCTATCAGTGAACACTACTTTTAAATATTGTTACCCATATCGCCAATGTTCCTACAGGCATGCTAGTCTTCCATCCATATCAAGGGTCCAAGATTGTTACTAAAATGAGATTACTGTGCATCAGATTTATGTGTTTTGCATACTATGCTTAATCGTTATGGTTGCATAATCTGATTAAAATTGGATTTACCTTGTGTTGCCTGATGAATCTCTGTCGCAGACAGATGTTGACATGACATTGTGGTTATAAGGTGCTTTCATTTTCCAGTCCTTCCAAAGAAACTGTGATCCTGTTACATGAGTACAACTTTTCTGTATCTGATCGCCAGTAAATAATATGTTATTAATTTCACTAGGTTTGGATCCCAAGGGCAACCAAGGAAAGTTGTGCTCCTTCTTCAGTCGAGGTGCTACGGATAATTGACGAGACTTTAGATGCATACTTCCGACTGCCCATACCCATGCACCCTGCCTTGCTTCCTGACTTGCTAATAGGACTTGATCGGAATCTGCAACATTATGCATCTAAGGCAAAAGCAGGATGTGGTAGGTTTCATCAGTTTATGTGCTGGATTGTTAATTCTACGACTAATCAATCTTCATTTTCAGGTAGTCGGAACAATTTTATGCCTACATTGCCCGCGTTAACTAGATGTGAAGTTGGTTCTAAATTATGGAAGAAAAAGGATAAGTCGCAAAACTTAACAAAAAGGAGATCACAAGTTGGGTCGACAAACGGAGATGGTTCTTTGAGTTTGTCACAGCTGTGTGTACGCATCAATTCACTTTATCATATCCGCAAAGAGTTGGAGAACTTGGAGAAGAAAATAAAGACCTGTTTAAGGAATACCGAATCAGCTCAAGCAGATGTATTAAATGGTATGCGGACCAGTTTTGACCTTTCTTTGGCTGCTTGTCAAGAAGGAATTCTGCAACTTTGTGAGACGATAGCCTACAAGGTAGTCTTTCATGACCTGAGTCACATTTTATGGGATGCTTTATACGTTGGTGAGACTGCTGCTTCAAGAATACATCCTTTTCTAAAAGAACTCGACCCTACTTTGGAGATGGTATCAAGCACAGTGCACAACAGAGTACGATACCGAGTGATAACCGCACTAATGAAAGCTTCGTTTGATGGGTTATTGCTTGTGCTTCTTGCTGGTGGCCCGTCACGTGGTTTCTCTCGCCAAGATTCTCATATTATAGAGGATGATTTCAAATCTCTAAAAGATTTATACTTGGCTGACGGAGATGGGTTGCCTGGAGAGTTGGTCGAGAAGGCTGCAAGAGAAGTGAACAATGTGCTACCCCTATTTCGCACCGACACAGAGAGCCTCATTGAACGGTTCAAACTGATGGTTGTAGAGACAAATGATTCTGCAGCCAAATCCAAATATCCATTACCTCCAAATCCAGGGCACTGGAGCCCGACCGAGCCCAACACAGTTCTACATGTTTTATGCCATAGGAATGATGATGTTGCAACAAAATTCCTAAAGAAGACTTACAACTTGCCCAAAAAGCTGTAGCTTATTGGCCCACTGTGGGAAAATCAGTGCACAATTGGTTCCGCGAGGAGCTCTTAATGTCTATATTTCCAGCCTTGATTATGCAAATATTCCCGGTCCTGCCTTTCGAAATATAAAACTGTTTCTCAAGCTGTCTGGTGGAGTTGAACTGTGAAAGATGTGAGATAAGGAATCGGTCTAAAGCTGTTCAATGGACTTTGGACATTAGAAGGGGTTGTATGATCAACAGTCTGACATTTGATTCCATGAGCCAAGAGAAAAGGTGGTGAGCATCTTGTCTTCATCATTCTTCTGGATATAAACAGGTATCTAGAGGTTGAAGTGGTTAACCCACCGTTTAGAAGCATTCTTCTTCGGTTCACTGGCAGTCTCTTAGGGTAACTTCACTAAACTATTTTTTTTCCCCTCCATAATGTTGTGACAAAAGCTAGAGAACTGTTGGTTGACAATTTGCAGCTAGCGTGTTAGTTGTATAATATAACAAATCTAACATGATATATGTGCCCTTCAATAATATCATCCTCTTTTGTTTAATTATGCTACAGACTGGATTATGCCTAGAATTTTGTATGAGGGTGGGTTTGGATTACCTTGAGGCCCTACAGTTTTTGAGTAGGGGAAGTTGCTATGTATTCGTGGTTCATGTTGCACCATACTTTGATATTTGTCCAGCGAAAGCCAATTCTGCAACAAAAAAGTAGCATTTAGTTTCGAGACGCCATTTTCATTCAACAAACATTTCTTGATTCACTGTGACCACGATGACCTGCAAGTACTGCACAGTACCACATACTAGAATTATTTACTGATGGTTTCAGCTCGTCATATAGCAGATATTGAACGACAACTAAACAATGAGTTTCCTCGTCTGAAAACGCCTGCATAGATCAAATAGTTCACAGATCAAATTCATGTAGCGAGAGCAATCAACAATCCAAGAAGAATGCTACAAAAGGCTATAAGGATCGAACCGAACTCTCTCAACTCCACCATCTGGTTCAGCGACGCCAGATCACTGTTTCTTCGGCCTCCTCGGATGCCTGAATAGGCCAGTCCATACCTAAAATCCCCACCTCCTTCGCTCGCCGTCGCCTCATCCGAAACCCATCACAGCCCTCCAAGCTCATCGATGAGAAGGGGGGGTTCGGCTACCGATGGCAGAGCCGACGAATAGGAAGAAGAGAGGACGAATTGATGCGGTGGATAGCCGATGAGCGCAGAGCTGCAAAACTCGAAAGGGGAACGGCGAGGTAGAAGGGAGGAAGACGGAGACCAATACAAGCGCAAGTTTGTTAGGATGTAACCATTTCCGTTATTATATACGCCTTCTCCATCATCTTAACCCTTCATCTGATTCGGATATCTAATCCCGACCGTCCAAACCTTGATTGGACGGTAACAAGCAATTCTGCTATTACTCTTCGCAACCACTTGAGTTTTCCTAATATCTCTTCACTTATTCGCTCACCGGCCGTAGTTTCTGTACAGAACATTATACGTCGTACAATAAATCCATGAGCATTTCACACATGTAGTTTTATTCATTCTGAAACAAGTGCACAAGTAGAAGAGGATGCTGTTGGTTCTTATAACATCAATACTTGGACAACCACAGTACATCTAATACAGCAGAGATAGCTAGAAAGAGGCAGCTGAGGAAAGCTAAGCTTATGGAGATGGCCATGTGGTTGCAGAAGCTACGCAAGGGCTTACAGAAGTCGGGAATCAGTGCATGCCGGATCCCTGTGCGGTTCAGATTGGTCACTCCGGCGGCAGCAGAACCCGCGCTCATCATCGCATATGCAAACACCTGTTAACGACAAACAATAAAACCGTAAGTCCCAATTATTTGTGATCAGCTACATAGAACTTTTGCTGTCATTGGAATCTATAAAAAGTCATATGCTTAGTTAAATTCAGAATACTTAAATTTTTATTTATAATTTCTATTAATTTTTTTTATGTCTTTGTCTACCTCTTTTCGTACCACTAACATTAATTGTTTCGTCTTTTCTAACTATCGCATTCGAAGGTCTCCTAAGCACATGTCCGTACCTAATTGTACGCAAACACTAGTCGTTTACAATTAATGATCAGTGTCATTATGTTGTATGGCAAGTTTGTCGTTGATGACGACGATATATCAAGAAAGAAAATGCATATAATGTGCAGCTAAGATGCATTTCCGTCGAAAATAAGTAAAACAAGTATAGGTCTTATCGAACAATGAATTGACGGAAAACCATTTCGTATAGGGTTTTAGCAGTGACGTACTTTGTGACTGGTCTATTGGCACGGTGTGGTCGGCAAGCTTAAACATGCTTGCCAAAGTCAATTTACATGCTAAAATTCATTGGAACAGCACCATTAGAGTTATGACCAAATTCAAAAGATAATTTTCGTAAAAGCTTACAATTTCATATCACTAACCTATCTTTACAAATGAAATGGAGCAAAAGAATTGCTGTGCTGAGCTTGTGGCATACTTCAATAACTCACTTTATTATGTTGATTAACAAATGTGTAAAATACTAATAACTTGACCACACAACATATGATGTAGTCTCTAGATCAAGATATATGATCAAGAAAAACCAGCAACCATACATGCGGAATTTTACATGGCATGTATGTTTTTTTGACATAAGTATGACATTGCACACATTAAGGTATATTAGTTCAAGATTTTTAAATATCATTAGGTTTCACAGAACATATCTACACAACACAAAGAAGGATTACATGCTTTCCACAGAAACTTGATTTAATTGAACCCCCAAAAAAAAAAGAAATTCACTGTCCTTATTCAACTTTGTATTTGGACCAACCAGAGGAGGATGAGTCTTTTTAACACAGCACCAAGAACAAGCACCAGCTATTGCTGGTCAATCTTGTGTCAATGTAAACAGCAAAATATGAAATATGAATAGCAAAATAGCATCCTAATAGTGAAAGCTTTAGGTATATGCTTGGTAGTAATATGAAATTCTCTAACTAATTAAGTTGGCTAAGACTTGGATACCAAACCTACAGGAAGCATGAAACTAAAATTGGAAGAAAACCAAACCCAAGTTCCATAGACCCTTAATGATAAATTTATCTTTAATTTTCATGTTGCTCCTCCACCTAAATATACTATTGTAGTTTCTCAACATTAAACAAATTCTTCAACTACAAAATGATAGATACAAATTGATTTTAATTATCTCTGATGTGAGAAAGTACTATCAACCCAAAGAGTTTACTTTGATACTATTTCTTTTGTCATAGAAGAATAATTTGACAATCCATCAACCACTCCACTCAGTGAATAATTATATTAAGGCACAACATTTCCCTCAGTCATAAAACAAGACAGTCTTCTTCAAATTTTATTTTCTGGAATTTGAACTCTGAAAAACCAAATCCCTGACTGGTATTTGAATTTATAAAAATGCAACAAAGCATCATTGAACTCATAATAAAATTACTCATAAATAAAAGAATCAAAAGAAAAGCTTGATAAAAGCCGCTGAGAATTTAAAGCTAACTTTAGACAAAAACAGAAGAGACGAGTGCAGACAACGAGGAAAAGAGGAAGTGATGGGATTCATAGAGTACCTGATCACCTGCGAAAATGACCCACGCATGGCTGTGGGAGGGGATCACAGGCAACCCCTGCGCCAGCTTCCTCAAGCTCAACAGAAGCTGCAGCAGCGAATGCGCCGCCACTGCCGCCAAGATCCCCACCAAATACCTACAAACGATGACAACCATCTCCTCTCTTAGCTCATATATCCCTTTACAGTAAGCTTAGGGACTGGTTCGGAGGGCTTACTCGAAAGAGTCGGAGAAGGACCACTTGGAGTAGAGCGGGATTTGGATGCCGAAGACCGAGAGGCTCCCGCGCTGCTCCGCCGTCACCATTATGCTAAGTGACAGCAGCGACGACAAGACCGTGGCCAGCCGTACGCCCACCGCCACCGCGTCCCACCCCATCGCGGCGGCCGCCCGGTGGTCTTTTCCCCCTGTCACAGGCACCAGGGGCCCGCTCATTGTCCCGGAGTCGGCGGCCACTGCCGACGCCTTCGCCGCCTCCGGCATTTGTATCCCCACCTCCGCCGCCGCCGACTTCCTCGCCGCCCCTGTCACATCCATCTCCACCGACCTCTCTACCTCTCTTCTTCCTCCTCCTCAGTTCACCAGCAGAGAGAGATGGCGGGGTAGGGAAGCGAGGAGGCGAGATCGCTGAGAACACCGAGGTCTGGTACAAAGGGGCACGTGGCGAGAGAACCGGGTGTGGCGGGTGTCCGACCCGTGATTGCGACAAGGGGCGGGCTCCGTCAGCCGTGCGGATTTTCTCCAACCGCCCCTTACTGCACCGCCAAAGCTCTAAATAGCTCTAAATCATAGCCGCTCGTCGATGTGGGTCCCCTCGGTAAATTGCATGATCCAAGCCCGAACAGGACAAGAATTGGAGAGGATCCCTAATACTGGAAATGATGTATGTATGCGCTGAGTAGTTATCACCGTCGGATATGAGATCCAACGCATCTGATCAGCCAACGTACGTCGCCTCAACGGGAAGCCATCTTGCATTGAGATGCGTGCCTTTTCAAACTCAACGGTGGATGCTTTGATTTTTTGAGATAAGTTCGAGTATTGTACACTGGAAGGTACGACGTTCTTTTACGATACATTGTCAAGCACTAAGCACAAGCAAATTGTGTTAGCACATCTCCAGATGGCCTTTAGAGGACCGCTACTTCATCCATGAAATAATTAAACATTGCTGGTATTACCTTCATTCAGGTCCGTGACAGTATATTCATATAGAAGTCAGATGTGTCCAATACTGCTTCTTTTTAAGTGGTAACAACATTCATGTGAATGCACGAGAGATATAGTTGGGTTTTATCAGCTCATTTGGTCTCTACAAGCAGACGAAAAGAGCGACCATGTTAGTTGAAGTCTAGCAAAAAAATAAACCAACATGCAAGAAGGGATGAAGCAGGAAGAACATGGACTGATCAATGAAGGGGGAAAAAAAGGACAAAGGCCACCTTCACGAGAGATACTTTAGGCATCAGTTTATATATCTACATATATACAGAGAGAGAAGTACCTCAGCTTGTGAACCGATCCTTCTACAACATTCGCTGAAAATACTGAAAGAACGTTAACAACAGAGCAAAAAGAACCTAAAGAGAGACTTGTAATCCATGTATAAAAATATTGGTGCAACTCCGATTCAAATGCCAAATATCAAGTCCATGACTTTAGACAAAGCTGATGTTGCTGGAGTCGCAATAGACTGTTGATGATGGGCGCGAGTGAGGACTGTTGATGGAGTACCAGTCGATGAGCTATTTAAAGTAGTTGAGTTGGAGGGTAATGAAACCATGGAACTTCCGCGATTGATTCTGTCAGATGTTTCATCCAGATGCTGACGGTGCATCGGATCTATACGCTTCACCGCAATTATCAACAGACTGTTTAGCTGCATACCATTTTTCTTAAGAGCCATTTGAGCTTCATAGGGATTCTGCAAAGTAAAAGAGCATGTTAAGACACATTCAGAACGGGTGTAAGCTTCTCCAGAGAAAGTAGGCGACAAACATATCAAAATTATTCTGGAATAGATGACTTTCGACAATTATACTACACAAAAAAGACAATTGTAAATGGGTGTCTGGTTGCAGAGTCTCTGATTCAGGTTAAATGTGGGTTCAGTGCATGAGGACAACATAAGGACAAGGGACAGACTACCATGTGATGATAGACACTCTTTGACATGCGAACTTGGTAACAACTTTATCAACCTCATGATGACCAATATATCAATAAACACTGGACATGAACAAACATCATTTATCTCGTGTTCCTACAATAAAAAAATCTACAATTGTCATTAAAATGAAAACAAGACCAAATTGAAGGAAGGAAACTCAGAGTAACAAGAACATTTGAATGATCAACCATGCAGCAGTTTGCAGAACGTATAATTGAATAGCTTATTGCTCTCCACAGTCGGGAATTAGATCAAAGAGACTTATTATCTTCAGCAAGTTGAAAGATATAAAATGAGCACAAAACAATTACCTGATACAAAATGTGTATCCAATTAGCATTGCTTGGTCCATTGACATGCTTTGATATGACACCACATTTTTCAAACTCTCGTAACACCATATTGGTATCATTAGGGGGAAATCTGATGAAAGAAATGATTTATAACTCAACCATTAGATGTACAAAGTCAGCATATAAAACAATGTAAGTGTTTCTCAACTAGATATGCCAAAAAATTTCCTTGAACATGTAGATCTAGCTATGGCTATTTCTTCTGATTGAACCCACACGTTGATATTTCCACTTTAATATGTCTAGTGAAATGTTGATGCATCCTCTCCTGGCACAGTATGCAAAACTCTTCATTCAACCCAAGATGCAAGCAACAATATGAACATTTAGGACAACATAAGGAGGAGATGGATGTACCCTCAAGCTAATCACATTAACTAAATGTTTTAGGCTTGAAATATCAGATTTTAAATCAGTAAAGACAAATGGATGGCATCATTAAAGAAAACAAGATTTGAGAAGTAAGAAATGTTTAACAACGTACAAATGGAAGTAAATTTCACACGAGATATATTTTTTCAAATGCAGGACAAACAGGTAATCCATTTGAAGAAAGAAAGATAGGGATTGGTTATAATAAATTTTACATATACCACTGTTAAATAAAAACTCATATTCATTTACAGTAAAATGTGCCTCATGTGGAAAAATCATAGGCATATTTTCAGAGGTTATATCCAAGGAAAACAGTGAACATCTACGCTTGATTTATATACAATGTGAACTTTTCAACGTTGGTCTAAATACATATAATCAATACAATAGACTAAATAGAGCATCAAAAGCACCTAAACTGAAGATTTTAAACCAACCTCCAATACCTCAGAAAACTTTGCTTACACGACACCTCATCTCACTCAAGATCCCGACACAAAGCTAATAAGCTTCTTTTTCGGCAAGAAAATTTTTATCGCTTAGCAAATTATGCAACTGCACAGTATATACAGATCAACACACTTCACCATAACAGCCTATTTAATTAATTTATGTGTTCTGTATTTATAAGTAATCTTGTTCTTAAGCAACCTGCTATTCCTTTTCATCCAAACTCTACACACTGCAGGCTTTCTCAACTCAAAAGTATCAGAGTTTCCTGCACACTTCCTCAAAGAAAAAACAGGATGCTATTGCTTCTTGTTGAAATCCATTCCATAGTCTACCTTCTCATGCTGCACCAGCTCAACATCATTTCCCATATGCTACGTGTGAACCACCTGAGATAAACATGACAAGTCCTGTTTAAAATTCATTGCCTTCCTGCTAGTGTTTCACCAGTCCAACATCATTTCCCATATGCTACGTGTGAACCACCTGAGATAAACATGACAAGTCCTGTTTAAAATTCATTGCCTTCCTGCTAATGTTTCACCAGTCCAACATCATTTCCCATATGCTACGTGTGAACCACCTGAGATAAACATGACAAGTCCTGTTTAAAATTCATTGCCTTCCTGCTAGTGTTTCACCAGTCCAACATCATTTCCCATATGCTACGTGTGAACCACCTGAGATAAACATGACAAGTCCTGTTTAAAATTCATTGCCTTCCTGCTAGTGTTTCACCAGTCCAACATCATTTCCCATATGCTACGTGTGAACCACCTGAGATAAACATGACAAGTCCTGTTTAAAATTCATTGCCTTCCTGCTAATGTTTCACCAGTCCAACATCATTTCCCATATGCTACGTGTGAACCACCTGAGATAAACATGACAAGTCCTGTTTAAAATTCATTGCCTTCCTGCTAATGTTTCACCAGTCCAACATCATTTCCCATATGCTACGTGTGAACCACCTGAGATAAACATGACAAGTCCTGTTTAAAATTCATTGCCTTCCTGCTAATGTTTCACCAGTCCAAAACATCATTTCCCATATGCTACGTGTGAACCACCTGAGATAACATGACAAGTCCTGTTAAAATTCATTGCCTTCCTGCTAGTGGTTTCAACACAGTCCAACATCATTTCCCATAGCATAGGCTACGTGTGAACCACCTGAGATAAACATGACAAGTCCTGTTTAAAATTCATTGCCTTCCTGCTAATGTTCACCAGTCCAACATCATTCCCATATGCTACTTGTGAACCACCTGAGATAAACATGACAAGTCCTGTTTAAAATTCATTGCCTTCCTGCTAATGTTTCACCAGTCCAACATCATTTCCCATATGCTACTTGTAACAACTGACCAACATTTTCTAATTCTGATAACAAAAATGCAGCAAGATCGTTGCACAATTCATTTCCTTGCTTAGCACGTTTCTCAATATGCTAATCTGTCACGCACAGCTAACTAGCTCATATGCATGCTTAGGAATCCTGTCTTATACCAGACCCACTAAACCAATGAACTTCCTATGTTGTTTCACTAACATACTTATGAATTATTGCCTATAGGTAACCAAACAGGTTCTTCATCACTTTTGAGTTCAATCTAGTCAAATTAATCTTATTAATGCCTCATATACAACTAAATTAAAAGAAAGCACAAAAGACCTAGCAGCAATCGTAGGAAATAGGAAAGCAAGAGAAACAGACAAGAAGCAGAACTCAAAGAGTAGGAGAAACAAGAATGTGAGGGTATACCCATAAACAGTAATCCACTCATCCGAACCAAGCCCTCGATTCTGCATGCTACATCCATGCGAGCCCGGCTTCACAATCTCCCTCGGCCGCGGAGGCGGAGGTGTGATCAACGCCCCTGGCTCGATTAACCCATCTATCGGCGAGCCGCGGCCCGTCTCTCTCTCCTCTCCATGAACCTCGGCCGCGCCAGAACCACTCATCTCGGCCCTGGTTCTCCGGACGAAGGAAGAGGAAGAGGAGGACGCGGAAGGGGAGAGAGATCCTGTCCGATCCGACGGCAGGTCGCCGAGGCCGAAGAATCTGATGCGGTCATCAAGGGTGAAGACCGGAGGCGCAGGGATGTCAGCCGAGATGCCGGTGTCTCGCCAGAGGGCGGAGGCGGTGGCGGCCTGACTCGCGTTGGCGAAGCGAGAGGCGGTGCCGCGGTCGGGGAAGATCGGCATGCCGAGGTCACTGTACAAGGGCGAAAGACGCGCGGCCTTGGAGCTCCGCACCATCGGGGAGCTCAGGGTCTCCTATTCGATGGCGATCCCTCCTCTCCTTACCGAGCCTAAACATTAATAATTGAACGAAAGAACGGTGCGCGGGTGCGGCCGTTTCAAACAACGGCAAAACCGTTGAACTCCAGAGTCGGTTTGGAAAATTACCGAGCATGCCAAAGGAACGGCGGGTTTGGATATAATTACAAGCGCCTGAGTGGAAAAAATTGAAATTTCTTATTTATCCTTGCGATGTTGACAAATAACATCTTTATCATTAAAGAATTATTATTTATATAGCATGTCACTCTAAAAAGGCTACAACAAGTAATAATATATCAAACTTAGTTACCATTGATGGTTTCCAAACTTTATTTCTTTTAAAACTATTAAATACTTGATAAAAACTTTGTGGATCCGCGTAAGGTCATAAATCATTTTCTTCTTCATCACTTATCATTTTATTAAAAAATTATTATTAATATCCATCTATCAAATATTCCCCTTAATCAACTGAGACTACTCTTAATAATCTAACAATCAAATGATAACCATGGAAACTAACTACATGGATACTCATATAAGGTTTTATTTTGGCTTTCAGGGATATGTGTGTGTGTTAGCGTGTAAGTTATGTCAATTATCTATGCTTCAAGCATTTTTTTTCTAGAAACGAAAAAAAAAGAAAAAAAAATCACCAAATCAGTGGCCACCTCAAATGGCACCATCTACATCTCAAACATTTGTGCTATACTACCATCATGGGTGCCCACATTGTTACAGCAGATGCAGTTTCCCAGTTACAGAATCAATGTCTGCCTTCCTCCCTAATGAAAGCATCTTATAAATGTTGTTCTTTGGATAAATTATAAGCATGTAATACTTCCAAAAAGCTAATATTTTAGTGTTATTTATACACAAAAAGGGATGCTGATTTTTGCTTATTTTTTCCCCCACAGGAAGAAGGGAATCAGGGGATATGGAAATTATTATGTTGTGTGACAGTATAGACCAAAAATAAACATAATATTAATTTAAAAAGTTAAATGAGAATTGAACCTGGTCCAATGGCAAGAACTGTCCTTGATCCAGCCAGAACCTGTGAAAAGAGAACCAAGTGGCCTGCTGCACCTACCATCATGGGTGCCCACATTGTTACAGCAGATGCAGTTTCCCAGTTACAGAATCAATGTCTGCCTTCCTCCCTAATGAAAGCATCTTATAAATGTTGTTCTTGCTGCAAAAAGGTTAACCGCAGAGGATTATTGCTGCTTCCTAAGATAGATTCCCATACCACTCCAATATAGAACACAGATGCATGAAACCAGATGACTTGCAAGTGTGATGTCCCAACAAAATGACAAGGAATAGAAATTAAAAACAAAAATAGTAGCCAAAGCTACATCCAATTCGGGAACAGAAACCGTCTAAACCAATTTCTTTTTAGTGAATAACACAAAGTCACATACTAAAGTGAAATTCTTAATTAAAATGATGTGCCAATTTGCACTTCCTTAATTGTCATAAGTAAATGATGAATGATGGTTGTTATCTCGACGAGGAACTTGCAGTTGTCCTTTACAGCTGCCATTTGCAGTCTCAGAGCATTCCAAGAATATTTTCTGAACTTACAAGCAAGACATGGGAACATTTTCTTCTGCCATTTAGGATGTATCTGCCAAAAATTTCTGTACATAAAAGTAACCACTTTCATGGTAAATAAGCATCTAGGTAAATGGAATACTGGCTAATGCAGCAAACATGGTTTTGGGCCTAATTACCATGTAGACGATTCATCAGTAACACTACAAAGACTGTTTTATGTAAAAACAAGAATCAATTTTATTAGATTCCCATATTTGGTACAAAGCCACCTCAAATTTTTATCTGCCCTTATACCCAATGCTGTCTGAATGGCAAAGCCAACAAAGCCAACACTGTACCTAAACCCCCATAACCAGATTGCAAGAGGTGCCATTCAATTGTCACAAATTCAATTGTCTTATCCAATCCTTTAGGATGCAAAGCATCAAGGAAAAGTTCTTATAATTACATACATCCTGCTGATTTTTTCTACAATAATATTACTAAAACGACAGTTCATGCCACACTATATCATGCATTAAAATATCTGCCTACATCATAGTTACACAAAACTGTATAGCCTTTTAGCAAAATGTTAGGCAATTCCTTTGCAAAGGTTCCATTTTATTCATTTGTCATTCCATTTAATCAAGCAACATTGCAAACTGATGGGTGAAACATTCACAATCAAACTATGTCAGATGCATTAAGGTTTTTCAAACTCAGATAACTGGTAGCTTCACTGGTGTATTGTCTGCACTTAGGTTGCATGCCCTAGGATATGATAGTTAATGTGCTAAGACAAATACATATTAAAACAAATTGGCACATATGACCAGAATGTCAAGGGCTACATTAACCATCAAATTTCTAATCAATAATTTTGAGAAACTTAGTGGTTATTTATCAGCCCTCATTTTTATAATTTAAGGACAAACTTCATACTCAGTGGAGCTTTTTCAAACATTTGTGCTATACTACCATCATGTTCTCTATGCTTTTCATCTCCCAACTCGAGTTTTGCAAGGTTTGAAATCGTTTAGGCACTAGATCCTCCATGAACTTCTCTTGCAATCATTATTGCATTTCATTAGCTGAATGTATTTGTCTGAACTTTCATTATGGCAGATTGTAGAACAGGGTCAGTGAAACCAAAAGCAGTATACAGAATGGATGAAATCTTTGTATGATTATAAAAATCTTACATCAGCAGAGAAAGAAAAAAATTTGTATAATGTACAGTATAAAAGAACTTGCAAGAAATACTCATAATTATATGCATAGATGAAAGAGAACCAAGTGGCCTGCTGCACCTACCATCATGGGTGCCCACATTGTTACAGCAGATGCAGTTTCCCAGTTACAGAATCAATGTCTGCCTTCCTCCCTAATGAAAGCATCTTATAAATGTTGTTCTTTGGATAAATTATAAGCATGTAATACTTCCAAAAAGCTAATATTTTAGTGTTATTTATACACAAAAAGGGATGCTGATTTTTGCTTATTTTTTCCCCCACAGGAAGAAGGGAATCAGGGGATATGGAAATTATTATGTTGTGTGACAGTATAGACCAAAAATAAACATAATATTAATTTAAAAAGTTAAATGAGAATTGAACCTGGTCCAATGGCAAGAACTGTCCTTGATCCAGCCAGAACCTGTGAAAGAGAGACCATTTAAAAATTAAACACAGTGATGATGCAGAAAAAACAAAGCTAGATAAACTATGTTACAAAAATCATTCATATGATTATGCCACATATTTCACTAAAGATTGGGGAAAAGAAAAAGTACAGCGAAAAAGAGGGGGTTGCAGAGTTGGAAAGTCAGAACTATTTACTGCACGACATTATAACCTCATATTCTACCTTATAATTGGATGATATAGCACTTACAAAATCATTTTTTGATGAGGATACATATTGACATGCCATAGCAACCAACTAATACAATACACTAAACTATCTTGAACACACATACACATAACACGCACGCATGCGCACACACACATGAATTTATATATACATATATATGTGTGTGTGCATGTGTGTGTGTGTCAAGCGATCATTAAGCTATTCTGTGGCATTCTACTGCATATCATACAACACAGATGAAGTGTAAATCAGTTTCAGAAGCTTTTGTTGATTTTGCATGTGAACCATTATCGATTTATGCTCTCACGATCATGATTATTAATGTGTGGTGTTATAGTTAAATGGGTGCTACTTCACATTGATTAGAAGTAGAAGCTTCCCATGAGAGGTTCAAGTGCTAACCATCCACTATCTATAGGCCACCATATCCAAAACATGTTAACTACGAAATAGAAAATAGATGATCCATAAAAATTATTTAAAAAAGACCCTTCCCATGTGTTCGGCAATTATCAGGGAAATTAAATGGCCCATCTCAACAATTAGTCTCAACTCTTGCTTCATGTAAAAGGGGAGTCAAGCATCACCTTGTGGGTATCAAGACTCCTGTTCCACTGGGTGTCGGACATGGGTGTCCAAGTATTCGGCATGGAAAAAGTGGTCATTGGCCTTGTGGACTGGTCAATGTCCTGGACAAGTTCTTTTGTGCTGGCTCCAAAACAGTTCAGACAATGGATGCATGACCAGCAATAGCAACAGGAGCTTTGAAAAGTTAAGGTTCTTGATTGATGAAAAGGTACACTACCATGTAACTAGTCTTCAACAAATGTCAAGGACTTTTACAATATATCGAATCAATCAGAATGGAGGCTTAAGCAAGTTTTATCATCATCATCACTTTGCCAGTCATATCTTTAATTATCTAGCATGAATGAGAAAACCCAGAAGTAAACCTGTGTACGCCCTGCATCAGCAACCACAAAAGTTGGAAGGCCACAACGGTCTGCTGCTTCCTTCAGCTTATTCCTAGAAAGGTGCAGTTAAAAAGGTTACAGATGATGCACATCTAATAGAAAGAAGAATCAAAGAGAAACTTGTACGTACATCTCTTGCTGATTCTTGCATGATAAAACTATTTTAGCTTGCCCATATTGCTCCCATTGTCTCAAAAGAGAGCGATGGCTGCAAGAAAGAGGAGCTAGTGAGCCGTCAGATTTCTTCTAGGATGCTTGTGACCATGCAATAATGGCTAACAAATGTGATCAAATTGAGCATAACAACAATGCAGGTAATAGAAGCAAAATACCCATAGATACAAACCAGCATAGCAACCCTTGATAATGCAAGAGAAGTACTTGTTGCATAGCTTTCTTTTTCATATAGTATGCAAGCTCTTAGCAGGTTTGAACATATTTAATACATCTAAGCAGTTTGAATAATACCATCATGAAAGAGTACATACTGTACAGACTATAAAATAAGCCAAAATACATGCCCCAAGTTAGTATCTGCTTTAGCACTCATCATGATATGTAGATTTTCATTGACAGAAAAAAGTAGCCTGCCTCACATTTCTTGCTAAATGTCTTATTGGGTTCTTAAAAGCACATATAGCCAAGTTACTACTCAGCTTTTCTGTGATTACTTTGCCTTCATAGATAAGCATTGAGATAAAATTAACCAGTACAAACACGTTAAAAGTCTAGATGTTTCATTTAAACCATCAAATTCACTGGTACACCCGAAGAAGAGTGAACCATCGAACAAGCAATGGCCCCAGCAACAAAGAGAATTATATTTGAGTTAAGGAAACAATTAAGTTGATAAAGTATGTAAAGTAATGAAAAAACCAACATTCTTCAAGGATAATTCAGATGATAAATTATTTAAAAATACATTGGCACCTTTGAAGCAACTCTGCATACATGCCAGTCGCTGCATCTGTCATTTCAGAAGATGGCATAATTAGTTGGAAATAAGGGCAAAAGGAAAATAAAACTTGTACAGGTGTGACAATCCAGATATACTGAGTTTTGAATATCAGAGTTGCTATCCAGAGAAAAAATAGGCTGCAGTAAATGTTTCCAGTTAATGTTTCATTCATCAGGGTCTGCAATTATTAAAGATGGATGCTTAGATACAATAAATCCTAATAAATAAAATTGTGCATACAATTCCATTTAAGTGGAAAACTTGACAAGTGTCAGAAAATCATAAATTATTAGAAACAAGACTACAGCAACATTAAAAAGTTTACACAAACGTGGCAATTGAGATGTAACTTATCTTAAAAGGTTATATGATTGCCAAAAGTGGAAATAAAAATATTTCATTTCATGTTTCATTAATCAAACTCTACTAATCCTTAATGATGGCCTTCAGATGTAACAATCTCTCATTCACATGAAACACCAAACAAATCGAAAAAGTTCATCAAGTGATGAAATAACTAATCAAAAATTAAGTGCTCATATAATAAAACAAAACCATCTACTCACGGGCACATTGAGAGGCAATTTTCCCGGCTCCCATCTTCAAGTCTTGTCGAACAATTAGAACCTGCACATGGAAGGTACCATTTGTCATCCAGGCTTGGCCACATGACAGCTCACGTGCTAGGTTATGACAGCTTACCATCAACAATAGCATGAGCCAACCAAAGATATACATAGATTAAAAAGAATCAAAGTTAGATTCAGCTTCACTGCACACACATTGTTTCTTTTAAGAACTATGAACAAGGATTTCTTTGTTATTTTATTCTACTAGCGTAAGATACAACAGAGCAAGAAGAAAATATCTGAATAAGTTTTGATGGAAAATTGCAATAAGAAGTAAAATCTTCCTCTCACAAAAAAGAGTGAACTGACATATCCACTTTATGAAACCGTCAAAAGATATAAATCTATCGATAAACTACTTTGATAAAAGCACCCACTAGAATAGATCGTTAATACATCACAAGGTAATCATTAGATATATTATTGTCCTAGGAACAACCTGGAGTTGAGAAGTATGATTTTGAACATCCTCTCTTGCAACTGATGAATAGTTATGTGCGTATCTTGAGATGCAACAAGCAAACTTAAGTTTCTTTGCTTTAAACTCTGTAACTTGAATAGAGAGGGACAAACAAGAAAAAAAGACCATGCATAATTCATCAACCCTGAATACACATTAGTTCCTAAGGATAAAATATAACTAACTTACCAAATGTTGAGAATTCGAAACCCCATCCGACATATCTACACCTTAAACATTGGTCTCGTGATGATGTACCAAACTAACTTACCAAAGGTTGAGGATTTGAAACCTCATCCTAGATATGTTATACCTTAAGCATTAGCCTTATGGTGGTGTACCAAACTAATTTACCAAAGGTTGAGGGTTCGATTCGAAACCTCATTCGACATATTTTGAATGTGCCAGCTAGTCAAGTTGGTATAGACTTTGACAGATCATTGCAAAGTCCTAGGCTCGAATACCACCTTTGTCACTTATCCTTTGCAGAAAATATGACATAATAATAAGTTTTACAATAAGCAGGATACGCAAATCATCTACCTTAGAACTAAAGTTAGACAAAGGATCTAGGATATCAACGTTTTACTCTTCGAAATTTATTTTTTCATACTCCAAGTTCCAAATACTCAACCACTTCTTCTCTTTTACACACGATATACTCAAAAAAGGGATCAGGTCGAATCGATTTCGCCAAATCGAATTGGCGATCAAATTTGACCATATCAAATGCAAAGGCCCATGATAACCTGCACTATAACCATTACACTCAATCTTGTCTCAGCTACCTAAATTGATTTAATGAATGGCTACTGGCATAGCATATACACGTATCAATATGCAGTTTCCTGATTCTGAAACTTCTCCAAATCTTTTCTCTTTCTACATCCTTGACATCAAAATCAAGTGGATAAGTTCCTGCTTAAAGAACATCACTAGTCACTTTCCTAGTACGACAGAGAGGTCTCATATCTCTTGAGCTAAAAACGTAATGTTAAAGCCAAAAGCATTTTAAAAGAATTAACTCCAGATCTTCTCACAGAAGATCGCGTTTTTCTGTCGGGAAAATACTCTATGTTAAGAAATTGAAGTCCGTGGTAAATGTTCTCCACACTCGTCTTCCGAGCATGAACCCTAACCAACAGTAGGGATTCCTCCTCCATCTTTTCTAGACGAGAAAATTAAGAACTAGGAGAGAAATCAAGGAAACAATTATTGGAAGGTATCCTGACCAAGGAATAGGTCAAAAAAGCCAACAGTTTCACGCTCTTCTCCAAAACTTCAGCGAGAGAAAAGAACTGTACCATTTTGAGCTCTTCGGAGGTGCCGCGGGGAGAAGAAGAAGAAGCGGCTGCCGACATCGACTGGTGTTTGCCGGGACGAGAGGACGACTTGCCCCTGGGATCACTGACTCTGCGCATGGCCGAGAGATCCAGAAACAACCCCAAAAGGAAGCCGATGATCATTCCTGGGAGGTAATTCTCCGGCTTCAAACACTGGGCGAGCCATGGCTCTTCCTCTTTCTGCACAAAGAGCGAGAGGAGAATCCACAAGGATCAAGGAGCGTCGGAAGGAGCGGAAGACATGAAGGAGAGAAGGGTATTACGTTATTCGAAGAGTGACGCGGGTTTCGCCCAAACGGAAACATCTTCGCCGCTGCGATTGGTACTCGAGTCGAGAGGGAGGGGACAGCACGGGCTCGCAGTGGTGTTATCTTCCACGTTTGATACTGGGCCGAATTGGGCCTTCCACCGATAACAGTGTTGTTCGGCCGGAAGGGCCTATGGTAATCCGGCATGGCTGGGAGAGCCATGTTGGGTGGGCATGACTGACGTGGACAGCCATGCGACGTCAACCTTTTTACCCGGCAGGAGACCTATGTAGAGATTTAAACTCTATTTATCCGATGTAGCATGTGGGCACACGAAAAGGACAACTCGTTTTCATATCAAATAATGGATATTTGATTATGCATTTTAAGTGGATGTATAAATTAATTTTAAAGTGAACAAAATTATATTAAACAAACATAAAAGACAAAATTATATTATATTTTAAGTGGATGTTTGGAAGTAAGAAATTTAGGAGTGATCCTATAAAAACCATGTTAAAGGTGATAAATACTTCCTAGTATAATTTGACCATAATGTATTTAGAAAATATTTTATGATTAGATTTGATTGTATTATTATTGGACAATATGTCATGGTTAAATTCACTTACATGATAATTATAAGATATTTTATGATCAAATTTAGTTGTATTATCATCGAGCGATACTTTATGGGTAAATTCAGTCGTATCTTAATTATCAAATACATCTCGAATTGTGTCATCATATATTTTATGATTGAATTATGTCACATCGTTATTAGAGGATACTTTAGCGATTGTTTATGATTATATTTGATAGCATCATTATTAGAAAAAGTTTCGAATTTGATCACTTCATCATTGGTGATATTTCATGATAAGATTTGATTAGATCATAATTAACGATATTTCATGATTGAATTTGACTATGTTGCCATCGAGCTATACTTAATGATATGATTTGACCATATTATAATTAGGAAATGCTTGAGGATCAAATTTGATTATATCATTGTCAAGCGATGCTCTACGATTGAATTTGATCTTAACAAAATTATGTTGCATATGCCTCATCATTCTGTGAGCTATATGTGTCTTTAGGTTTCAGCTAGTGTAATGAGAACTATCTATTGTTATCACCTCAATTCTTTACAAGCATGATTGCTACGAGTTACCTTGATTATAATACCTTTGATTTGGTTCTTGATGATTCATGACCATTGATGGATAATCAAGAGCTTCATATTGATATTCAATCGAACAATTAGTGTATAAGGAGATTATAAATTTGCTGATCTATCTCCCACAGGGCAAATAAAAGGATTGGCACCAATCACTACGTAGATTCTATTCTATTCATACTTTCTTATTAACTTTGAGCTTTAAGACCCTCAATAAACTCCTTTACTGATTTCTTTTCTAAGATATCTTTCTCTTCCTCGTAGCCCTCTTTGGGTTTGGATTGGTTTTGGATCCTTTCCTCTCTGATTCTTACCGATCCTACTTCCTTCTCATCCTAAGAGTTTAGAATTACAATAGAAAAAAGATTTTCCTCATGAGATGACTCCTTCGAATAGTAGAGTCTATACTCTTGATTATTTTTTCTCTCTCCTATGCTAGTGCTAAAAACCTAAACCATTCATTTTGCATGAATACAAGCTTATAGCAACTCCATTTGATGACCTATACACATCAAATAATTACTTTTGCATTTACGTGGATGCATTAGAGGGTAGTTCTCAACTATACTCTTTTTCTGTTGAGGTATTCGTAAATCTCTTATGCTTAGATGGCACAAGATCTAAAATTTTTATTAAATATTATATTATTTTTTAATAAATATTTTATTTTAAATGGTAAATTGGGTATAAATAATACCCTTTGCCAATAAAATTTTTTTTATCATAAAGTAAAATAAAATTATTAAAACTTTTTTTCTTCCTAGATATAAATTATTAAGAAATTTCCCTTATTATTTCATTTTTTCTCAATTAATACCTTTTTAGTATCTTTTATTTTCTAAAAGATCGAATTACATACCCCCTCTGTCTCATTGGCGACCTCTGCTCACTTACTTTCTTATATCGGACCATGTTTGCTATAGTTGTGCATAAATTTAGTTGAGTGTTGCATGATGACACGATGACGATAGAGATTGAGACAATCATCATAAGAACCATAGTCAACATCTCTACCGGTATCTATTGAAGCTTCAATGATAATAGTCATAAGATCTTACTTTGGACCCATAAAAATATTGATGAGGATGAGACTATACAAAAGGGCACGCGAGTGGGAGGTAACAACCGTTAATGACAAAAGAGAAAAAAAAAAAAAGACGATGATAGAAATACGAAAGTTAATTTAATTTTATATTTCAAGAAATAAGACGAACCCTACATAAATAAATGAAAAAAGAAGCCCTCATCAGAAAAAAAAAAAAAAAAAAAGATTATTTTGGAAATTTTACTCCAAATTTTTTATTTAAAATAAAAAAGTAAATCAAATATAGCGCCCACCGTGGGGCTCGAACCCACGACCACAAGGTTAAGAGCCTTGCGCTCTACCAACTGAGCTAGACGGGCTTTGAGACAATTGCACGATTTAATATTTAAAATGTAATAATAGTGCTTGCTGTTCTGACACGCCTCTTTCGACTACTAAATTATATTTATTTTCGCTTTAAGAGTTGTTCTTGCCGTGCGCCCCACTTCCAAGTCCTCCTTTCCTTTTCCAGGTCTCCTCGGAGTTGTCGCCGAGTGTGCAGCTGCTAGCTCAGAAGGATCGGCCGTGTCATAAGAGGCAGGTTTTGTCTACCTACGTTCTCGTACTCCCCTCCAATGTCAATCTCCTGCAGGCCTGGTGTCAAAGAAAACTAGAGTGTTTGATTGAGAGTAGTCTGCTCAATGACTGCTTAAGATAACCTCGGCCGGTATTCATCAGATGATAGTTACACGAGGACATGAGCACTGCTTGAAATCACTCGAACAGGCTTGAGCATGAGTTGAGCGAGGCCTACTGTAGCTCACTGATGCCATAAAGCTTTACCTATGTATGTGAATCTGACCAGATGCATAAGATGAGAATACCCATGAAGATGGCATGCTTCGATCGATGTATAAGGTCTGGTCTCTCGTTTACTCCTCCAGCAAATTGTGTCCTGATGTAGTAGATATTATTTCTTCTGCACCATCGCAGGCGAAGTCTTGTCAAACGATAGCATAGATGTTATCAGCATGAACATTGTCGGAGATGTGTTTTTTAGTTGAAACACTCTTATTATTAAGCTCCTTTGGCTGGACAAAACTGAGGTGCTCAAAAGATCAATGTCTTCCTTGTCCTTGTACAGTGACAATCGTAAAGCAATCAACACGGCAAACAAATGTACAGAGAACACAATCAAAGACCAAGACCGGAATGGTCTGCAACATGCGTTCGATCATCACTCGGCAAGAAGGAAAAGCTTCCTTATTCATGGAAGCGTTAAAGGCTATTATACTCATGCAGGTGTGGGCAGAGCTCGCTCCTTAGCTTCTGCGAGAACGGCTGACACGCATCCATGCTAAGATCGATTGCCGCTGACAACGCTATGAAAAGCGCGACGTCGGCCATGCACGATACGTGTTGCAACCCAACTTGAACTGTTGGCTTACTGGCCTTCCCTTGGCCTTCCACCGCTGCCGCCATGACGAAACCTCCGACGAAGGGCCACGAGCCCGGCATGACGGCCCCCGCGACGACGCTTGGGTCGATGCAGAACTCGCCGCCTTTGCGGACGCTGAGGGACGACTCGGCAATGGGGAGTCCGCTGTTGGGTCCGGCGTCCGTCACCAGCTCGAACCTGAGGCCCAGGGCGTCGGCCGGGCCTCTCTCGCGCCAGGCCTCCAGCCGTCCCCACGGCTTCCAGTTGGTGGTGGAGGGGCCGATGGCATGGAGGATGAGCCATGCGCCGGGGTTCGACCGAGAGACGCGGTCCGAGCCGGGGGATGGGACGAAGGGGGTAACGATCGACGCGGCAGCCACTGGGGATCCAGAGAGGTCGTGAATCGTCACAGTCCAGCCCTTGCGTTGCTCCCACCTGATCTCGTGGTCTCTTTCTCCGCCGAAGGATAAGCATCTTTTGAAGCTTCTTTTGGTTGGCAGTGAGCTGTGAATAGTATTTTCATGGTATAGTTTAGTTTCTATTGTGCTATCAACGATGGTTTCAGAGGCTTTGAAAACATAATGAATTGATGTCAAAATAAGATGAGATGCCCATAATACAAGGCTTCATGCATTTCTCTGATGTGTTACAAGATCAAGTGCAAACATTCATGAATACCATGGATGCTATGTACTCCAAACAAAAGGAAAGCAAGCTATTCGTTCATGTTGCTCATGGCACTCACCGGGATCTGGTGGTCCGCCGGCGATCGGCGGTGAAGCGGCAACTGAACACCGGCTGGCGAACGCACCCACTCTGGCCGCTGGCACAGTTTCCTTGGATCTGGTACACCACCGGGCTGCACTCCGGTTCGCCTCCGAACTGGAACACGAACCTCGGATCCGGCTCCGTCCTCACCACCAGGTGGAGCCGCGCCGCCGACGTCTGGCTTCCCATGCTGACCCACCCGCTCTGCACCACCGCCGCCCGCGAGGCCGCCGTCTCGAGGTCCACCGCCACCCTGACTCGGCCGAGCAACCGGCCGGAGCTAAACCCGCACGTGCTCCCAGTCCGGCCCACGTACACGGACACTTCCAAGCTTGCTCGCTTGCCCGATGACCGCTGCCACGCGGCTGGTTCGACACTAATGATGACCGGAGAGGAGGATGAGGAGGAGGTTGGTGCATCTATTAAGTTGGTGCTCGAGGTGGGATCGACGGCGAGAGGGAGAGGGACCGAGCAGTAGGAGGAAGGGCGGTCTTGGAGTTGGACGGTGCAGAAGCATGGGGTGGCGGAGGGGTGGACGCCGGGCCCAACCGGCTTCGCCATCGTCGGCAACTTTAACGCAAGAGATTCCACGATCAGCCGAACGAACGGGCAGGGATCCATCTCCAAATCCTCCGCCCCCCTGCTCCCTCTGACTCTCTCCCCTGCTCTCTCTCTCTCTCTGCTACCCGACTAATAAAAAGCTATGTTTAGTACATTTGTTGATGGCATGGCTAAATAAAAACTGGGTTTGGTTAATTGTTTACATGTCCATGTACCTGAAATTTGTTTATGTGTATACTTGTAATACTCTATTTGGTATGCAAAAGCTTGTTGGATACACTCATCACGCATCACCCAATATCCAAGTGCATATGTCAATGATTACAGATAGTCCAATTATGTGAAACATGAGCCTTAGTTTTGGCTACCGGTGAGAGGAGGGGTACACCCACCAAGTAGCTCAATTGGCCGATGGTCATCACAAACAAGGATTTCGACATACTTATTAACTAAGGAGGAATTTTATGAAGCACTAGTGGTTTAGGGCTCAGAGGAGGCACAATAAATAAATTGAAGTACAGAGGGAAGAAGACGAACAGGAGGCGGATAGACTGGGATTGGTTGGGGCGATGCTGTCAATTGGACGGACGAGGTGGGGACGGGTACAGCTGGAAATGGGCTGTGCGCAACATCAGATGGTTGGTTACCTGTAGGTGCCGAAACATTTATTGGTTGAACACACAATTATAATAATTGCTTGCTTCTCTGGCGTCGCTTGGGATCCTTCCGCTGCTTCTCTAGCCGAAGACTCCGAGGAATTGGATGATGAATTCAAATTGCTCTGCTCATCGGATCCTGGCGAACACGCTTAGTAAGGAAAGCTTGTATTGTTGGCAAGAAAAGTGTTGCAGAAAATACCTTCTTATCTGTTGAAAGATAGATTCCCCACAGTGTACAATTAAGTTCGATGAAGAACACAGCGGTGAGCTTTTCTGTTTCCAACATGACAACGCCTATGAGAATGCGACTGACAACACAAAGCAGCAGATATACACGGAACAAGGTGACTGCGAGACGGCAGATATAGCTTGTAAAGCTGCACACACAAAAAGGCTTCGCACAACAAGACCCAACAAGAATAACCTACTTTTCGTGCAGTAAAGTGAATTGAAGTATGAGTTCCCATACCTTCCACTGCAATGGACTCAACATGATCGGGCCTTCTTGATTGCACATATTTCAAAAGTATACTCCACCTGAAATTTTAGTTGGTCATAGACAAGTATCTTAAATTAATAATCTTTATTCCATGCTTACAAACAACTAAATAAGTTTAAGAAATAATTTTGGTCCTTCGTCCCCATCCAGCTTTGCAGTGAACATATGTAGTTTTCCCACTGGATGCATTCCCTGCACAAGGTTGAAACTTTGTTTTATTCTCTATATAGAAGCTTAGCTTTTAATGATGAGCGTAAAGGGGAACATCATACACAACTAATGAATTTTTTATCTAGCAAATGAAAAATATGTATTCTGGAAAAGCAAGTTTAGTATAAGAAGAAAGGGAGTTATTCTAGACAAACTGTATTTATTAAAGGTATTGTCATCTGGCATGCAATGTCTAAATTATCTCAAACCTTGTTCAGATTTGGTTACCAGCTAGTAACATTATGAAACATAATAAGATCTACTTGTTGAATTTAGCATGTCATGGTAATCTATTTAAAGTGAAAAAGAAAACCATCATTCAGATTGTGCATACCATACTAAACAATTCGCATGTTAGAAAACAGCAATCTAAATAAGTTTGTACCAGTAACATCCTACTGCACATGCCAACAAGCCAATCCTACATGATGATAAGCTTGTGCCACATCTCATCATCTTATGCAGTGCGGATGCCTATGCAAGGATCACTAATAAGTGTTTAGCTTGTGGATGAGGATCTGTAGGGCCTCATGGTTACAAACACCGGACTGGGTGTTTGTAACCAATATATCATAACTCAATGCACATCAACAAATAACCATTACGCCAACAGTGATTTTAATAGCATAGCTGTAAACACTCTCCAAATTAGATTAAAGATATGCATTTTAAATCATTATTCTCGTCATAGACTAATTTATTTCCAAATATAATTTTATTCTTGTTGGCAGAAGGTTTAAATAAAGGAATGGACAAATGCATCAACAAATGAGCAATTGAACGAACGAACGAACATTTGAAGTATTGAATAAATGGACAATTGGATGAATGAACAAGGCAATATACAGAAGGATGAGGGAGGCATAAATTTCATGGAAAGAATAAAGATTTTTACTAGGAAACCAAGGTCAAAGCAATCATTCTAAAATGGAACAGCACCGAGCAGTATAAACTGAAAATTCAAAGAGTTGCAAGTACCAGCAAACAAATCCTTTCATTTCGTCTAATTATTTGTCATCTCAGCAACAATTAAATCACCATTCAACAATGAAACATGCTGATACTAGCAATAGGCGTCCGTAAATGTCAGCACCACAGAACAGAGTTATTGCGGTAATGGAAACTCAAGAAAGGAACAGTAACGAAAGAATAACTGATCAACTTCGTCATACCAATGGAATTCATGATAACATTGTAAACAAAGGGTCGAGTCGAGAAGACTTCGAGATCCCGCGCCAATCTCGCCACAGCGGGAATCGACGATCCCCATGTTAGCTTATCAAAATACGAATCACTGCTCGATTCCTCCTCTTAGATCACGGTACCGACGGCGCAAAACGAGAGCTGATCATTTTGCAGCACTCGTCAATCGTTCTAATCGTTCCAATAGAAGGTCGGAAGAGAAACTCGATGAATGAGGACATGGAGGAGGAAACCTTAACGGAATGGGGGAAAGAGTACCTCATTGGGAGCGCGGCCAGGGAGAGCGGATCCAGAATTAGTGAGAGTCTCATCGAGTTTCGCCGCAGATCCTTTGTTTCCTAGGTGGAGCCGCTTCGATTTCAGGATTGGACGAGGGCAACAAAGAAGAACAAGCGACTCTTACCACTAGGGTGGGCGAGATCGCTCCGAAGGCTGTTGCTGCCGTCCCTGCGCCAAATAAACCCACCCCATTGGGTCGGATACAGACCTTGGCGGGAAAATGCGAAGGAAGCGCACGAGTCCCAGCGTCCGGTGGGCCCCACAGGGTAATTTGTTTTAAGCAGAAGCCACGTCAGTAAGTCGATCTTTACAATTTAACCTTACACTTATCAAATAAAACATTCAACCTTAATTCTTCTCACGTCTTCAATTAAAAAAATAATCTTATTATCTTTTAAATTATTAATTTCATATAATCCTTTCTTCCCATCCACTTCTATTAGAAATTCCATCAACTTCATATTATTAATTTCATATAATCATTTCTTTCTATCGACTTCTGTGATAGTAAGTCACTTTAGCTCATTCAAGACATATATGTCTTAAACATGATTATGTGAGAAAATTAATCAAGAGTGAAATTATTTCACTTACATTTGTGAAAATAAATAAGAATTTAGCAGATCCATTCACCAAACCTCTTACAAGAGAATTTGTAAGATCAACATCAAAATAGATGGGCTAAAACTCCTTGAATAAAAGATTCACTAATGATAGCAATCTTACTTAACATTATGTAATGAATAATGAAGAGTTCAAAGGGTAAGAACAAGTCATTGACATGTGGAGTGATTCAGCACTTTGAAATATTTTACATCTCATCTAAAAGATATGTTAAAGTGTTAATTGTCACCGAATAAGGGTTGAGTTATTATACTCTTAATGAAGCTTAGTCAAGTTAGGACAAGTATCTCAAAGAGTGATAAAGATACTATAAGGACTTCACCTATATGAACTTAGAAGTAGTGCCGCTTCGATTGAGAGTTGGAGTTTTCTCTCATAAAAATTTATAAACTTTGATAAGCCCAAGGCCATATTAGGGCTGAGCAATATTTTATGAGGAATATAAGGATATTATATTTATATATGTGATATCATTCGTGTTGTCATTAGGAATAACAAATTCAAAACTTTTATGTTATTTGGGATTTCGACTTCACTTTTATGCTTTTATGTGTGTGATATCACTCGTCGCTCGCCTGCATTCCGCTCTTCAACTTCAGCTTCACCTACAAGTACCTGATGAGC
Source organism: Musa balbisiana (assembly GCA_004837865.1). Classification (NCBI taxonomy): domain Eukaryota; kingdom Viridiplantae; phylum Streptophyta; class Magnoliopsida; order Zingiberales; family Musaceae; genus Musa; species Musa balbisiana. Next base: position 6,392,202 of record CM017191.1, on the reverse strand, counting down.
TCCAAGTACAACAGCGACTCGTTCAACAACGCTTCAACTCGTGCATTGTCGACGTTAGGGATGATGACATTCTGCTCCACGGGTGAGGCAGAGCACTTAGGTCGGCGTCTCGCAGTGGCTGGAGGTGAGCTGCCGGGTGGCCCTCATCGTCGTCAACGTCACCACTGTGTACCCCAAGTTCGATCGGCTCTGCAGTGAGATGATCGTGCAGCATGAGCACTACATCCATACTGTGCTTACATTTAAGGCCACCCACATCATAGCTAACAAAAGCATAACATGGGAGCTATGGAGAAGCAGATAATTCAAGCCAAAAACGTTCGGGATGAAGGAAACCACAGGGGAACTCCAACAGAAGATCAACAAGGAGCACGAGTGCTTCCATAATGATAAGCCAACTGCAGTCTGCTTCCTCTTCGCCACTGGTTTGTCGTCGACAACGCAGCTTGAGGGGAGGGAACGGGAGGGGATGAAAGTGGCGAAAAGGTTCTGTGAAAGCCTCTCGAACCGGAGGAGAAGAAAGGATTATATGAAATTAATAATTTAAAAGACAATAAAATTATTTTTTTTATCTTTTCATTCGGATCATAATTAATTATAAAAATAAATATAATTAATCCTACAATAAACATACCTGCGTCTTGCGTCAACTGGGGCGTGTGATGATTAGAAACGAGATATCGGTACCGGTGGGCCCGGGTGGTGGGTGAGTGTTCGATGGGGACGTCGGGAATTCGTCGGAGCCTGCAGGAGTAATGGGTCGAGAGTGAATGCGTCGGGCATGAGAAATGTCTCGACTATGATCATTGTGTCAGATGCATCATCGCCTTTATCCGATCATGACATGTCATACAAACACTTTGGCTCGGAAGGATTCCTTTGGGTGTGTCAATCGTAGGTTGTGTCGGGTGTGCTACGGACTCTTGCCATTCAGGTAGAGTTGAATGTAGGTAGATGCTTAGGCTGTGAAGACTGCATCGTTGTCTTCTTAGGAAGCACGAGAAGACGCTTGAAGACACTTTGACCGTGAAACGACACGTTAGGCATAGGGAAAGCTTCAATCGTGTTAGGCTCATCGTACACTTTACGTAGTCACGACTCAATAAGCGTGAGAAGATGTTGTCAAGTATAGTCACCACTTAGAATGGTTCATCAGAAGCTTAGTAGTGTGTCTTTGATAAGAACGAATCACAACCAAGTCACCTCAGATCGGTGATTGGACTTGAAAGATATAATGATAGAGAATATACGATGGATGAAATGCCATCGACAATCATGAGAGGGTCCACTTGCCCAAGTTGGAGCAGAGAAAACCTATCTAAGTTGGCAAGAGCTAAATTTAGTTGAGTTAAATTCACTGAAGTCGAGAGATCATAAGATCATCGAAGAGTCATGACAATGGGTAAAATGGTTTTATGTTCTTATCAATTCGAAGAATTGATCCGTCAACTTAAGGCCAATCACTAATCCAAGGACCGAGTAACAAGTTTTCTCACTAATGGTTTCATATTCTATATAATGGTTCCTCATTATTATCAAATTTTATTATCCATCCACATTATATAATTAAGCTAATCTATCCCCCTTTTTAACACGATGCTTTAAAATTTAAATTTGGATAAAGTAATTTTTTTTTAAAAAATTATTCCTTTAAGATAAATCGTTCTTAATATCAATAACATATGCTCGCATTCTGATTATCTAGATTTAGTGTGAGAATTAGTAAAAAAATTATTAAACCAAGCTTGAATGACTTCGAGGCTAATATTTTATAATAAAAATAATTTGATAAATATTTTTTTTCAAATTAACTCAACATGGTAAGTCTAATGCATCGAAAACATTACTGGTATCAAGAACTATATTATTTTGATTATAATAACTTCTATTTATGCTTGAGTTCAACACGTACTCATTCTTTAACCTAAAATTTAATTTAAGACTCCAATAACGTCCTTTCTTGGATCGCAACACGAAACCAAATGCTCTTTTACAACGCTATTGAAATTAAGATAATCCAATAAAAAAAGCTCAATGCAAACTCACTCGTTCTTCGCAGGTAGCAGTGCTGGTCCAGAGCGTGAAGCCGGCGGCAGCCCATCTAAAGAACAAAACCATCGAACCGGTGCGGCGCCTGTGTGCTAAGCCGCCGGGTTGAACTAAACCAACAGTGCAACTGGAAACCGTCTTCCCGATGCAATCACTTCCCATTCTCCTCGCTCGCACACCTCGACCAAAGAATTAAGTACAAGAACTAAGAGATCAAAACGACGTTCATACGACGACGACGACGTCGCAAGCAAACAAAATCGATACCATCAAGTATGATTTCTTAGACTATAAGACATCTATCATCCTAAGAGATTGGTGGTGAAGTGTCGACCCATTAGACGTACAACACATGATTAGATCAGATAAACAAGTCCTTAGCGGATAATTAAATTTATTAGAGCATCCTAACATCATGGCAGATTCTTTCGGGGGAAACAATCATTCTTATTATTATTATTATCATCAGATAACGATTTAACATTATTGTATTAATAATACTGTTCGAGATTGTCTGCTTCGTAACTTGCGTCGTGGTCCTCTCCCAACTCCCACTCGTAGTACGAAGTGCGCGACCACGGTTTTGGACGCCCGCGGTACACCGAAACGGCCCATGAACATTCTGGACACCGCGTGCTGTGGAATCGATTCCCGTTTCTTTCTTCCCACTCGTTCCTGACAAATCGTTGCAGCTGATCGAAGCCCTCGGTCAATTGCGTTTCCTATCTTCCTTCCTTCCTTCCTCTCCGGCTATAAATGAATAGCATGGCCTCATTCCTCTGCTTTCTGCGAGTAGTCTTACCACTCGATGAGCACCGAGGCTGTTGAGACCCAGCAAGTTGTCGTGGAATCGGACTACGATTCCCCCACCTGGCGGCAGCTCAGCGATTTCAGTGTTGCGGTCACCGGCAACAACTTCCCGTCGCACGCCAGCTACGCGGATCTGAGGCTGAGTTCCGTGAGGGATATGGGAAGCGTTGCGCGAGCTGACAGGAAGGTCGTCGAAGGGGAGTTCGGCTACGTTCTTGAAGACGTGCCCCATTTCACCGACTACCTTCCTGATGTGCCGGTGAGTCTTGGCTGATCGACCCGTTTCCTGTTGTTTGCCCCTTCGATGTGGCCGTCTGGATCATCTGTTCGCCTGCTGATTAGTTTAGATTTTGTGGTGGTACTAGACGACCGGATTTGTGGACTGGTCTGTGGAGTTAGTCCATGCTTGCACAAATTTGTCGAGATATCTTGTGACCTTGTTGTCGGTTCAACCAGAGATGTTAGAGGTTGAAACTTGTGGATAATCTTGCTTTTTGATTCTGTCGATGGTTCAAAGGGATGCCCTTGATCTTCATTTGGTTGGTGCTTTCTACGTTATGGAAATAAGATCAATAGAAGAGATAGATCGACTTATTTCATGCACCAGATAATGGATTTTTAACATGTCTGCATGATTTGAGTCCTGGTCGTTTAGTAAGTCCTGCTATGACAAGTGATGGAACCTTAGTTCGACAGGAGCTTACAGAAGAAACCACTGGAATGCTTGCGGTTCTTTGAGGGTTTATAATCATAGATGCTTCACTGATACGTAGTTTACATCAACGTCATAATGGTAGAGACAGAATAGGAGGAGCAAGAACCTGGTGCACTTTGCACAATTGCAGCTAAAGGAAACTAGTAATAGCTTATTTAAAAAAAAAAAAGAAGTAGTTATTAGAAAGAGTAATTGTAGAGAAGCAAATCAGTTGAATTCACATTGTACAATGGTCAATAACATAAAATGGAGACTTATGCCCTAATGATTTTGAAGTCAGTGCATCCTTTGTTGTACTCTTTATGATAAGATTGTTAGCTCGAAACAGGTATGCATGATTACATGCCCATTGCTTTGAATTTTAATTGTTGGAAATTGTCTTGAATGATACCTTTGTTACAGACATACCCAAATCCACTGCAAGATAATCCAGCCTATTCAGTCGTCAAGTATGTTGGTTACTATTTCTTGGTTTGAATGACAACTACCATTTGTTTTATCATACAATAACTTGTGAAGCATGTTTCCCTTTTCCAGGAAGTATTTTGTTAATGAGGATGATACTGTTCCACAAAAGGTGAGTATTTTTTGCATTCATCATAGTCCAGAAAGTGCTGATTTTTAATTGAATTTAAAAGTTAGATGTTTCACTTTTTCTTATCAAGGGTCTGTTTTTGGTATAGGATATATGAAATTCTAACTTGTGTATCTTCTGTGTGTAGATTGTGGTTCAGAAAAACAGCCCAAGGGGAATCCATTTTCGACGAGCTGGGCCTCGTCAAAGGGTATGCTACTTGATGTGTTTGCCTGTGGATGCTGAACAGTTGAGTGCTTTGGAAAACCTCAATTAACAGAATATTTTGACTCTTGTTTAAGGTATACTTTGAACCAGAAGATGTTTATGCATGCATTGTAACATGTGGAGGCCTTTGCCCTGGGCTTAATACAGTGATCAGGGAGATTGTATGTGGGTTGTCCTACATGTATGGTGTCAAGAAAATTGTTGGTATACAGGTGATTATTATCTACCTTGGATTCATATGTCATAGAATAGTTTCTTTGGAACCCTTATATTCAAGCCAGGACTATTGCTTTTGCTTATGTTTTATGATCTTTGATAATGACCTCTTAGATGATGAAGCTGTGGGTTATCATATATGGTCTTTGGCATGACACAGTGTTGATTGCACGCCTGTTGGCATGGTCAATTACACGTCCATTTATGTCTTCAGTTCTTTATACATGGATGACATGTTGTTGCATGAGTTCTTTGTCAATTTTATGCCATGTTTGTTTCTTGTTGACAGATAAAGGAATGGGCATCATTAGTAATTTCTTTTATAATCAATGTTAGACTTGTAGAACATTTCCTATATGACCATAGCTCTCAGTGAGTCTATAAATTGCAAGTTTTAGGATAGGAAATATCCTGTTTAGATTGCCATCTATAATGTATATTTAGGTGGACTTTTATTAGTGGGCTTATTTGATTATTTTGTTTCCCTTCTGCAAGCCACTTAAAGGGTGTTACCAAATTAAAAAAAAACTGCCATAGGAAATGATCCCTTTTTCTGTTGTACTATCGTGGAAATAAAGCAGAAAGTGAGCTAGTGACAGTATCCTCTGGACTTTCTCACTATCTTAGTATATGCTCTTCCAAGGTGTGTTCAGGCTTCCAAGAGATAATAGGCACTCAGGCTGCCTCAGAATGTGATCAAAGTAATAGTTTCCTGGAACATTAGAAACTTTGATTACTTTCATGTTGTTATTTAATGTTGTAAAAAGCCAACTTCAGCATCATCCAAATATCCTATTTGGGTCAATTTGGGTGCCCTGTGTCCTGCAGTGTTTACATGCATGCATTTTGTTGATGCAAAGACTGAATAGTTCTTCCAGAGGAAAACATTTGTTTTATCAAGTGCAAACAGAAGATGTCTAGGCTGACAATTCCAGATGTATGGTTACCAGTGTCGTACTATCTATGTGATGTTGAGTGAACCTTTTTTTTTTTTGGTTCTTTTGAATGCTAGATGTATTTTGCTCTTTAGATAGGAAAGACAATGTGACAGCATATTTAAGAAAACATCAACATAAATGCATGTAGATTTTTCTGTGATGACAGAGTAATATATTCTTTTCTATGAATTCTATTGCTATTGGGACTTGGGCACTCAATAGATGCTCACTTCTTCAAGCTCCATATCTCATTACTGAAAATTGATTACTGTTCATTTTTTGCTCAAGTGGTTATCTAGTTAACTTAACCGTGGCTGGTCTGTTTTCGTGACTGCTTATCAGTTGCTGCTTCAATTAGAATCAATAGTGTTTTGCTATGATCTATATGTTTCCTAGGATTTAAGTTCCCAAATTCAAATTAAAGTGCATTAAGATCTGCATATGTTGTGCTGCATATCTCTTTCCTACGTTGGTCATGCTACCACTGAGCTTTGTAATAATTAGTATAAGGGTTGTAGAAAAAAATACAAGTACTGATTTAAGGGCTAGATTTTAAATTACAACATGCACTCAAATGGCCCCTAAATGAATATATTCCACTTCAAAGTGTTTTGACAAACAAAAATTTTCACAAAGATTTTTACCAATGATTTCTTTTGCAGCATATAACAAAGTTCCTCCTTCTGTGTTCACCGTCTATGCTTCTTTGTACAACCAATTATTGTTTTGTACTTACATTAACTTGGTCATTCCCATCTGTAGGGTGGATATAGGGGATTCTATTCTCGGAACACTATACCTTTGACGCCAAAGAGCGTCAATGACATTCACAAACGGGGTGGCACAATACTTGGCACATCACGAGGTGGTCATGATGCTATAAAGATAGTTGACAACATTCAGGATCGTGGTATTAATCAGGTGATGCATCTTGGTCTTTTATTCTATTTTTTTATATTATATAATTTATGGCTGAAGGATTTACAATCTTCTATATTTTAGAATTTGATCCGCTGATAAGTGCTCTTTCTCCAGGTTTATATTATAGGAGGCGATGGGACCCAAAAGGGAGCTTCTGTGATTTTTGAGGTAATTTGACCAGTAAGGAGAAATTATTACGACCGTTAGGAACTGTAAATTATTGCAGTAGTTCTGCACTTATAGAACCTCACTTGTATGCTAAGTTCTCATGACCCATTGTATTGTAATTTGTCTAGTTAGTGTTGACCTGCCATAGTCCATGGCACTCGAGAATTGGGAATATGTTGCATTCTATAAAAACCTTTATCATTTTGTTTGGTGTCCAGAATCTGCTTCCTCTAGAATTGTAAAAAGTGATAGACTTAGCTTGTGGGACTGCTACTGAGAGAACTTGATACACTTACATTTTGAGCTATGTATTGTCTCTTCTTGAACTAATAAGATACGCAAGCATAAACCTTCCCTGTTCTTTTTGTTTGTTGTCTAGGAAATTCAAAGACGTGGCCTCGAAGTTGCTGTTGCTGGGATTCCTAAGACAATAGACAATGACATTGCGGTACTTTTACTGTCTTCTACCTTCATGCAATTGTATGATACCAGAGTCTTTCCATTGTATAAGCATTTTGTTACTTGATTGTTATTCTCTTTTGTACAGGTCATTGACAAATCCTTTGGTTTTGATACTGCTGTTGAAGAGGCCCAGCGTGCCATCAATGCTGCACATGTAGAATCTGAAAGTGTCGAGAATGGTATAGGTGTTGTGAAGCTAATGGGTCGCTTCAGTGGTAAAGCTCATTTCTTGGTAAAATAACTTTGTTGCACAGTGATTATATAGTTTGTACTCCATAACTAAAATAGGTAAATGCTATATCTACTTGTAATTTCGCAGCTTAACTTTTTATCTATTGTGAAGAGCAGATAAAAAAACACTGGAAGATATTCAACAAAAAAGTTTGATTATCTTATCATACAAAACTAATTTTAATTCAGCTGTTTGTTTTAAGTTTTTTGTATCATGTCTGAATAACTTATAAACAGCAGAGAGGGGCTGTATGAATCTCTTTTCTGTATATGAAGAGTCAGCATTATTCAACAAGCATGCTCTTCAAAGTTTCTGCGATAATATGGATTTAACAACTACTGCCTTCTTATACTTTATCAGAACTAAGATCTAATGGGGTCTCCTACTGCAGGGTTCATTGCAATGTATGCTACCCTTGCTAGCAGAGATGTGGTATGTCCAAACTTTTGGGTTATCGTAGTTTGTGACCTTGTGAACCTTTGATTGGGAGATTTGATAATAAGTTTCATCTTGGAATGCTCACTTAATGTTCATTTATCATCTTTCTCATGTCTTCTCATGTTCCATTTTGTCCAGGACTGCTGCTTAATTCCAGAGTCACCATTTTATTTGGAAGGCAGAGGTGGACTATTCGAATATATAGAAAAGCGGCTTAAAGACAACGGGCACATGGTTATTGTTGTTGCTGAGGGTGCTGGCCAAGAACTTATTGCTGATAGTGTTCGGTCCATGGGACATGAGGATGCTTCTGGAAACAAGCTGCTTCTTGATGTAGGACTATGGTTATCTCAGAAGATAAAGGTGAGATCCACAACATTGTCGCATGATGGTTTTTTTCTCTTGTACTATTTCAAAATAGGCTTTGATTTTCTTTCCATGTCAAATGCAAGCAGTCAAGGCTCAAGTACTTTCCAAAGAGATCTCCTGGTAACAATAAATATACCAAAAACTATGAGATATTCATGTGCGCTAAGTGTCATGACTACTTTAGCGATAAGCATTTAGATGTCTATTCTTCCATTACATTGCAAAATATATTATCCCGGTTAAATTTTTGTGAAGAATGAAGCATCCTTATAACTTTGAACCCAAAATTGCATAAACTGAAATGCTTTTTTCCTTTCATCGTGCAGAATTACTTTACGAGCAGGCAAAGGATGACAATTAATCTTAAATATATCGGTATATCACTAGACTTGGGCATCTACACATTTAGTTATTGTAAATAATTGGATCTAACCTGCAGCTTGAATTGCAGATCCTACATACATGATCCGTGCAATTCCAAGTAATGCCTCCGACAATGTCTACTGCACACTTTTGGCACAAAATGCTGTTCACGGGGCCATGGCAGGATACACAGGTTTCACCATTGGGGTAGTTAATGGCCGGCACACTTACATCCCATTTTATGTAAGTATATTTCTTTTTTCCAGTTCAGTTATAACATGAAGGTCGATTAACAGTTAACAAATGAACGGTTACATCTGAAAACATTGCTTTCTCCAGTTTTGTAACGAAGACTTCTTGTTGTAGTCTCAGTTACCATCTTTCCCTTTTCTTCTCTTCTCAATATCACTCTACTTCCTCCAGCACATAATTGTCATCAGTGATAGCCTATCAAGTAATTAAACCACCGGTTTCGGTTTTCATGGAAGCTTTAAGTTCCTAGCTTTTTGTCAAATCTCTAGTCATCTTGATCTGCAAATGTTTCTATAACTGCAGAGGGTAACAGAAAAGCGAAACAAGGTCATCATAACTGACAGAATGTGGGCGAGGCTTCTATCTTCCACCAATCAACCAAGCTTTTTGAGTGCTGAATACATTGAAGAAATAAAAACACCAAGAGAGCCACCAAAATAGGTTCTTATGAAGAGAAATCTCGGGCGACTTTTATCAGATTTGTATTGCAATTTCAGATTTTAATTTTGATCATCAGCCCTTCTACATCGAATAAGTTCCTCTACTTTGGTCCATGTAAACATAATTTTGAATTGTGCTTTACCACTGTAGACATCTGTTGATATTATGGAAGGGACTGGTCTGGCTTTTGAGTGATCCACATATATGTATATATTTATTCTGATCTTGTTATTAACTGATACATTTATTACATTCTCTGCAATCTAGTTTCCAATTACAGACGTCGACATCTGGACATCTGCAATCTACTCTATCGTCTCCAAGAACAATTTCAGTGGGTGACTACCTTTCTGGCAATGACAGAAGAAACTGACCGAGTGCTCATGTCATTTTCTGTGGCTCGACAAATGATTTACTCATTTTTTTCTAAAAGCTTTTCTCATGCCTTTTCTTGGCTCATCTTTTCTCGTGATCATAACAAATCCATCTTTGTGCGGCATGGGTGGGGTCACAGATGCTGCTTGTTCCATTCTGCTCGTTAGCCTGTATTAGAATGGCCACTAAGATCAGTAGTCCGTCTCGATCAACCCAAGGAGAAAAGTGGAAAGTAGTCCAATCTTATTCATTCCCAGACAAACCGACATCGTTCGTTGGATGGATCGACGATAGCCAGCAAGTTGCCGACCAGGAAAAAGGATTCCTAGATATTATAAGCCACGCTACTGTGGATAGAATCATTCACCTAACTTCCGGCATTAGCAACTCGACGAAGACTCCTCTCTTGTAGCTCGATAATTGTGGTTTAATTATTCATTTAAATAGATAACATACAGAACACGATACATGGACCATTACTAGGATGCCTTAGACAAGACTACAGCCCTACCGGAGGCTACAGTGGTAGCACCAGAAGTAGCTTTATTCATCCCCGACGCAACTTTACGGTGTCTTACTACTGCCATCGCCATTCACCATCTCAGCTTTTCCGGGAAGTACTGCATTTGTAGATATCAACGAGTCAGTCATTAATGATCAACGATGCACCGTTTTACGAGTCGTTCGCTTACCTTCCCAATAAGAGACATATAGTATGGTTTCACTTCCTCCAGATCTATCTTCACCTTGCTCTTGCTGTAGAGATCGTACTTGCTGCTCATTCCATACGTCAACGGTCTCTTAGTCCGCATACATAAAACAGAATGAGGTAGAGAGGACGTACTTGAAGACCAGAAGCCACTTGAGCATCTCTCGGTCATCCTCGTTCATGAGGTAGGTGTAGGCGACAGAATGGTGCAAGGCATAGAAGGAGTGGAAGCGCACGATGAAGAGTGCTGCAGGGGGAAGCTTCGTCTCATTCCCCTTCATCACCTGTTGCATTCATATGTAGCAGAAAACAAGAGGATTCCATGCAGAGGGTGTGTCATAAACAAATAATAAGATGGAGACCAACCAGGTACATGTACTCATCGTGGCCCCAAGACATGGTGACCTTGTCGAGCCCGCAGTTCTCTGTGTACACTCCCAATCTCGTGCGGAACAGTGAGTTGTTGTAATCTGGGTTCTCCTTAAAATACTGCACGTCGACGAGTAAGCAAAACAAGGCGTGGTTGCATAGCATTCATGTGGAGTGAGTCAAATGCTTACCCGATGATGAACGATGGATTCGTCGAATCCACAGCCCAAAGGAAACGTATCCCCTGTCAGATGCACCGACACAGACTACCGTCAACAGACGAGGACAGATTATAGCTACCGTGAGCGTATGAGCGAGAGACGAAGAGCCGCTTACCAACCACACACCATTGGGGCTCTCCACCAAAAGTAGGGTGCAGCAGTACTTTGCCCAGATCTACCACAAAACAGAGGAATTATTCTATGGAACTGTTACTGCTCTGAAACCGTGATTGTACGACCGGAGAACGATGGATACCATGGATGAGAGCAGTGAGGTGAAGCCAGTCTTGATCTGGGTAGTCTCGGCGGATGGCCTCGGCGGATTGAAGAAGGTGTTCGATCTGGGGCTCATCAAGGTCTGGATCGCTCTCGTCGACGAACTCATTGAGAAGCTCCACGCATTCCCATATGCTCATCTCCCCCTTCTGCAGCTTCCCATACTCTTCCTTCTTCCTCTTGGCCTTTGCGCACCGATCAACCACAGTAACGTAAGAATCAATTTCAAATGTTTCGATAAAGAAGTGTCATGGCGTGCAACATCAAAGGAATACGACCGATCCAGTGAGAGCCTGACACACAGACTGCGTAGCAAGTACGTTAACCGTATTCAGTGGATGTTTTGCTGTCAAAGCAGCGTATGTGACCAACGCGTGCATGTCATGCCATTGAAAATTAGGCAGGCTATCTATATACAATCCAACAAAGATTACGTCAATGAAGCTGGGAGTGGTATCTTAGATGAGCTGGGATCACACATATATAATAAATGAGGATTTATCGGTCTATTTTGGTAGTGGGAAAGATAATCTTTTGACAAATGCCCCAAAGAAATCGACAACATAAAAGCAACAGCTCACGAAATCGTATGTTTGGTAGATGTGGTTGACACGGTAGAACTCCTCTACTGTTGCTCTTCTTGCGGTCTCTTTCTCATAGTCCCTGCACCACCAACAAAACAGCAGCTGGTATAGGGAAAGGCACTCACATCTACCGCAAACCACTCAGAAAAATAATCTGTACCAATTTGCCATCGAAGATAAAAGCTATCCCATGAACACCGGGATCGGAAGAACTGATGGAGTTGTAAGGGGGAGATGGAAGGTCACATATACCTGAAGGAGTGACCAAAAGCGTTGCTGCCGGGTACTACAAATCCTCCGTCGAGATCCAAAGCTCCGCCTTCCTTTTGCTGTTCTTCCACCGAGCTGTGGTTCTCCTCAAGAACCGGCTCTATAGCAAGTCAACATAAAGCCAACTCTAAGGGCCCGACTCTCACGAAACACAAACGACGACGGGGGAGGAGCGTACCGGGGACGATGACCGTCATGATCTCCAAGGAGCGGCAGAGAGAGAGAGAGAGAGAGCGCCAGCGAGGTGACAGATGTGGGGAGAAGGTGAGAGAGAGAGAGAGGGAGGCCTTTTATAGCCTCCTTCTGTTCAATGCCCCGACGAAGTAACCCTGCTGATCGTTAAAAACTACGGGATCGCCACAGAGTCCACACTTCCATGTGGTGCTTTTGCACACCGCTACTGCATCTATCAACCACGTCACGTTGCCAAGTAATACTGCACTGCGCAGGGTGGTTGGTGTTTTCGTGAATAGAGTGTAACGGAGGGCAGCGAGGGAAATTAAGTGAGAGGAGACGGTGGAGCGGATAAAGACAACTACGGGGCTTATGGATTACAGGTCAGTGATGGGAAATTTCTAGGATTCCAATTACTCCCTGGGGTGTGATTGTTATTATCAAGAAGGCCATTGAGTTAATCTGGGGTCCACGAACTAGTGAGAGGGTAATGGAATGGGAGTGCGAGTAAGGATCTGCGTGGAAGGAAGGCCAAGATCTGACGTGACGGTCAGCGGGTTACCGGTGAGGTGTCAAATATCCCCCATGCAAAATCTCCACTTTTTTCTCGGGGTGGAAAATATCCGCTTTTAATTTATTTTTGAACGGGAACTTTTCATGTCTTGTTCTGTTTTTATTTATAAAATGTAATCATGAGCATAAATTTTTTTAGATATCAATTATACCTATCAAATGACATGATACTTGGTCGGAGTGAAAATAATGAATATATGAGGATTGGTAAAAATATAAGATATTTATTATTATTCACATGAGAATGTGGACGAGATAAATATTTGAGTTGAGATGTTAGGCTCTTGGATGGATCAACTGTCCACCTAATTAAAATTAGATTGAGTTGATTACACACTAATTAGTTTGATTGAATTAGATGACATAATATTAATAAATATTAGTTTTATATTTAGATATATTTTTATATTTAAAAATTATTATGATATATAAATGTTATAATAATTATTATTTTATAAATTTAATATTATTAATTAGCTTTGATAATAATTTTTATTTTTTAAAAATCAATTAAATAGAATATAGAGAACTTACGTAATTCTCTTCCCAAATGAAGATTTTCTATGTCCACTCCCACCCTATCTAAACGAGCGAATAGAGTAAGGGTAGGGATGGCCTATCCTCGTTTAAACGAGAAAATATAGTAACCATCAGGTTGAGACATGAAGCTAGTTTCTTGTGATCATTTTAAAGTAAAAATCAATTGCATAACCTATCCTCGTTCCAAACATATTAGATATATTAGATTATATGATTTTATCTAATATTTTTATATTTTGATCATAATTTTTTTAAAAAAAATAATTTTGATGAGAGCATCTTTTTTAATTACTTATCCTAAATTTTTTGATCTCATCTCCTTATAGATCGATTTTGTTATAGCTTTTGGATTCGATGATGTTACAATTTGGATAAAAGTTTTATAAATAACATCGAAAGATGTATATCATTATTTGATTTTAATTTTTGTCACTAAATTTTTTCTAGTTATTCTTGTTGATCAAGATCGTTATAATTTTTGGATTCGATAACATTATATACTTATAGATCGAATAAAAGCTTCGTGTCAAAAGATATACATTATAAATTTGATATATTATTATTTGATTTTAATTTTTGTCACTAAATTTTTTCTAGTTATTCTTGTTGATCAAGATCGTTATAATTTTTGGATTCGATAACATTATATACTTATAGATCGAATAAAAGCTTCGTGTCAAAAGATATACATTATAAATTTGATATATTATTATTTGATTTTAATTTTTGTCACTAAATTTTTTCTAGTTATTCTTGTTGATCAAGATCGTTATAATTTTTGGATTCGATAACATTATATACTTATAGATCGAATAAAAGCTTCGTGTCAAAAGATATACATTATAAATTTGATATATTATTATTTGATTTTAATTTTTGTCACTAAATTTTTTCTAGTTATTCTTGTTGATCAAGATCGTTATAATTTTTGGATTCGATAACATTATATACTTATAGATCGAATAAAAGCTTCGTGTCAAAAGATATACATTATAAATTTGATATATTATTATTTGATTTTAATTTTTGTCACTAAATTTTTTCTAGTTATTCTTGTTGATCAAGATCGTTATAATTTTTGGATTCGATAACATTATATACTTATAGATCGAATAAAAGCTTCGTGTCAAAAGATATACATTATAAATTTGATATATTATTATTTGATTTTAATTTTTGTCACTAAATTTTTTCTAGTTATTCTTGTTGATCAAGATCGTTATAATTTTTGGATTCGATAACATTATATACTTATAGATCGAATAAAAGCTTCGTGTCAAAAGATATACATTATAAATTTGATATATTATTATTTGATTTTAATTTTTGTCACTAAATTTTTTCTAGTTATTCTTGTTGATCAAGATCGTTATAATTTTTGGATTCGATAACATTATATACTTATAGATCGAATAAAAGCTTCGTGTCAAAAGATATACATTATAAATTTGATATATTATTATTTGATTTTAATTTTTGTCACTAAATTTTTTCTAGTTATTCTTGTTGATCAAGATCGTTATAATTTTTGGATTCGATAACATTATATACTTATAGATCGAATAAAAGCTTCGTGTCAAAAGATATACATTATAAATTTGATATATTATTATTTGATTTTAATTTTTGTCACTAAATTTTTTCTAGTTATTCTTGTTGATCAAGATCGTTATAATTTTTGGATTCGATAACATTATATACTTATAGATCGAATAAAAGCTTCGTGTCAAAAGATATACATTATAAATTTGATATATTATTATTTGATTTTAATTTTTGTCACTAAATTTTTTCTAGTTATTCTTGTTGATCAAGATCGTTATAATTTTTGGATTCGATAACATTATATACTTATAGATCGAATAAAAGCTTCGTGTCAAAAGATATACATTATAAATTTGATATATTATTATTTGATTTTAATTTTTGTCACTAAATTTTTTCTAGTTATTCTTGTTGATCAAGATCGTTATAATTTTTGGATTCGATAACATTATATACTTATAGATCGAATAAAAGCTTCGTGTCAAAAGATATACATTATAAATTTGATATATTAATATTATTTTTTTAATAATAATATTATAATTTTTATGATTATAAAACTGATGAAGTAGGAGAGTTTTATCATGTCAAGAGGCGAGAGCAGCTCTTCTTCTTGTGCAGGCGAGAGTGACTGGCCACTTGGGTTGGGTTGTGGTGACAAAGCTGCGGAGATGCCTCGCCGATCCTCCTTCCCAAGTTTCTTGACTCCAGCCAAGATGCTCTTCCTCGGTCCATGGAACTCCTAAGAATCATGGGACAGTCGTGATAATTTTCATAATATGAGTTGAGAATTGGATCCAGCCAAGAACAAACTGTGCTCTTCCTCGGTCCATGGAACTCCAAAGAATCATGGCACAGGCATAACAATTTCATGATTTGAGTTGAGAATTGGCTTTACCTATCTTCCTTTCTTGAGCTCTGGAGTGCATCATATCGGAGAGAGAACCATGGGAAGTGGTCTTCTGTGAAGGTGATGATGAAGTTGACGAAGAAGGAACAGCAGCAGGACAAGCGCGGGACAGGCATTCCGTGCTAAAGCTCTTCATCGTATGGGAAGCCGTATGGAGTTGCACCCCAAAGGGCCTCAACCCGTTACCTCTCACCATTACTTTTGGGCTGGTGCAAGTCCTCGAGTTGTGGCCGCTGCAGCCACAGCGAGAACACCTCCTCACCATCCTCAGCCTCCACAAACAGCCGCCCACGGATTTGTAGCGTATTCCCTATAATGGCATGATTTATTCTCGTATTTACGTGCGGGCAATTGTGTTGGAAGCATACACGTATAGATGATACATGATAACAGCTAAGAATTTTCCAACCGTAAGAGGAATTATTTAAGAAAATCCTTACTTCTAACATGTATAAATAGAGAGCACGTATCAAGCACGATACCTTAATATTGATTAGTAGAAACTTTGATGATAAAATATTCATGTCGGGTATATTATTTTAATTGGAGCTAATCTAATCGGTTAGAGTTTTAAGTAACAAAAGATAATTATATGATTTATAACTGAAATTGAATATCGTATCATTGTCATTATTACTGCAGAACTCAATTGGGTTATGAATATACTAAAAGAACTTGACATCAACTCTACTTCTACTCCTATAATATATTATAATAATATTAGAACTACTTTTCTATGTACCAATCCAGTGTTCCACTCATACATGAAACACATTGTCATCGATTTTCACTTCGTGCGAGATTATGTTGTCAAACATCAACTACGTATTTCTTATATGTATATGATTAATCAACTAACAGACTCACGAAGTCTCTTGCACGTAAACTATTTTATTACATTGGTCCAATATCGATATATTTGACATAGCACCATTTTACGGGAGTATGATAACAACTATAATTTTTCTAAATATATAAGAAAATCTGATTGTACTATTAAAAAAAATCTTTCCTATGAATAGAGAGCACGTATCGCACACAATATATTTATTATTCTCTTCAGTACCATCCTATCACTGAATCCTTGGAATCTCTCCGTTGGATACTTGCAAAAGTCAATATCTAAGATGGATACAGCTACGCAGAACGAAATGAGAACGAAATGAGAACGAAATGAGAACGAAATGAGAACGAAATGAGAACGAAATGAGAACGAAATGAGAACGAAATGAGAACGAAATGAGAACGAAATGAGAACGAAATGAGAACGAAATGAGAACGAAATGAGAACGAAATGAGAACGAAATGAGAACGAAATGAGAACGAAATGAGAACGAAATGAGAACGAAATGAGAACGAAATGAGAACGAAATGAGAACGAAATGAGAACGAAATGAGAACGAAATGAGAACGAAATGAGAACGAAATGAGAACGAAATGAGAACGAAATGAGAACGAAATGAGAACGAAATGAGAACGAAATGAGAACGAAATGAGAACGAAATGAGAACGAAATGAGAACGAAATGAGAACGAAATGAGAACGAAATGAGAACGAAATGAGAACGAAATGAGAACGAAATGAGAACGAAATGAGAACGAAATGAGAACGAAATGAGAACGAAATGAGAACGAAATGAGAACGAAATGAGACGGAAGTAAGAGGGGTAAATAGTTATGGATTGAGATGACAGTGATGTGGGTGGAAATATGCAGGCTATATAGAAGTGGTATAGTAGCTGCATTTAATGTGTGTTGTGTGGAGGAGGATGTGATGGTGGGATGTTAGTGAGGCTATTTTCATATAGAAACTCAACCTGGACCTGTCAAACCCTAAGATGGTGAAGCAGACAAGTACGTCTGAGTTGCGGATAATTATATCTACAGAAATAGTTGACTTCGAAACGAAGATAAAAGTACTTCTAAGAAAAAGATTAATTTTCATGTGGAATAGAGATGTGAATAGGTACAAACGATTTAGAGAAGACATAGTTTAACTCTATCGAAAAGATTTAAGAGAACTCAGATAAAGATCTTAACAGCTTATGAATTATGACTGATAGCGATCAAATCAAATCAAATGCAGTTGGGAGCTCCTGTCGTTTCTTTTACTAGTACAAGACTCAATTGCTTCGTGGTGCTATCATATGTAAGATTTCTCTTGTCTGTTGCCCTTTCTTTCTAAGATGATAAGATGGGAGGATGTGGCTGAGGAATTTTATATGTTTGACTTTGTGCTCTTTGCATATTATGATGCTTTCAGTTATTGCATCCATTTTTATGCCTAACTCTCAACACTAATTGTTGTCATCTTCCTTGATAACTCCTTCCATGTATTGTCGGCATTTGAAGAAAATTGACAAGCTATGGTGGCTAAAGTGGACACTCATGACATCTTAAGTGATCTCAAATGATGGTTTATGTTTCCTTTCAATAGAATAAGCAACTTAATGCTCAAAAGCATCAAAAAGAGGAGGAAAAAGAGAGAGAGAGAGAGAGAGAGAGAGAGAGAGAGAGAGAGAGATGATGGTTGTCGAATGCCAACGTTTTCAAAGGTTTTCTCCACCTCTCGCTCGTCACATCCAATCCCTTCTCCAAACCACTCTCTTTGGTGTAACTAGTCATGTTTATGAGCACCATTTGCATCATTCCCTCGAGTTGAACCACCAACAGTTTCATCGTCTCTCACCTAATGAAGTGGCAACCGTTGAAATTCACTAATCCAGAGAAGGCCATCATGAATGATGAGCACATCGACGTCAACAATCACAATCACAATCACGTCTCGATGACTACATGACTCATCATTACACTAAAGCCTATCATCTCACGAAGGCTATTGCTTCGGCATGACAAAGGCAACAAGAAGAGATGGGAGAATAAAAACACATGGATGAGGTTGTTATCGTTATCATCGTACTCTTAGGTAGTACACGTATATCCCATTAGAGGAAGGACTTAGTGCTATAAATTGGCAATGTATATGACAAGTCATCAAGTTGGACGTAAGAGAATATGATCATGATAAAAGAGAAGGAAAAATCCTTTGATATTCTAATTTTGCTTTCATATTTACAAATTTTTGATTAATTTTATAGTCGATTAAGATATTTTAATTTAGATAAAACAAGAAAAAAGAGACATTAAAATTATCATTTTATTCATTAATTTTACGTCGATATAGTATGTGGTGTCATTTGTTATATTTTTGGTTATTACAGTTAAGACGATGATATTATGATAAATTAAGTTATTTATTTTACTTTCAGAATTATATAAATTTTAATATATATTTTTTAGATAAAAAATTATAATTTTAATAGGATCGAAATATAAGAGATAATATTATATGTATATATATATAGTCCAAATCAAGATGCATCGTCACACCTCGATAAAGCTGAGTCCGTACCTTCACAACCTATTTACCTCGGTCTTCACGCCGAAGACAAAAGTCACATGAAGTTGATGCATCATCTACAACAAACTAATCGCCATTTTCATATTGCTGGTTTTCCAGGCGGTGTATACTTTAACGTCGTGTTACATTTTAGCACATGATTTTGTCACATTCCATTTGACTGCAGCGTCCTGATTCCTTCGACGCACTTCAATATATCACTCTAATATATATATATATATATATATATACACACACACACACACACGCTGAACTTAAATTTGGAGGGGAAAAATATGAATTTGAGTTTTCTTATTTGGCATATATATTAATGGATAATACAAGAATACAGATATTTTAAGGGCATACATGTGATCAAAATGCAATCAGACAATTGCGATCATTGATGCGACCCGTCGTGAGCGGGGAACCACCAAATCAATCGTTGCCGGATACACGATCGCGGCTCTAAACGTATTTGATCCGCACGATCTTAATTTAACGGTCTAGATTTTTCTTCTGGCACCATGACCAAACCAGAAAAATGCCACGGGCGTCGCCCGGAGGAAGCGAACTATTTTCCCGAAACGCCCGTACTTATCCTCTCATACAACGCATAAACTTCTTAAATAAGGACATGTAATGAGGGTAGTTTAGTCATTTGGTTACCGAACGAATAGGGATTTAAACCCGAAGGCGTCGGTCGGAGTCCCGTGAAGCCGTGGCGGCTAGGGTTTCTGCATCGATCGTCGCCTCGTTCTACGCCGCCGTCATTCAAAACCCTATCTTTATCGTCTCGATCGAGGCGTCTCGCCGTCGATTCTAGGGTTCTCATGGAGATCGTCGAGTTGGTGTTGTTCTAGTTCGAGGTTTCTCTCGAGCCCCTCCGACCCCGGCTCTTGGGGAGTCTTTTGCGGAGATGGCCACCGTCAATCCCTTCGATCTCCTCGTAGATGACGACAGCGAGGACCCGTCGCAGCTCATCGCCGCCCACCGCAGAAGATCGCCTCCAGAAGCCCGCTGCGACCGCCGCACCTCAGGCGCCGGCGAAACTTCCGACCAAGCCGCTCCCTCCTGCTCAAGCCGGTCAGTTCCGTTGCGCTCGTTCAATTCCTCGTTAAGTGTTACTGGGATGAAAGTAAAAGATGCTTTTTGAGTTTTATCCTTCAAATCTGGATTTTGTTTGTTGGATGGCCTCAAAGTTGGGTCTGTTTCCCTTGCCAGTACGAATGATCGAAGGCTTCACGTTTCTCCTTCTCTTGTTCTTATCTGATTCGAGTTTATTTGTTCTTGCAGTTCGAGAGTCAAGGGAAGTGAGGAACTATATATATATATATATATATATATATATATATATATATATATATATATATATATATATATATATATATATATATATATATATATATATATATATATATATATATATATATATATATATATATATATATATATATATATATATATATATATATATATATATATATATATATATATATATATATATATATATATATATATATATATATATATATATATATATATATATATATATATATATATATATATATATATATATATATATATATATATATATATATATATATATATATATATATATATATATATATATATATATATATATATATATATATATATATATATATATATATATATATATATATATATATATATATATATATATATATATATATATATATATATATATATATATATATATATATATATATATATATATATATATATATATATATATATATATATATATATATATATATATATATATATATATATATATATATATATATATATATATATATATATATATATATATATATATATATATATATATATATATATATATATATATATATATATATATATATATATATATATATATATATATATATATATATATATATATATATATATATATATATATATATATATATATATATATATATATATATATATATATATATATATATATATATATATATATATATATATATATATATATATATATATATATATATATATATATATATATATATATATATATATATATATATATATATATATATATATATATATATATATATATATATATATATATATATATATATATATATATATATATATATATATATATATATATATATATATATATATATATATATATATATATATATATATATATATATATATATATATATATATATATATATATATATATATATATATATATATATATATATATATATATATATATATATATATATATATATATATATATATATATATATATATATATATATATATATATATATATATATATATATATATATATATATATATATATATATATATATATATATATATATATATATATATATATATATATATATATATATATATATATATATATATATATATATATATATATATATATATATATATATATATATATATATATATATATATATATATATATATATATATATATATATATATATATATATATATATATATATATATATATATATATATATATATATATATATATATATATATATATATATATATATATATATATATATATATATATATATATATATATATATATATATATATATATATATATATATATATATATATATATATATATATATATATATATATATATATATATATATATATATATATATATATATATATATATATATATATATATATATATATATATATATATATATATATATATATATATATATATATATATATATATATATATATATATATATATATATATATATATATATATATATATATATATATATATATATATATATATATATATATATATATATATATATATATATATATATATATATATATATATATATATATATATATATATATATATATATATATATATATATATATATATATATATATATATATATATATATATATATATATATATATATATATATATATATATATATATATATATATATATATATATATATATATATATATATATATATATATATATATATATATATATATATATATATATATATATATATATATATATATATATATATATATATATATATATATATATATATATATATATATATATATATATATATATATATATATATATATATATATATATATATATATATATATATATATATATATATATATATATATATATATATATATATATATATATATATATATATATATATATATATATATATATATATATATATATATATATATATATATATATATATATATATATATATATATATATATATATATATATATATATATATATATATATATATATATATATATATATATATATATATATATATATATATATATATATGGGTCTTTTTCCCTTGCCAGTCGAAGTGATCGAAAGGCTTCACTGTTTTCTCCTTCTCTTGTTCTTATCTGATTCGAGTTTATTTGTTCTTGCAGTTCGAGAGTCAAGGGAAGTGAGGAACACTACCGGGGTTCGTGGCGGGGCTGGCCGAGGTGGGCCTGGTCGTGGTAGGGGTGGACGAGGAGGTTCGATGAGTCAAAATCGTGATTTTGGAAATGGGAACATCGGTGGAGCTTCACGAGTGTATGAGGGTGCTGATGGTACCGGAGGAGGCGAAGATGGTAGGCTTCAGGAGAGGGAACGCCCTCCACGTCAGCCATTCAGTGGTGGCCGTCGTGGTGGATTTGGTGGCCGTGGTGGATATGGGAATGAGGAGGCTGGAGGTGACTCTGAACGTCCTCCACGGAGGTTCTACGAACGGCGGAGTGGCACAGGTCGTGGATACGAGATGAAACGCAATGGAGCAGGCCGTGGGAACTGGGGATCGGCCACTGATGAGTCTATTCTGCAGTAAGACTCGATTCTTTATATTAGGAGGTGTTTGTAAAGGAACTATGTGTGGGTAGCTTATCATTGTTTTCAATAAATGTTTAGTTTTAAATTGTCATTCTGTTCGTGTTGGCAGAGAAAACGAAGAAATTATTAATGTGGGCGACAAGACTGTTGCAACTGAGAAGCAGGTGGAACTGGAAGAAGTGCCATCATCTGATGTGAACAAGGAAAACAAAGAGGGTCCAGCAAATGATGCAGAAGAGAAGGAAGAGGATAAGGTGAGTCATATTTCTTCTGGATGACCATGATAAGCACAAAAGACATACAAGGGCTTGCATCTTGTGTTTGTCAATGCTTCTGTTTCCCAGAGAAGCACCTAAAGAAAGCATAGTTTCTATAAAGCTGAGTAAATTAAAAGCAAGTCCATAGTCTGCAAGTTAGATTGCTA
Source organism: Musa balbisiana (assembly GCA_004837865.1). Lineage (NCBI taxonomy): Eukaryota > Viridiplantae > Streptophyta > Magnoliopsida > Zingiberales > Musaceae > Musa > Musa balbisiana. The sequence goes on along the minus strand of CM017191.1, from coordinate 6,368,714 downwards.
TCTATTTTTTTAATATTTTTTGCAATAATCTTTTCTTGTGGCTACATGATGTAGATCGATAAGCATAGGAAAATGACAAAAATGTAATAAGAGGCATTGACAAAAGGATAAGCCACCACATCCATTTGTTGAATTTCATAATTTCTTTTTGAAATAAAATCTGTTCGGTGAAATGAGAGATAAACATTATTAACTAGGCAAAAGATAGTTTGTTGGAGTCTAGCATATATATCTTGTTGAATATGAAATCAACTATGTAGGCCAATTGAGAAACCGAGACACCTGTTTTTTATGCATTGATCAACAAGATAAGTCTCTACATTATACTCTGACAGTTCAAATGAAGGGTTTTTTTTTGTTAAGGACAATTCTGGTATGCATCTGTTCATGCAGGTGTTTCTTTTCTTCAACATAGGTTTTCATTACAAACACTTCATGCTCATCTTGAGGCTTCGCTTCCAAATTACTCATAAGTGAACCTTTCTAGATATAGGTTTCATTGAGAAATTGCAGTTCTGACGAATGTTTATTTTCTAAATCAGAGAAGATTAGCAACATCATGACAATAGAACAATTTTTCATCACTTGAAGCAGAATATACTTCTATGACCTGTGAAGCAGAATATACTTTGCTGAAACATGATTTGCCATCGTCTGTTCCCCACTCGTGTTGTTAACATTTATGCTTGGCAAATCCATCTTAATGGGATAAGTCTGCCTATTTGTTTTAGGTCCATTAAGTTGGTTACATCTCCTTTTTGTTCTTTGGTCTTCCTTATCTTGTAGAAGCTTATAAGATTTAAGGAATGATGATATTTTGTAATTTCCATTTAAGATGATCTCGCATCCTTTCTTCTGCTGTTCTTCTTCTGTTCGTTCAGCCTTTTTTGGCACAACTGATGTTTGGATTTTGGAGACCCTGGTGCTTTAAGAAAAGGTCTTACCACTGTTGATGCTTCTCAAACCACTACATTGACAATGATATATTTGACTTAATTGAATAGGAGATGACATTGGAGGAGTATGAGAAAGTGAGGGAGGAGAAAAGAAAAGCCTTAGCAGCAATGAAGAGTGAGGAGAGAAAGGTTGAAATGGACAAGGAGTTGCAGTCCATGAAGCAACTCTCATTGAAGAAAGAAAATGATGACATCTTCGTTAAGCTTGTAAGTGCGCCGTGACCTTTTACCTTTTTATTTTATCAATATATGTGGCATCTATTTAACGAAAAGCTGATTGGTGTAACCCCAATCTCGAAGGGTTCTGACAAGGACACAGGAAAGAAGAAAGAAAACGCTGATCGGGATGAAAGAAACAAAAAAGTACGAAGCCACTCTCTTTTTTTCTTTGCCCTAGCAGCATTTTCTTATCTGTTTGACTGATGAACAAGTTTCTTGGTAGCCCATGAGCATCAACGAGTTTTTAAAGCCAGCTGAAGGAGAAAGATACTATAACTCGGGCGGTCGTGGCCGCGGAAGAGGGCGAGGTGGTCGTGGACAATTCAGAGGTGGCTTCCTGGGTGGGGTTTCAACTTTCACAACTGATGCTCCATCGATCGAGGATCCTGGACAGTTCCCCACGCTGGGGGGGAAGTGACAGGGATCTCAATGAAACCGGGCCTCCCACCATCCTTTCAGATCCATGGCTTGTGCGTGATTTCGGAGCAATAACGATGTGTCCTGTTCTTCGTTTTACCTTCCTTGTGTTGCTGCCATGTATATCTGAGCATGTGTTGGCAAGTTATTATTGCTGGTGATGTTGTAGGACTCTAATTTGTTATGCTTTGCTCGTTTCTTCGATTTTGTCATTCTTGAACTCTCACATTTCAATGACTAAGTTGGTATCGATGTGATCCTTCTATGGAGTTGTCATATATACATTCTTTCCTTGGAACGGTGGATCATTAATATACTATATAGGATGCCTTTACTCCAAATCGTTAGGTCCAATACACTATAGAAGATGCCTTTTACTCCAAGTAGAAGAACATTCTCTCTCAAACTCTACCTTAGACGATGGAGGAACTCCGTCAAGCAAGTTCTTGGCACTCTTTGTAAAGACTTCGTCACCGACCTTCTTCAAGTAGGAGAAAAGCCTATCCTTCATAAGTTCCATACTAAATGAACAAGTGATTAAAACTATTCTTATATTATCGCTTTAGATGCTCACAAACCTCTACTAATTTGATTTTCAGATAGATTTTGTTGAACAATCTTAATGTAATTTTTCTTTTTAAGAAAGTGAGATATATGATACACAATATCTTTTGTCTTCAAACTGAATAGGGATAAGGGGGTATTGAAGAGGTTTTGTCAGACAAATCTTAATGTGATCTTTTGTAGGAAATTATCTTGAAGATTCTTCCTTTGTCAAAAAGTCCTGAATACTTAATAACTCTATTCTTCCACATGCGACAATCCTAAATACTATTATCTTATTGTTAACCTTATCTGATTCGGCCCAATCAATTGACACCCTAAATAAATCATGAAATTATAATATAAAAAAATAATTATTTAAACAATCATCCATTTCTTACAAAACTTGACATTTCATTTCATGTGTTAAGAGTGATATCTTGTAATAACTAAAATTTTTGAGTCACTAGTGACTTAATTAAGATGAAAGATGGAACAATATAGAGTTTTCCCTTTTAGAATATTTATTTATTTATTTATTTTGGCAAAAAGAGATATGATATATAATTTCTTTTGTTTTCAAACTAAATGGGGACAAGAGGTATCATTGAAGAGATTTTGCTATACATGAGATATAATTATCTTCAAGATTCTTCCTGAATACTTAATAACTCTACTCTTTCACATGTAATAATTCTGAATACTATTATCTTATGTTATGCTAACCTTATCTGATTCAACCTAACCAATTGACACCCAAAATACATCATGGAATTGTAAAAATAATTATTTCAAAACTCACTGATTTCTCCTAAAACTTGATTTTTCATGTGTTAAGAGTGCTATATTGTAATAACTAAAAATTTTGAATTACTAGTCACTTAATTAAGATGAAAGAGGTGAACAATATAGAGTTTTCACTTTTAGTAAATTGAGTTTGAATCCTTTATCTGCTACTCTCCTAGTTAAAAATATTTATATAACAATTATTTTTCTTTAGTATTGTACTACATAATTAGATTTTGTTTATATTATTACTAATTAAATTTATTCGTCTCAATATAATATATTGTGATGACTCAGATTTAATAGACTAACTAGCTTATATAATCAATAGATCCTTATAAATTAATTTTAATATTAATAATTTTTGATATGAGACTAATTATGGTGTTATAATTTATCTCACTCAATCGTTTGATATCCTTATCAAGGTTCAACGTAGATAAAATCAAACTCTAGCATGATGCATGTGAGTAGTAGTCTAATAGTGACTCTATATCATGCCGACTCTTCTAACTCCTAACTCCATTCACGGATAATTCTTTCCTATTTGAGCTATCTCATCATGCATAATTACTAGGTCGGCTCTTATACTAAATGTCACGACCCAAGCTAGATAAGTTAACTAACCTAATAATTTTGTTTAACATAAACTAATAGTTAAAATATTTGTACCAAAATTGATAGGAGTATACTCATCAAAGCAAGTTAATCTAGGTCAAAATGATCTGACTAAAATTAATAATAATACACTCATCAAATCAAGTCAATCTTAGTCTTATCCTGAGGTGGGACTAATTGAAAATATTACTATAACTTCGAATGTTTAAGTTGAGGTTGATAGTAGTATACTACTCAGATTAAGTCAATCTTAGTTTTACACCAAACCTGAATTTAAGATTTTGAATAAGTCAAGCTGATTTAGAATCACCTTGAATCGACCTAAATTAATCAAATTTGATTGGTTCAATTAATATTTGGAGTCAAATTAAATAAAATAAAGGTAATGGGCTAGACGGTATAACATTAGACTAAGTTGAGCTAGCCCATGTACTAGTCTTGTGCACTTCATATGATTATGTATGCACCATATTAGGCTGAGTTAGCTCATAATGTGCATCACATATGACTATCTAAGTTAGGTTCGGTTAAACTAGCCTAAAGGTTAGGGCTTAACATATGAGTTGGATATAGCCTACTGGTTGAGCCTGGCCTGTTAACTAGGCTTAGTATACAGGCTATGACCTAGTTTGATGGTAGTTAATCAATTCTCTTAATTTTAAAATATGATATTATGAAACTATAATCAATATATTTATTTATTAAAATTGAATCATGAATGCATAATAAAAGAGCATAGGGAAGAAATAGTATTTATAATCAAGTATTATATAAATCTAATATAAACCAAATACCATATATGTAAGATAAAAATTTTAAAAACTGTGTATAACATGAATAATTATAATATATTTAATTTTAAAATAAAATTCTAAACCTTTAAAGGGATAAATTTTTTTAGAAACTTCATATGATATGAATAATTATAACATAATTTTTATATCCAATATTAAAGTTTTATACATTTAAAGAAATAAAAATATTTTAGAATGATATATAACATGAATAATTATAATATATTTTAATCTAAAAATAAATATTTAAATATTTAAAAAATCAAAGAAAAGATTTAGTTTTCAAGAAAGATAGGAAACCTATCTCTTCTTAACATAATATAATTTCTCATTCTTTTCATTGCTACTTGTTTGACGAGGAATGAATAAGAATAATCCCTCCCCTTAAATAGGAGGAGGTGAGCTCTTATATTTTCTAGATTTCATTAGGAAGAAAGTAAATAAAAAATTATACTTAAATTAGAGATTTGATTATAATTTTACCTCCTAAAAATATCTATTCCTCAAATTTTATTGACCTCAGTAAATAGATAAGGATATTGCTCTCTCACATCTCCTTTTCTTTTTCAAATTGCCTCTTAGTTTGAATGAGACAATCTTCATCAAGAGTACGACTTTATTTCTCAGAATATATTTTTTTCTTTTTAAGATCTGGATTGGTTGCTTTACAAAGATGACACCGTCTTTTAACTATAGAGATTGGTAATATATAATATGAGATAAATCCTTGATATATATCTAAAGTATAGAGACGTATAATATATTATGGATGTCAACTAAAGTCAAGGATAATACCAATTTGTATGCTACCGGTCCAATTTTCTATAAGATCTCAAATAAGCTGATGAATTTAAGGGCTAATTTTTCTCTTTAACTAAATCTCATGACTCATCTGACTGGTGACACATTCAATACGATATGATCATCAACTTTGAAATCCAGATCTCTTTGCCTTCAATTTGTATAACCTTTTTGATCACTTTACATTATTAATAATTTTTAACATATAATTCAAAAATTATCAACATCAAATTAATTAAGGTCCCAAAATTATTTGTTCTCCCACCTCATCTAAGTATAAGTAATCTACGCTTATTTCTATAAGAGCTTCAAATGAGATCATACTTATACTAGAGGGTAGCTATTATTATGCTAATGCATATTCCAACTAATACCAAAGTCTAAGACATAAGCTTTTAAGAGATTTTCCATAGTTTATATTGTTCTCTCAAACTAACCATCCCATTTGAAGGTGAAAAGTTACGAAACTTTAACTGTATGTGCAAGTTTTCTATAGCTTTTTAAAACTTAGAGTTGAATCTTAGATCTCTATCAAAGATAATAGTAATTGAAATATCGACTAATCTCCTCAATGCATATACTTGATTGTGAAGAATGAAAAGGGGAAATCTTTCTCCGAGAAGGTGAGCCCTCCCTATAAGGTAATTTTTTTAATTTTTATATTTATTTAATATTTATTTTTGTTTAATTTCCTAGTAAAAATAATATCAAATAACATCAAAAATAACATAATATCACTCTATTTTTATTAAAAATAAAAAATAATTAAATTGGAGATTTAATTATAGTTACAATCTCCAAATTGGAGGTATTGCCCAATAGTCATTTATGATGAATTCTCTGGGTAGTTTTTTCTTACTTAAGTCTTCTGCCCAAATTCGAGCCTGATTAGTTAATTAACTTATCAATTTTATTTAGTTTAAATTATTAACCAAAATAGTTACATAGAAACTGACAATAATATATCCTTATAAATTAATCTTAATTTTATTCAGTAAAACCATTTGAATTTGTATCGGATACTTAATTATTATTTAGATATGAAATCTAAACATCCGAGTGGATTTTATAAGCGCTTATAAAGATATGGAGACCTTTGAAAATAACCTAAGCTTTTGGAATTATGAGTGAAGAGCATCTATAGCTCTCCGTCTCCGTTTTCTTTTTTTTTTTTTTTTTTCTGAGAGCCATAGCTTTTGTGTCACGGAGGAATGAGAACATATACCTAATACAATTTGCAAAACTCTCATGATGCCCATATGATTCTCGCATAGAAAGCATATGGAATGTTGAAACCCGAGAGGAATTGGACATGGACAATTTTTAATTTAGGGTTCAAAATCTTATTGGTATAAATATTTGTTTGATATGACTCACTTCTATCGATTCATTTACTTAGTAAAGACTCTATTAAATTATTGTAAGATTCTATTTATTCCCAATGTGATGGGGCACAAATTATAAATTCTCTGTTGAGTAGATGTGGGATATATTCCATCTTAAGTGATCCTTTTGTGCAAGTAATGCATGTGGTCTTCTAAGCACCACATATCTGCGTATAAATTATCAGTCACATCCAATCAAGAATGATGCACTATTTACCACCACAATGTTTTTCTTATAATGCAAGAAGTCTTTTGATTATTTGTAGATATTTCTTCTTTCATGGAATCATATTTTCAAAATTAATAATGGAAATCTGATGCCAACTTCAATAATGCTAATCGGTGGATACTAAAAATTCAGTGAATTCATGTGTAATCATCTAACCAATTTAGACTAAAAAAGTTTAATGGACAACCTCAATTTTAATTTCTACTTTATGCAAAAGGGTAAATATAAAGACGAATTTTGAACTAATATTATGATACATAAATTAATATTTCAACAAGGAATAAATTTAGAGCTGAAATAATTTGAAATCATTTAAGTACTAGTGGTATGCTTTTATACATCAATTTAAGTCGTGCCTATGTAATCTCGTCATCGAGTATCATTCTTCCCCTATTTCATACTCAGTTAGGATTTACTTATAAAGTGAAATCACTATTGTTAGTTGTCATGTTACAAAATAAATACTTTATGTTAACTAACTAATTTAATTTAATTTATTTATTAAATTAAAATTTATTTTTATAAATACATATTGAGTCTCATGATAAGAATAAAGATTTCTAAACATGATGGAAAGAAATATTATTTGAGCAATATAAAAAGGGGATAGCAGTTGAATGGGGATACTTTAAGAGACACCTGATTGATCGCATTTGATTTTCTCCATCGATTTCTCTTTGATTTTCGATTTTTCTCATATATATATATATATCAAAGATGCTCGGTGGCTTAAAAACTGCTCGGAGACGCAGAGGAGAAGGGCGAGGCGAAGGAGAGAGAGCGAGGGGTCGGCGTAAGCGGAATCAAGGTCTCAATCTTTCTCGACGGTGTTCTTCGTACCTCTTCTCATATCCACCTTCGTTTCGCTCAGATGAGGAATTGATCACAAGATTTTCTTGTTATCCGATCTTCGTCACGTACGTCGCCGCTTCCTTTGGCTTTCACCCCCTTCACTCCGATGGATGAAACCCTGATTCTTTTTGTTGTGTTTGCATCAAGAACTAGCCTTTTGGTTTCACAGGCTTTTGTGTTCTTGTTCGAATTTAAATCAAGCTTTGTTATTCCATGACCCGTATCACATGTGCCTTCATTAGAACACAGAGTCCATGTGGTCGTCTTCCTCGTTGCATGCAGCGCACACATGATTCTTCCTTTCAGGCATGCAGTACCTGCTCAACCTACAACTCGGCTACTGAAGACCAGTGCCTTTTCGCATCCTGGCTTTTGCTGGCTAGCTTTACTCATGGGTGGCTGTGTTCCTTCGAGATGTACGGAGAAGCACACACTCGCACATGGAGATCTGATTCTTCTTGCTTCTGAAACATCTTGTCAGTATCTAATACTTCTTGCTCGGACAGATTCCCTCCGTTTTGGTTCCAACCACTTTGATAATCCGGCAATTGGTTTCATTTCAGTGAAAAACGCCACCCTTTTCTCATATGTATGTGTCTATGATTTATGAACGTACTTAACATTCTTCGCAGTTACGGTGACCGAAATAGCAGCATTGTATGAGCTGTTTAAGAAGTTGAGCTGTTTGATCATTAAAGACAAGCTAATTCACAGGGTATCAAACGATTTGGGTTGAGTTCTTCTGATCTTAATATTTCTGTAGAGTTTCTGAACACTCTCTTTCATCAGGAAGAGTTCCAACTCGCTTTGTTCAGGAACAGCAACAAGCAGAATGTCTTTGCAGACAGGGTTAGACTTGTGGATTTGCTTGCTACATTTCTAAACTTGATTACAAAGTTTTGAGAATCTCTCTGCAGATATTTGACTTGTTTGATGCCAATCACAATGGGGTGATTGACTTTAGAGAGTTTGTGAGGTCACTCAGCATCTTTCACCCAAATGCTCCAAAAGAAGAGAAGATTGCATGTAACAGATCTCATCGACTACGCTCAACCTCAATGTTTTAATTTAAGTTGTATGGCTGCATGCACACAAGTACTGCACACATGAACTTTTCTTTCCTGTGCAGTTGCGTTTAGATTGTATGATCTAAGGAGTACTGGCTACATCGAACGCGAGGAGGTGAATGCCATTACTATTATTATTTTCTATGGATTTGGTTGTATCATGTCATATATATGATTTAACCTAAGACAGGCCATGCATGAAGTTATGGTTTCAGCTTTGTATCTTTGCAATGCATGCCTTTACACTACTGATTCATGGTGTAATTAAGCAGTTTATTCCCAGCAGCAGTGCTATGCTTCGGATATCATCTAACAAAGAGTGTTCTTGTCATTCCATACAAACTCTAACAGTTGAGGGAGATGGTGGTAGCCCTTTTGGATGAATCAGATCTGTCTCTCTCGGATGATATTGTTGAGACAATTGTTGATAAGGTGAGTGAAATATTGAGTCATCCTCACATGGTTTATGCATTTGTACCTTCCAAAATTTGTAAGTCTAATAATCTTTTCTTTCTTTCTTTTCTTTGCACTATCAGACTTTTGCTCAAGCAGATTCAAAATGTGATGGGAAGATAGACACAGATGAGTGGAAGGAATTTGTTCAACTGAACCCTTCGTTGCTAAGAAACATGACTCTTCCATACTTGAAGTGAGTCTTCTCTCAGCCGTTACTCTCAATATGCTTTTCTTTTCTTTTATTTACCTCTCTAGAATTAGCATAAATCATTAGAGTATGCTTCTTGTTGGAAATATTCATGTGTGAAGTAAAATAAAAAATAAATAAATAAATAAAAGTAAGAATTATAACTCTTAAAGGTGGAATTATAGCTGTGTATTCTTTTGACAGCATCATGCTTGCAAAGTTGAGTAGCTGACATCAGCACATATAAGGCTGTTTCCAGGTTTTTAAGAGACACTCATACGGTATTAATTTCTCAGGGATTTAACCATGTCCTTTCCCAGTTTTGTCATGAACTCGGAAACGGATGATGAAGGCATGACCTCACATAGTTGAGACGGCTCACGTTGTGCATGCTAAGGCCAATGACTCCAGCTGACATACTGCACTGCCAGATGCAAGTTCTACAATACATGAAGCATCAGATACCAGCAAGAAGCTCTTGTGTACTTTTGTTTCCACTGCACAAACAATGCTGTTGTATAATTATCGTATATGTTAGGAAAAAATTATGTGTAATAGAGATTAAAAAAAACAAAAGAATAGTCTCAAGAATTTAAAGAATAAACATCATTAAGTTTCTGGATTGAATTGATATCTAACCCTAAATAGTTTGATGCAGACTCTTGATTTATGGATTTTAATATGGAATCTTACAAAGTGTGCATAGTGTGCTTTTTATTAGAATATTTTTGAAAAATATAAAAAAATATTTCCGTTTTAGAAAGGATAAAATTAAAAAAAGAATTTTTCTCTTTTGAAAGAGGAAAGAAAAAGCTTTTTCTGGGCCTTCCCTTTCTGCCTTTTAGGAACGAGTCGTGCCTTGAGTTGTAATCCTGTCTTATACCGTTCGCCCACGAGGAATCCGGAAGCGTGGTATGTATGATCCTTACGTTAGAAACGTTAGCTTTCGTACCCGGTTTTGTCTCACGGCATGAATTCATTAGTGCCGACTGTGGGTCCTACTGGTACCCTGTTGGAAACCGTCGCCGCTGCCTGCTTGCAACGTGGGTGAGACGGGTGGAAATTAAATGGGTGACTGGTTAAGGATAGATATCCATCTCGAACGCCAAGAAGGGAAAGACTTCGTTGGCAGCCTCTCCACTTGCACGCACTGTTCTCCGCGACTGCTAGTCCATGGATCCGAACTCCAAGGACGGGACGGGGCTCAGGAAGAGGCCCCTCTCGATAAGGACCGGGAGAAAGAGCGGGGCGCATGGATCTGCTGCGGAGGAGGAGGAAGCAGGAGCGTTGAACAGCTAGATAATGGTGGTGGAGGAGGAGCCGGTGAGCCCGTTGACGCGGCTGTTCCACCAGCCGTGCCTCGACTTCTACATCGTGGGGTTCATGCGAGTCGGGAAGCCCTTGGACGTCTACGTCGTCAAGTCCGGCTTGGAGGCCACGCTCGTCCGTCACCCACATTAAAAGCACGTTTGTGCGCGTTAGGATTTGTTCGCCTTTAAGGTCTGGGAAGTGTGTGTATTCTCGAAAGGGCGGCATACTTGAGAGATTATGCTGCACTCTTTTTTCTTCACTTTTTCCTTCTTCATTCATGACCCTATAATAATTTCTGCAACTCCAATCGAAGAAGTCAGGTGTACGCCTCCAGAAGTTCGGGCAATAGGGATTTCTTTTCCTTTTCTTAGCTCCTTTCTGGTCGCTTCACGGATCGTTTACTATAGATGCTACGCACCCTACTATTCTAACACGATATGAATTGATTTTCTAGAATATTTTATCCGATATCTAATATTCTCCACTTCAGATATGCGTCAGTTCCAATGGCACATACATCCCACCGGAGAAAAGCAGACCCACCATTGATGATCTCCAGATTCATTCAAGTCATTCGATCCCAAGAAGTCATGTGTATTTATTCCAACAGAATGGGATGTCATGTGGATTCTCTTCTTCAATGTTCTAGCACATGCAAAGTTCTATCACGCACAAGCATCATCGTGTTATGTCTGCAAGAAGCCATATAAGTCAATGGAGATATTGTAGCTCCTACTTGTTACTTTGCAACTCGGTCAGTAGCGGATGAGGTCAACAGTTGATAGTATGGATTGATCATACCGAGTACTACTAGGATAACGCTTGCGTCTAGGCTTCGTTTAGATGGGTGGGGCCGAAACGCAAGGGAAGTGAGGCGCAGACGTGATGAGGTTTGTTTTCTTGACTTTTCCATTGTTTCGTCTTCCCATTAACTTCCATGATAGGCACGGAAAGAAATATGCCATGGAGAATAGGAAGATAAGTAATGTGCAGTGACAACACGACTTCTGTAGCGCAAACAGACAATGGAATGTTGGCCGTGAATATGAACGACTGGTTTAACCATTCACTGACAGAATAGTCAATCCCACGGGTCATTGATGGGTCATTGATGTTTAATTTGATAGGAAGAGGGGATAAATCTATCAAACAAAAGAAGAAGAAGAATAGGACAAACTTCAATCTTCTATATTTCTCTCAAGAAAAATTCTTTTACAATTTCAGAAACTCTATATTTCATGACCCAACATATTGTCACGGACTTAGTTGGTTTTGCCTAAGTCGTGCGGCACCCTTGCGTGTCCGTCCGCAAAAGTCAGCCTCCCCGAAACCTCCCATGGTCCCTTAGGACCTGCAACAGAGAAAACGGGTTAGAGAAAACGCCTCACTCGGGATCCACAAGCAATCATCTCCGGAAACACTTCTTAGACAATGCAAATTACAAACAAACTTTACAAGCTCTGAAGCACAACAAAGGGGTAAAATGGTCCACTATAGACCGAAACTAAAATGGGACTATTAAGCCTTCGGCCGTCCCTCTACATGCTGTTCAAAGCATGAACATACCAAAGGACACGGACATACATAAGCATTGCATCAAACATCCTATTTTGAAGTTTGTCCGTGACATTCTCCCACACTTATTCCTTCGACGTCCTCGTCGAAGCCTTTGCCGACACTGCAACTCCTCGCCTTTGTTGGGTCTTCAATCTTCTATGCTAGCTGCAATGCGCCCCTTGGCTCCCAACTGCTCTCCGCTGCTGTTTTTGAGTAGTCGAACCTTTGATCCACCATACTGCTTCAACTCACCAATGACTCTGACTTTAGTGTGGGGTTGGTTGAGTTGTCTTGATCCCTGTTGGTTCCTGTGGATCCTCCAGATGAAGAAAAAGACCATCCTTACTATGCGCCAGTCTCTCAAATGCCTCATGATGCTTGAACTGGGTGGATGCTTGTTGGAGCTTTAACGAGCATCGCCTCGCAAACTTTTGAAGTTTTTGGGTCCTTCCTCCACAAAATTTGTTCATCGACTCTTCTTTCACTTAGTTGTCATTTCTAAGTAGATTCGCATCACTTCCGCTTTCGATTGGCATTCTGTTAGAAAATGAAGCAGATAATCTACTCTCAGTAGCACTGATCACCATTGGTGAGGATTTGACAACTATTGTCTTCTAATATCTTCGAAGGGCCTTTAAACCTGTGTAGAGCTCCTCTACTGGATAGATAAGAGAATTGAGGTACTCAGTTTTGCCCATTCTCTTGAGAGTTAAGAAGGCAATGGTTACTTGACTTCGCCCGCCTCCTCAAGGGTTGTACTCCATGCATCGAGCTGGTTACTGGCCTTCGCCTACTCTTTGCTCACACTTCTGAAGCACTCGAAGTGTTTGCACTCCTTGCATTGAGTTAGCTACTGTGATTCACCTTCTCAATACCATCGAACTTCTGGAATGCAAGAAGTTTTCACCCCAACTTGGAGTAAGTCTCTAATAGTTTTGGTCGCCTTTGGGATTGTACCGTCTTCTCCATCAACCCTGTCGCCTGCTCCACTGAGTAGCAAAGGTACAGCACCACATAATGCCTGCTTCGTTCCTTGGTCATACACACTTGCACGACCCGAAGTCCTTCACTTTCGGCAATCTTGATGAGAAGCTCATTGACACCGGTCTTATGAAGTTCCTTGGCTTCTGCCCTTCAGCCTTGTCTTGGTACTTGGAGTTTGCCTCCACATTCTCCACATTCTCGGCCCCATTCATGACCAAGCGCTCTCCCTTTATGAGAACAAGGGATCGATAACTCCACGGAAGTCCCACCTCTGTGGTACCATGGCGCTGCCATGCCCACGGCTCTACTATCCGTCGCCTCGCATCTGTATCCCTTTCTTCACGATCGATAGATATGCCTCTGTGGCACTCCTCTGAGTATGCCTCCATTCTAACCGATGCATGATTTTGGGTAGCTAAATCCCTCTGGACTCATCGTCGCTTCCTCGCCCCTTTCGACCCCCCCTGCTTCAACACCTCTGTGTTCTCCAAGCAGATCCCTTTGGTCGATGGAAAGACAGACAGCAACTCCTATGCATGGTCTCTGCCATCACGTTATAGGGTTTGCACCGATTCTGTTCTCCTTAGCTTCCTTGGTAGCAACGTTCGCTTACTCGACCTTGTCCTTTGACTTGCCGGGCTCCCTTAAGCGAATATGGGCTCTGGAGTAGTCCAACTCTCCAGCTTGCTTCGATCATACCTCTGCATGATCAAGTCCCTCTCATGGGACTCACTGGCACTTGCATTCGAACTTTTTCGTTGGTAGAACACAGCCCCCATATGCTGATGACCAAGGCTTTCATCCGATGCAAAATTCGATGCACGCACGAAAGACCCGCCTCTGCGGTACCATGACCTTCACTCCTTGAATCCATAGCCCTTCTTACCGTCATGTTGTTCACCGAAGTGGAGCTGCCAGTAGCTCCTGATCATACCTCCGTATGATAAGTCCCTCACGGGACTTTACCCGTGTGTATCGCATTGCCACGAACTGTTCCACCACGATCCGCTGCACCATGTCGCCTCCTGGCGACATCTCTATTGCCTTCTGATCCTTGTGGAATGAACTCGAATTGTAGTCCCTCCATTTGTGGTCTCTGCCACCACATTGCAAGGCCTCTTCCACTTTCAATTGTGTTCGCTCATTTGGCAATCGACCTTCGTCCACCCGCTCTTAGGTTACACCTAGACGAAGCACCACTCTAGGACAGTCCATTGCCTAGTAGCTCCCGAAGTCCACCGACTTCGCTGCAATTGGTGCACCATTGTCTGGATCCTGGGCCTCTGCCCCTACCAGCACAATCTCCGCTGTGCACCGCTCCCTTTCATGGCAACTTGAATGGCAACACCGTGGCATATTCTTCAAGAGTACCCGCCTGCGCGTCCTCTTGCCCCGTGCCAAGGCCTTCTGAACCCAACTTTGCCTCCGCAAGCTGAGTCGCCTCAGTTCCTCCATCAAATGCTTCTTCGAGATAAGGTGCATGTGCCTAGAAGCTCCCTTCGTCTTTGGCACCATGCAATCCGAGTCCGCTCTATCAGAAATAAAGGACCCATGGAACAACATGATCCTGCTCTTGCCTCTACAAGAGTTCATGTCCTTGACCTTTGTCTAAGGAAAGCTCTGCGCCTCCGCTCCATGTTCCCACTTCTATGCCGACTCACTTCATGCGGCTTGGGTACTTCGCTAAGTTACACCCAAGTTGTTTCGCTCTTCATTTTTGTCATTGAGTTGATGGTGGCCCTCGCACCCACCATTCCACGGGTCAGCCCTCCCTTGAGTCTGATCTCTATATCGACTCCAAGTGTGCCTTCATTTGTGTTGCTTTGGGTCGCTCCCCCACTTGATCTCGCAATGCATCCACCAATGCATTCTCTCAAGCGAGATCATACGACGACTTCTCGCCGCTCGCTCGGTCCATTGAACTTCGTGAAGTTGTTGTTTTTGAGGTACTACTCCTCAACATGTGCAGTCTATTGCACGTGATTCTCCCTCTGGAGAGTCGGGATTTATCCCTCCTGGATATCCATCCCGTTGGAGCAACATCTCTCTTCGTTTCGGAGACCACTATCCCCTTGGACTACTCCGATTTGCTGAACAAACTGCGCATTGTTCTGCCTCCTGCAAACACACTTACTAGATTGCGACTCCACGTCAATACAGCCCCCACTGCACCACTCAAGGCCTAGCAACATGCTGAACTCGCTGCACACTTCAGCCTCCTACGGATGTATCCTTCACATGCCGAAGAGAAAGTTTCAATGCTCCATGGAGCCGAGTTTCGGTCACCTTGGGATGGTCACGAACATTCCGTCATCTGCATACAAGCCCTTGCATGAGTACCGAATTTTTTTTTTTTTTGAGTTAGCAATTCCCCTCACCTTTGTGAGTTTTGCACAACTCTTTCGGTCGCTGAGCAACTCATTCCATCTTGCATGATCTCATCCTTTACCAAGCGCCTCGCTTGCCTTGAGCACCATCAAGTATGGTTGCCAACGTTGAGCCATAGCTCAAACTCAACCATCCCAAC
The DNA here is from genome assembly GCA_004837865.1 of Musa balbisiana. Classification (NCBI taxonomy): domain Eukaryota; kingdom Viridiplantae; phylum Streptophyta; class Magnoliopsida; order Zingiberales; family Musaceae; genus Musa; species Musa balbisiana. The sequence continues at coordinate 6,353,025 of CM017191.1, read as the reverse complement.
CTTTGTGCGCTTCGCATTCTTCCCAGCTTGCTCGTCCTCGTGGTGCCTCCCACGCGAAGGGCTGGCCATTCCTCTGAATGCCAATCTCAGATGCTCGCTCCTCTTAGCGACTCTATTTCCCTACATCGCCATGTTTGTTTTCCTCAAAACGATCGCGTGTGCTGGCTGCCCTTAATGCAGCCCCGCTAGGTCCCCCACGTTTGCATGCTAAGTGTTTTTATGAGTGCTTGTCCCACTCTGATACCATCTGTCACGGACTTAGTTGGTTTTGCCTAAGTCGTGCGGCACCCTTGCGTATCCGTCCGCAAAAGTCAGCCTCCCCGAAACCTCCCATGGTCCCTTAGGACCTGCAACAGAGAAAACGGGTTAGAGAAAACGCCTCACTCGGGATCCACAAGCAATCATCTCCGGAAACACTTCTTAGACAATGCAAATTACAAACAAACTTTACAAGCTCTGAACAGTTGCACAACAAAGGGGTAAAATGGTCCACTACAGACCGAAACTAAAATGAGACTATTAAGCCTTCGGCCGTCCCTCTACATGCTGTTCAATGCATGAACATACCAAAAGACACGGACATACATAAGCATTGCATCAAACATCCTATTTTGAAGTTTGTCCGTGACAATATGGGGTTTTATATAGTCCCCAAAGATATATTACATTAATTATATTCATAATGAATCATTCTTTTTCAAAAAATCCTTTCAAGAACTAATAACCAATTTGACTTATCTTTTCATAGACTTTTAATCCAATTTTTCTTCTTGATGTAATGAATCTCTCTTTTGATGAAATGAACCTCTTTATGACACTTGAACAAGTTTAATTTCAACATTCTCCCCCCTTAAACTTGTTCCATCTAGCATGCCAAGTTTCTTTCGAAGTTGTTGATTATATACCTTTTCTTCAAGAACTCCATTAAGAAATGCTGACTTGACATCCATTTGTAAAATTTTTCATTTCATTTGAGCTGCTAGAGAGATAAGTAATCTTACTGTCTCTAGTCGAGCAACTGGTGCAAATACTTCTTCATAGTCAATCCCATATTATTGTTTGTATCCCTTTGCAACCAAACGGGCCTTGTATTTCTCCACCTCTTCTTTTGCATTTCTTTTTGTTTTGAAGATCCACTTAACACCGATAGCTTAGTGGTATTCTGGAAGTGTAGTAAGCTCACATGTATTATTTTTGTTAATGACATGAATCTCTTCATTCATAGCTTGTCGCCATTTTTCATCTCTATAAGCTTCTTCGAAGGTTAATGGATCATATCCTGCAAAAAGATAAAATAAGGAAAGTTCATCATTGTTAGTATCAATCCTTCGAGTCACATCATATAGGTCCTGAATCGGTCTTGTCCTTCTTATAATTGGACTTCTTGAATCATGTGACCTAGCTGATTTATGTGATGATTCCGGCAAAGCCACTTCAGTGCTTGCTTGTATTATGTCATCTTCTTCTGAATCTATAGCCTTCTTATGCTGCTCATTACTTTTCCAATTCCAAATCTGTTGTTCATCAAACTCAACATCTCTTGACATCACAATTTTATTTGTGATAGGATTGTAGAGTTTGTAACCACTAGAATTCTCTAGATAACCTAGCAAAATACATTTATGACTTTTATCCTCCAATTTTGTTCTCTTTTCTTCTGGTATCTTGGCAAATGCAACACTTCCAAAAATCCTCAAATGATCAACTCTTGGTTTCTGTAAGCTCCATGCTTCTTCTGGTATAACATTACCAATTCGCTTTGTAGGAAACCTGTTAAGCAAATAAATTGCACAAGTAACAACATCTCCCCAAAATTCTTTAGGAATTTTTCTTTCCTTTAACATGCATCAGACCATATTAAGGATAGTCCTATTTTTTCTTTCTGAGACATCATTTTGTTAAGGTGTGTATGGCATGGTGAATTGATGTAGAATTCTATTATTTCTACAAAAACTTTCAAATTCATTTGATATATATTCACCACCCCTATCTATTCTTAAACATTTAATCTTACAACAACTTTGTCTTTCAACCAAATCTTTAAATTCTTTGAATTTACTTAAAACTTCTTTCTTTTCTTTTAACATATAAACCCAAGTTTTGCCACTATGATCATCAGTGAAGGTAAGAAAATACCTGCTTCCTCCAAGTGATACTGGATTGATAGGGCCACAAACGTCTGAGTGCACCAGATCAAGTCGATGCCATGCTCTTTTTGTCCTTTTGATTTTGAAATGCTTTCTTTCTTGTTTACCCATGACACATACTTCACATAATTTTGATGGACGATCAATTTTTGGCATTCCTATTACCATATTATGCTTCTCTAAAAGTTTCAAAGCCTCAAAATTTAAGTGAGCATATCTAAGATGCCGAAGTGTAGAAATATCCTCAATATCAGCTTTAAAACAATTTGATTAATAAAAAATACTTAAATGTAGAGGAAACATTCTATTCCTTGCCATTTTCACATGTGATATCAATGTTTGATTCTTATCACGAATTGAGAGAGTCATATCTTTCATCTCAATATCATAACCTTTTTCAAGTAATTGTCCCAAGCTTAGAATATTATTTTTCATATCAGGAACATAATAAACATTTGAAATGCATAATTCTTTGTCATTATTAAGTTCAAGGAGAATTTTACCTCTGCCTCTTACTGGTCTTTGAGACAAATCACCAAATGTAATGTTCCTGGAATAACTTGTATCCATTTCTGAAAATAGCTCTTTGATGCCACACATGTGATTTGAGGCTCCTGTATCTAGATACCATGTCATAGACTGATCCTCTTTCAAATTATCATAACTCATTAACAAAACTTGATTTTAGTTCTTTTCTTCCTCAACAAAATTTGCCTTATCACCTTGATTGTTAGGATTATAATAACATTCATAAGAGTAATGTCCATACCTTTTGCAAATATAGCATTGTATTTCAGACCTTTTAGAGTTTCTGCCATGTCCTCGACCATAACTTTGACCTCTTTGGCTAGAATTTTCTCTAGCATCTTCATTGTTTGGAGATTCTTGATTGGTATGATTTCTGCCTCCTCTTCCTCTTTAAAAATTTGATTCACCTTTTATTTTCAAGAGTAAGCTTAGTTTGTAGTGCTTGCTCCATTGTTTTGTCTTCTCCTCTTTTTGTAATCCTTTGTTCATAAACTTGAAGGGAACCCATAAGTTCTTCTAAAGACATTTTTTCTAAATCTTTAGATTCTTCAATCGCAATAGCAATAAAATCAAATTTTGGATCTAGAGATCTCAATATTTTTTCTATTACTCTCTGATCATTTACTTGTTCACCATTTCGTCTCATTTGATGAACAATAGAAATGATTTTTGAGAAATAATCAAAAATAGTTTCAGAAGTACCTTGTTGTAATTTTTCAAAGTCGGCTCGTAAAACTTGTAGACGAGGTTTCTTTACCTTATCAACACCACCGAATGCTTTTTGAAGCATTTTCCAAGCCTCCTTTGAAGTATTTACTGGAGCGATGATTTCGAACATTGTATCATCAAGCCCTTGATAGATCGTGAACAAAGCCTTTTTCTCCTTCTTCCTTCTTTCTTTGAGTTGTTTTCTTCCTTCTGCATTCATTGCTCCTTCTTCTGCTTGACTTGGTTCAATAAATCCATCTTCTACAAACTCCCATACATCTTGGGAGCCTAGAAGAACCTTCATTTGGATGCACCATATGTTATAATTTTCTTTTGTCAATCTGGGGATCTGGAGTTGGATAGTACTTGAGGAAAAGGTAATGGCTTAACCTCGCTCTGATACCAAATGTTGAACTTGATAGGAAGAGGGGATAGATCTATCAAACAGAAGAAGAATAGGATAAACTTCAATCTTCTATATTTCTCTTAAGAAAAACTCTTTTACAATTTCAGAAACTCTATATTTCATAACCCAACATATGGGGTTTATATAGTCCCCAAAGATACATTACATTAATTATATTCATAATGAATCATTCTCTTTCAAGAAACTCTTTCAAAAACTAATAGCCAATTTGACTTATTTTTTCATAGACTTTTAATCTAATTTTTCTTATTGATGTAATGAATAGGCAGGAGAGAAGAAGGCGAAATGGGGGCGGACCGAGGTGGTGGTGGAGAACCACATCGTGATCCCGAACCTGGAGGAAGCAGGCCGCAAACCTCCCCGGACCACCTAGTGGAGGACTACGTAGCCTCCCTCACTTGCAACCCCATGGACCACTCCCGCCGCCTCTGGGATCTCCACATCCTTAACATCCCCACCTCCGACGCCGCCGCCGTCGCAGTGCTCCGCCTCCACCACTCCCTCGGCGACGGCACCTCCCTCATGTCCCTCTTCCTCGCCTGCGCCCGCAAGGCCTCCGACCCCGACTCCCTTCCCACAATCCCCAAACACTACCTCCGGCGGCCGCCCGCCTCCAAGAGGCTCCATGCGGGTGCTTTTACGGGCCTCTTGTGGCTGTCGACCTTTGTGATGATCGCGTGGAACACGCTCGTCGACGTCCTCCGCTTCACCGCTATGTCTATCTTCTTGAATGACACCCCGACGCCGCTCATCGGATCCCAGGGCGTGGAATACCGTCCAAAGCGGATCGTGCACCGGTCGGTGAGCCTCAACGACATCAAGGACGTCAAGAACGCCATGAATTGCGTAGGCCTTTCTCCGTTTCCTGCCGCTCGTTAATATAGCCCGTCGATGTCTAACGTGAACTAACACTTCACATGTTATTGCAGACGGTAAACGATGTTCTGGTGGGAGTCATATCTGCGGGGTTGTCTCGTTACCTTAGCAGGAGATATGGTGAGGACCTGTCTATAGGACTGTAACAAAGGGTTTCCTGCATGCACTACCGATGTCTTAGCTGGTTTGTCTTCACATGAACAATAACTCAGACTCTTAGGTCACACTGACGACGATGATAGCGAGAAGAATCATCTCCCGTCAAACATTGGACTCCGTTCAACGCTGCTCGTTAACATTTGACCGATACCCGGAATCCATGTAAATCAACCTCCTCTGTTCTTAAGGTTTTCGGATCAATTACTTCTAGTTTTGGATATCGACGAGTTTTTCCTGTTACTGTTAGGCTTTGGCTGAGCTGATGGAGGGCAGAGATGGTGAGACCAAGTGGGGGAATTTTATTGGTTACATCATCCTACCCTTCTTAATCATGGGGTGCAAGAACCCCCTGGACTACATTCGCAGAGCCAAGGCGACTGCAGACAGAAAGAGGAACTCCCTGGAGGCCATCTTCACGTACAAAGGTGCAGAGCTCATCGTCAAATGTTTCGGCATCAAGGTAATTCCTGGCCTTCTAATGCATTATGGAAAAGCAGAAGAAAGATTACTGCTTACGCCTTATTTTGTATGAATTAACTGAGGACTTCCTTCAAAAGCTTTCCATAGCTGCAAGTCTCCAGTATTCTTCGAGTCAAAGTTTTCTCATGGTTCTCTTGCTCGTGAAATCAACAGGCAGCAGCCGCATTGTGCCACAGAGTGCTGTCGAACACGACGTTGTCAATCTCAAACATGATCGGGCCTGTCGAAGAGATTGTGTTCTATGACCATCCATTCGTCTACCTCGCTCTCAGTGTTTTTGGGCATCCACAAGTTCCGTACAACATTTCATTTCATCGTTAGATATTCGTCAGCAAATGCCTGATCGCTTTGGCTGGGAATTCTACAGGCCCTCACGGTTCATTTCCAGAGTTACATGGACACGATGAAGATAGTTCTGACAGTGGATGAAGCGGTGATACCGGATCCTTACCTACTTCTGGATGATCTCGCGGAATCCCTCCGACCCATCAAGACGGCCATTCCTGCGACATCGTAACGCATGGGATGAATCTTCGCCTACGATGGCTACAGAAAATAAGACAATCGAGGCATATGAATAAATATAAATAAATATATTCTGAGTTGTAATTCTTAGTTGGATATAAATTTATCCAACTGTGAATGAGACTCTTTCTTGCTACCACGTTTATAACGGTTTGGAGACCGTGGTAACAGTTACAGTGAACCTTAAAACCATGGTGTGTCAGAGATCCACAGCGAATGACATCCGGCGACGTGGCATGTGGTGGCCCGTACGATGTACAGAAGCAGCAGAAAATCCGCCGTTCCTCAGCTCCCGACTGTCTTATTGGCCTTTTCCTTCGGGCATCACCAAGGCTAGATAAATTAGTGCCGCAGGAAGCAGGTCAGAGGCCTTGCGTCGACCGTCTTCCCAGATCCCCTCTGCCTCCTCTCTCATCGAATCGTTCATGGACTCCAAGGATGGAGCAGCGCCCAGGATGAGGCATCTGTCGATAAGAACGGCAAGACAGAGTGACCCCACCGATGGATCTGCCGAGGAGGAGGTGGTGGAGAGAGGAAGGGGAGGAGCAGTCAAAGAAGGAAGGCGTCTCGAGGGAGAGAGAAGGGGGGAGGAGGAACCAGTGAGCCCGGGCGGACGGCTGTTCCACCAGCGAGGCTTCGACTGCTATATCGTGGCGATCATGGGGTACGCGAAGCCCATCGACGTCGGCGTCGTGAAGTCCGGCTTGGAGAAGACCCTCGTCCGCCACCCCCGGTTCTGCAGCATTCCGGTAAGCGTACCTCCCTCCCTCTGGGAACAGGCCATCTATTTCCTCGTGCAAGAAGCACGATAGATGTAACCATTATCTACCATGACCAATAGGCTTACCGCCGTGCGCTTCCGGTGTGTGAGACCCAAAAATGACAAGATTTAATGGTTTGGATTTATGTTATTGGCCGTCGTTTGTGTGTAGCTCACCTATCTGAATCTATTCCTCGAGCAGGTTTTGTTTATGAACAATTAGTTGTACCGAGAGCACCATATGCTTAATTAGAACAGATGTAACGTAGCCAACTAAGGTTGTGTAGACAGAAAATATCAATCGACTTGAAAGCAACTTAATTTAATTGCATATCTTTCGGACGGCTTTTCCCGCAATCTTTCGTTAATGTTTTGATTGAATGGATTCGGCAACTTTTATGCTGTTTAAAAGAGGTATTATTCCACAATCCTCGCGATGGCCACACTTTGACTCTCCAATGGCCTGCTTTGCCCGATACGTTCGGTGAGGCAGAGCGGATAAACGGAACACTGCTCCTCCGTCGAACGGCACGCACGCCTCGAGCGTTTGGCCTTCCGTCAAGCCACGGAGTCAGAGCCTCTCGATGGACGACTTCGTCACTTGCTTTGCTTTGGTTGGTGGCCGTCCCTCTGGAAGACCGAAGCGGGTAGCTGTAGGACAAAGCATCTGATTTATTTGCGCGCATAGACTGAGCAAACTTTTCTTTGGCTGGCGCATCGAGTCGCTGACCATATTTGTTCATGTCAAAGCACGCGTGGATTTGATGCACATTGTTTTCTATTCACTCATCTGTCAGTGTGCAGGAGAGTCGTTTTGCCACCCGCTCGCTTAATTGGAATCGAGAAGATCTCTTTGTATCTGCTTGAGATCAGACAGTGCTAAAAGTCAACTCTGAAACGTACAGGTGGTTTTGGACGAGACTGGAGGGACGAAGTCAACATGGGTGCCGGCGAAGGTGGTGGTGGACGACCACATCGTGATCCCGGACCTGGCGGACCCACGTCGCATCACCACCTCCCCGGACCAGCTAGTGGAGGACTACATCGCCTCCCTCACCTGCATCCCCATGGACCACTCCCGCCCCCTATGGGAGCTCCACGTCCTCAACTTCCCCACCTCCGACGCCGCTGCCGTCGCAGTGCTCCGCCTCCACCACTCCCTCGGCGACGGCATCTCCCTCATGTCCCTCCTCCTCGCCTGCACCCGCAAGGCCTCCCACCCCGACTCCCTCCCCACCGTCCCCAGCCACTACTCCCGCCGGCCGCCCGCCCCCAAGAGGCTCCATGCGCGTGTTTTCACGCTCCTCCTGTGGCTGTGGGCCTTTCTGATCCTGGCGTGGAACACGCTCGTCGACGTCGTCTGCTTCACGGCTACGTCCATCTTCTTGAAGGACACCCCGACGCCGCTCATGGGGTCCCAGGGCGTGGAGCAGCGTCCCAAGCGGATCGTGCACCGGTCGGTGAGCCTCGATGACATCAAGGACGTTAAGAACGCCATGCATTGCGTAAGCTCTTCTCCTTTCTGCCTATCATTAATTGAGGACGCTGTTGTCCAGCACGAGCTAACACTTCAGAGTGCGTTGCAGACAATAAACGATGTACTGGTGGGTGTCACATCCGCGGGGTTGTCTCGTTACCTCAGTAGGAGACACGAGCAGAGTAAGCTATTTATGTCTGCAGCAAAGATTTCCTCTTAGGCTGTTTTGTTTCTTACATAGAAATTACTCTCTGATGCCTAGATTCCAATGACGATGAAAAGAAGAAGAAGAAGAAGAAGGAACTCCCATCGAACGTACGTCTCAGATCAACCCTGCTCGTTAACATCAGGCCGGCTCCAGGGATCCATGTATGTATGCATCTCTCTCCGCATAAGATTTTTGGAGCCACTGCTTCTATCTATGTTAATGACTGAGTTGACTATAATCAGGCTTTGGCTGAGCTGATGGAGGGCAGGGATGGTGGCACCAAGTGGGGGAATTTGATTGGCTACATCATCCTTCCCTTCGAAATCTTCAACCATAAGGACCCTTTGGATTACGTTCGCAGAGGGAAGGCGATTGCGGACAGGAAGAAGAACTCATTGGAAGCCATCTTCACGTATAAAAGTGCAGAGCTCATTGTCAAATGTTTGGGCATCAAGGTACTCGCTTTCCTACAGTCTTTGGAAATGCATATTACTTCAAAGGAAAGCAGATGCTATCAAAACGTAGTTGAACTATCCACATCCTAACTTAATTAGATTCCTCAAAGGATTCTGCCAAGATCGATGGATCACCTCCGGAAACTGTTGATGAGTGGTGATTCCTCACACACATATCAGGCTCCTGAGAGACCACCTAAACAGCATCATTCTTCATGAAAACAACATGGCTATTCTTGTGATTACTGTCGTGTTTGTGTATGTTACAGGCAGCAGCTAAGCTGTGTCATAGAATGCTCACCCACACGACGTTGTCATTCTCAAACATCGTCGGGCCGGTTGAGGAAATCGAATTTTTTGGTCATCCACTAGTCTACCTTGCTCCCAGTGCATATGGACATCCACAAGTACGTCCTCGGGATCTCTGGTTCATATTATTATTACACATGAATTGGTTCTATTTGCTATTTGGTATAGGCTTCAAATGTCTGATTCTTCAGCTGATGAGACTTCTCAACAATGAAACAGGCACTCACCATTCATTTTCAGAGTTACATGAACACGATGAAGATAGTTCTGGCAGTCGATGACAAGGTGATATCAGACCCTCACCAGCTTCTGGATGACTTTGCTGAATCCCTCAAGATCATCAGGGAAGCAATTCCAGCCAGATCATAGGAAGACACAAGATCTCGTGCTAATTGATTGGGGCACATACGCCCAAAAGAAGACATGGAGAACTAAATATATATTGTTTTCTCTGAATTATCTGTTTGTAATTTCAACGCTTGTGCGGTGGTGGGAGGGAAGAAATCAAAGACAATGTATGGTCCCGCACCGAGGCCAGGGTGCACGACTCACTTTCCCATGCTTGCGTCCCCGATTGCTCCTAAGAAAAGGGTTTCTTCCATGATACTAGCTTGTACTCACTCGACGATATGCTCTATACTCATCGACGATGGCATCGTACTGGCCAATGTCGCATACACCTGAGTACATTCTCCCCGGAAAACCCACGCACACACCGTACGAGAATGTTGGGGCGCTCATGTAACGATGGATTCGGATACCGGACAAAGATTCACTGTCAAATCCCCAAACAAGAGATATGTGAGATCGCAGTATTGCTCTTGCCCCAATAGATTTCCAGAACACACATCATGGGGTCGAGAAATTAATAGTACTCGTCGTTATTCACCGACAACAACAGCTGGTTCAAACCACAGCTCGTAGCCAGCAAAGCAGGGTGAATCCTTGGTAGGTGCTGTCCGCATCCACTCCATAACCCCAGTGGCAACAAAATCTAAGGATAAAGATGGTGAAGAAACGCAAATCAAGTAGTGAGTCAATGGATTAAGAGTAAAGCCAAATCGATCGTCTTTAATTCTTATAAATCGTCAGAATCTATACATAGATTACATGCTTCGCGTTAGTCAACGAATAATTATCTTCCGCATGGATGAGGAGTTCCCACGATTCCATCCGCGATCGAAGCCCCATCACCACCCAGCGACTCCCAAGAAGCTGACACCGGAGTACATGGCAGGCATACACACAAACACCTCATCAGCAGAAAGATCTACACAGGCTTGGAGAAGAGAGTGGTGAAGGAAGGAGATACCTGAGGGGTCGGGCGGTGAGGCGATGGGAGAGGGCGCGGAAGAAGAAGTTGGCGCCGTGGATGAAGACCACCACGCCGGTGCACCCCAGGACGAACAGCTCGAACATCTCCGCGATCACTTTCCTCTCTCTCTCTCTCTCTCTCTCTCTCTCTCTCCTCCAGCCCACGGTTTTCGGCGCACGATAAGAGACAAACACGAACGGGCCACGGAAATATTTCTATGAAGGGGCGGTGATCTTATCAGCGAGGGTGGGAAGTCGGGCTCTTTTATTGTTTCTTGTCGTGGCCTTACCATATCGTTTACCGTCAGAAGAAGCGAAGTTTTTCGGGTGTGCAACACATGGGACCCTTGATGCGTTGCCTACCGTGTGTGCGGGTGTAAGGCAACGGGGTTGGCATCGTAGGAATAGGTATTGCGTGTGTGAGCGCGTGCCTTCGCATGTGTAGGTGGATGGATAAGCAACGACATTATGCACGCTCACCTCCCACGTGCTGGTAGGCCCCACTCGAGACGAACGTCAACAACGCAATGTCGTGGGCGTAGGCAGGTGAGCTCGGACTCGGGTACGACAGGGGCGTGCACGTAATTTTGGTCCCACCAGGCCACCATGACATGCGGCGAGGCGATGACCACCGCCGGAGCCCAACATGATGGCGGGACCCGCCCGCCCACCCGCCCGGAAGAGCGTGCTCACCTAAACCCCCGCGAAGCGGGCGCTTCCAGCCGTCCAATCTCCATCGTACGTCTCCTGAGACGCCATCATCCTCTGCCAATCCGACCACCCTTCCCCATGTGGGCGCGCTTCACGACCATCATTATCATCCCTACCTTCTGCCCTCCAGCTGTCCAACTTGGCCTCTCTTCCTTCTCCTACAGTCAACACCGTGTCCGATCCCCGCTATACGCACCCCGTCCTTCCCATACCTGCACTCCTTTGCTCCACCCCCCTTGAATCGAAGTTCTAACCCACACACCATCCGAATTCGCCGCATCGTTATCAACACTGACAGTTCCCTTGTTTTAAGGCATCCCACCGTTGCTTGCGATACAGCGAGATGACAGTCTGCGTGTCAAAAGCACAGTTTCGGTGGACAGACGAGGCGGCGTTTCTTGCCGCTGCCACACACGGGGGACTGTTGTCACCGTTGCTGTACTTGGTAAAAGGGACATGACCTTGTCGATCGTATTATGCATATAGTTACCGTTGATGTACTACAAGGATCCTACTATACCTCACAATTTCTCCTGTCAAACTATGGAGGCAACAAGAACAGCATCACCCAATAGCATTGGGGGTGCTATTATCACCATTATTACAAACTTAGGAATAACATGATATCATTATTTTCCCCCCTTTTTCTTTTAATATCAGAGTTGCTAGCTAGCTATCACCAACTGCATCAATTATTATTCCTCTGTCTTCCCTGTGTGTTATGAAGTTCCATAGCCTTCCATGTGCCCAGAGGCTCAATCCTCTGTTTTCCAATCATATCAATTAGGGCTCCAGCTATTTGTACATTACAGATATTAATCAACCAGAAGTTACCACACTATTCTCTCTTGACGTTAATGCCATCAGAGCCCTTACAACATCAATCACTCTCCCACTGGTTTATCCTTTTGCACGGAGTGGGGAGAACAAAAGACCCAGTGACAGTAGCACACACAAGTTTCATCACACCATAGCATGCCAATTTTGCCCTGCTGTTACAGGATATAGAGACTCGTTCGCGAAAGGAAAAGGCTTTGGTCTCGTTCGCTGCCACTGTTAGCCGAAGGCGCTCAGGACCCAATGCCTGCACCACTTCTCCTCCTGCTCCTCCTCGTCGTCTGCTGTAATGGCGCTGCCGCTGCCAAAGCGCACTCAGATTCCCTCCATCTCGAGCTCGTTCGCCGCCCGCCGTCTCCCTCCGCCACCACCCGGCTCGACCTCCTCCGCGAGCTCTACCGCAGCGACCAGCTCCGGCAGCGGATGATCTCCCAGAGCATCGGGCGGCGGCCGCTCCAGGCCCCGGCGGCCTCGCAGAACGCCTCTCTGCCGGCGCCGGCGCCGGCGGAGGAGTCGTTCGCGATGCCGCTCACGTCGGGGGCGTACACGGGCACGGGGCAGTACTTCGTGCGGTTCCTGTTGGGCACGCCGGCGCAGAAGTTCCTGCTGGTGGCGGACACGGGGAGCGACCTGACGTGGGTGAAGTGCCGTCGACCGCGCGGGTGCCGGCGGTGCGGGCGCGGGAGGTTCTTCCGGCCCCAGGCATCGACGACGTACGCCCCCATCCGGTGCTCGTCGGACATGTGTAAGTCTGCGCTGCCGTTCGCGCTGGCCACGTGTCCGACACCGGCGAGCCCATGTGCTTACAATTACGGGTAACGTGGCATTGGATCGCATCCCCACCTCCCTACTCATTTTTCGTTCTGCTTTCCACTAAATTACTAAATATCACGTCATTTTTATTTCTTAGCTACATAGTTAACATAAAAAACCATATAAAACTTTGCATAAAATTGTTCTACAAAGTAAATTAGATGTAGGCAGCATCGCAGTCTCGACAGGCATAGGCTGTGATTGTATGCTGGGACTGTTTAATGTGGTGTTTGAAAGAGGAATGAACGATCCTAAGATGCGATGGCCTACCCTGTGCTCGTGAGTGCTCACGATGTAACATGATGCTTGGCATTTACGTACGTGCACACATTGATTTGGGCTTTCTAGATTTCGTCCTGTAGTGCATTCCCATTCCTAAATCCCAAAAGCTAATTTATAATCGATTAGTGCATGCCGGTCCTTATTATTTAACGTTTCCCTGCGGTAAAATCTTCCTTGGATTCCGTCCAAAGCTTAATTAACCGTCGCAGGTACTCCGATGGATCGATGGCGAAGGGGGTATTCGCGCAGGAGTCGGCGACGATAACGCTTTCGAGAGGCGCTCGTCGCAGGAAGCTGGGTGGGCTGGTGGTGGGGTGCACGACCTTATCCGTCGGATCCAGCTTCCGCGCATCGGACGGCGTCCTTGGCCTCGGCTACAGCGCTGTGTCGTTCGCCGCCCGCGCCGCTGCCGGATTCGGCGGCCGTTTCTCCTACTGCCTCGTGGACCATCTCAGCCCCCGGAATGCCTCCAGCCGCCTCACCTTCGGACCCACCCCGGCCCTCTCTCACCCGGCATTGCCGCCCCCTCGCGCCACCGAGCTCGTCCTCGACGCCCACCTCCAGCCCTTCTACGCCGTCCGAATCGACGGCGTCTCCGTCGACGGCGAGCTACTTCCGATCCCCTCGAGCGTGTGGGATGCCGCCCGCGGCGGCGGCGCCATCCTCGACTCCGGGACGAGCCTGACCGTGCTGGCGGAGCCGGCGTACAGAGCGGTGGCGTCGGCGCTGAGCCGGCGACTGGGCGGCGTCCCGAGTGTGAGCGTGGACCCCTTCGACCACTGCTACAACTGGACTGCGGCGGGGCCGGCGGCGGAAGTGCCGAAGCTGGTGCTGCACCTGGCGGGGACGGCGCGGCTGGAGCCGCCGGCGAAGAGCTACGTGATCGACGTGGCGGAGGGGGTGAAGTGCATCGGCATCACGTCGGCGCCGTGGCCGGGCGTGTCCACCATCGGCAACATCCTGCAGCAGGAGCACGTGTGGGAGTTCGATCTCAAGAATCGACGGCTGAGATTTCGGCGATCCACCTGTCGTTCCATCTGATCATCGTGATGAGGAGGAGGAGGAGGAGGTTGGACGTCCCTGATTCTTTCTCCAAATTGTATGGCCGATTATTATTATTATTATTATCATTATTATTACTTTTTTTTTTCTTTCCCCTCTTTTATCCGTCTGGTGTAATCATTAGTGATGATATATGTGTTATGAGATTCTCCTAATAAACAATTAGTCTGATTTGTTGTGAATAAATCACCGAAGATAAGAGATCTGTTGATGATTGCAGACAATCGCGGTGAACCTAATAACTGGATGTTTCAAGCTCAAGCTAACATACTCTTGATTAATGGGAGCGATTCTGATGCCCTCGAGCAGTATTGTCTTAACCAATATTAAAGGTTTGAACATGGTTGGATCCGAATTCTCTCTCTCTCTCTCTCTCTCTCTCTCTCTCTCTCTCTCTCTCTCTCTCTCTCTCTATATATATATATATATATATATATATATATATATATAAAGAAATATATAATGATCATATAAAAGGATATGAGATTTTTTATGTGGTAAACAACCTATGGATAAAATGATTGGAAATGAGTTTAACCAAATCTTCCTCTTAAATCAACAAAAAGATAAAACTAGAGCTAAATAAGATTTAGATTTATTGCGAAAGCTTGATTTTGTAATCAGGCAATTATGGTTTATTATCATGTGATCAATACTTCAAATAATACTTCATTGTCATTCGAATTATGCGGTGATTGACATTTTGTCAACTTGGCAACTGATTCAACCAGTTTTTATCTTATATTTTTCGAATTTAATGATACAAAATTATATCTATAACTAAAAGGAGCAGGTAACCATTCCAAACATTTAACTATTATCTCGAGTATAATAAACTCAAATCATATTATAAAAAACTCATCAAGTATGTACTCCTAAACTTAAATTCTCTCATCAAATCCTCTAAATCCAAATTTATTTGCATCAAAGAGATTTTATCATGTACATCCCGACACAATATTTTAAGGTTATCTTAGAAGTTTTTTCGTCTCACATAATATCGCTCTAGGACAGAGGTGATGTAGGATATTATTCGATTCCGAAGCAGCAACCACGTCAAACAACGATGTTTGACGATATGAATTAACATAATCCAAATCAACTAACCTTTACTGCGGTCGAAGAAGAGATCAACCGACTTCTATCATCAATATGAACGACATGACAGATATAAAGATACGCCTTTATTATTGGTGTCGAATGATTACCTATGGTACATGGCATACAGAGATTGGTAGACCGAATGGCCCATTCTTGCTCTCCTTGAAAACCTATCATTTTGCAGCGGGAGAAAGTGTGCTCATCGAGGTTAAAATTATCGACTTGGCAGAGCAGCTTTTGTACTGTATGTCTGATCTAATCTATTTTCCACATGACCAATTCAGAGATCTGAAGCTTCTATAAGACTAGTGTTGGAGTCATATACCTAATAAGGCTTGTATATCACCTTAAGAAGGGATATATATATATATATATATATATATATAAAATTCACAAAAGTTTATTGAAGAATATTTCATGGCGATATTTGGCATTGAATTAGCATATGAGCTTATTGATTTTGATATGGTTTGATTGATATAGGAACCACATGTTAGTTGTGTGATCGACATAAAATATCCAATATATTAGATATGTTGAGTAAATATTATCATAATTATTTTTATTATTCATATCTAAATTATTTTTATTATTCATATCTAAAATATTGACGTACCAAACCTACTTACTAAATATTAAAAATACAAAATTTTATTTAACATATTTAAATATAAAATATTGATTTAATAATGATATACTATTTGATATTCCAGCTATTCTTCCAAATCAGTTGTATCCATAACATCATCATGAGGTGCACAAAAAAAATTAAAAAAAATATTTTTTATTTTACAATGTTCGCTTTACTACTCCACGAATTGAAAGTATAATTCATGATTCGTAAATATTTTTTTGAACTTTCACACCAAACTTTTCCATAATCTGAGTGGGCATACTCATATGCCATAATCCTAGTGGGCATACTCATATGCTAGTTTGACACATCATATACTCTAATTGTAATATGGACTAAGTAGATATTAATTTCTATACTTAATTATCTTTAACATCTCAATCTTTATACTTTTAAAAATTATATTAAAATTTTTATATTTTAAAAAATAAAACATTTAATCTTATTTTTTTTTACACCAATGATTTGACTATTTAATGATAAATCGAAGTAAGATAAAATCAACACATGCTCTCGACAATTAAATATTTGTATAAAGATCTCAATAATATAAAATTGAGATGCTAAAGATAATTAATTATAAGAATAATTTATAATTAACAAATGTTTGTATAAGGATCTCAATAATATAAAATTGAGATGCTAAAGATAATTAATTATAAGAATAATTTATAATTAGCTCTTGTAACGTAAGCAATTCATCCTGAAGAAACATCCAACCCACACAAAAATATCTTTTGAAAATTGATCAGATTGGCTCAACTCTATGACGGTGTAGATGGACGATCAAATTAGACACTAATACATTGATATTAGAAATATCAAGGAGCCTTGCCAAGCAAAAGAAATCCACATCCGACGGATGAGATGCCCCGTCGACGCAAAGATGGAGCTCCGACGTTGTTTTCGCTTGATGCCAATCGACACACAAACAAACCAAATGAAACGTAAAGACATTTGACTATTGGCTCTTTGATTCGATTTCCTAAGCTTTTATATATTGTATATGAGAGATAACATGATTCGTAGAAAATAATAGATGACCACTCAAACGTCATAGGATCACCAGCTCGACACACATGTAACGATCACTCAATATGTCGAACCAGTGAGGGGTGACATGATCAACATAACTGCAACAACAGCTCAGACAACTCCTCAATTCCGAGTAATACCTAACAAAACTACGAAATTACTCATATGAATTAACTCCCCATTCAATGACGATGATTATTAGAGTCGATCATGAAACATCTTAAGCTCATAATGAATTCTCTGAAACTTACATCATACTAATTCGGTTCGTGAAAGAAGTCAAGCACACTAATGTTCTAATTCATCGAAATTAGCCTAACAAAAGCATCAAGTTTGAGAATTACCGAAATGTATGTAGGTTACTTGTTCCTCATCGCATGCAAAGATGAAAGCACATGTAAACACGATTCGCGCAAAGCATTCGACTCATCCGTTTAAGCAACAGATATAAAATGTCATTCGATCCATGATCAAATCAGTTTCGTCCTCCGATGAACCAAAATGAGACTAAAAACCCCATAGAACGCTATAGATCTCGACAGACGATGATGGAAGCAGTAGAAATATTACTGGTAGATAGATCTAAGAAAAGCGGGCTAGAAGACATTAGAACCTTAGCTTGGTGAAGAACCACCGGTTCTTGCCGGTTTTGAAGCGTTCCTCGAGGCGGGCCTTGGTATCCTTGCAGGCGGTGACCTTCTTGTCGCGGGACTGAAGGGAATCGACGGTGACGACGTCCTTGAGATCGACGTCGAGGGTATAGCGGGTGGGCATGATATGGCTATAATTGACCAGCTTCAGGAACGCCTTCACCCGCGACTTCTTGGCCGTCTTCTTCGCCGAGTCCTTGCGGATGACCTTCTTCGGGTACTTGGCGACGCCGGCCACCAGGCAGTGTCCGTAGGGCCGCTCCCGAGTACCGTCGTCGAAGGCCCGCACGATCACTGCCTTTCGCCCAGCGAATCGCCCTTGAAGGATGATCACCGCCTTGTTCGGCTTCAGAAACTTCACCATCTTCTCCTCTTTTCCCGATCGATCCGAGTTACTCACCCTTCCCCCTCGCCGCCTCTTGAAGTGGAAACCCTAGGCAATGGCATCTTATAGCGAGCGCGATCGGAGGTAGGCCATGGTTGAACGGGGTCCAATGGACACTTCCTGCGACTTTAGGCCGGGCCGAGCCTGGGCAATGAACCCCACAAAGCCTATCCCAAGGGTATTTATAAACCACGTCATTAATAGAACAGAAGAAATGAAAAATATCTATTAATTTGTCATGATGTGAAGTAACTTAGACAGTTTATGGTAAATTCTATGCTCGAATCCTACATTCAATCATTTATCCTTTGCAATGTTTTATAATGTTGTCTTGTATGACCTATGTTTCATTATTTTGATACCGAATCATGTTGCAGAGTCAATAAAATATCATCTCATAATAAAAGCAGATTAGTATAAAAGCTATTTTGCTAGACATGCCACCAAATAAAACAGGTTACATTCTCCCTGAGTTTGACTTCATGATGATTCATCGTGTACTTCATTTTTATAGGATCAAAAGCTACATTGTCTATAAAATTAGACTATTTAGATCCTTCACAAGATACGATGATATCAAGCAAATGATTTTGCCATGTTTGAAGCCAATCATAAAAATGAAGAGGTGAATTGTTTAGATGCAGTTAGCCACCGGATCTTCTCCTTGCTTCTTTCTCCCGATTTCCACGAGCATGGTTAGCAGAGCTTCACACATGTCACTAGCATCAGCCTCGAGCTGGTCCTTCTTCTGAGAGGAATACACCATCCATGCGTGGTCCAGCTTCCGTTCTAATCTCACCACTACTGATCCAGGAACCTCTGCGTCGCGCCTTGTCACTAATCCATCACTTGCCTCTCCATATCGCAACTTCAGGTGCAGTGCACAGATCGCCATTGCAGCAGCTACCGGGATGACAACAGGTACCTTCCGACCAGATATCCCCGAAGCAAACTCATCGCCCACGTACAAGAAACGAGGTAGGGGGAGCCATGGGAGCTCAGCATGTGCAATATGAGACATCGTAGCAATGACACCAGGAGCCACTCGAGCTTCTGTGTGGAATGAAACCAATGGGACTTGTTCTACAGGAAGCCTGTGGTTTGAGATGAATTCTCTTCTCTTCTCATATGTGAGATCCTCTAGAGACCTCATATCACCCTATGAAAATAAAAGACTGCCGTTGTGATCCATGACCCAGTGCCAACTTGAAAGCATAATTCATGTTGTCCAGAGGGGAAAAAAATTACCTTTATTATTTTGCAGATTATGAATTCCATAATCCTTCGGGCCTCCTTGTAGGCAACCTGGCCTTCTCGGAGGATATCAGAAGCAATGGGGCTACCACCATATGGGCTCTGAACCAGTGCCAGGCCAGCAACCTTGTCCTTCAGGTCTGACCAGTACATTGAAAGTGCTGCTGCTGCATCGACACCACCTTTGCTATGTCCGAGAAGCATCACACACTTTCCGGAACCCCAGTACAGCTCCTCAATGTATTGTTTGAGTTCCCACGAATTTCTCTCCACTGAGGCCTACAGGAATCATGGTAAGCAACCAGTCATCTGCTTAACTACTCTTAAAAGCTCATTAATATGAAAAGCTGGATCAGTTGATTAGTCTCTGACAATGATAAGTCCTTCAGAATTCCATGCTGAAACAAAAAACATATACTCCTGTTTTACAGCATACTCTGAGCATGAAAAAAATCAATTCCATGTGCATATCTTTCTCAGAATACTTCATTTATTGATTCTGAGGATCTAAAAGTTCAGCCAAGGAGTCAAATTCACAGAAAGAGAAATTTCTAAATCACAACATCGAGTGTTGCAGTGCGCAACTCTAAAATTTAAAAAGCAATCATCGAAAGGGAATTGGACGATTAGGATAGAATTAAGACATACTGCAGGAGTAATTTTAATGCAATTTTCCTTGACTTAAATGACATCAAGCCCTGATAAATAGAAAATAACAAACACAACAAGATGTAGGGTCCCATTTAGTTGTGTTCACTGCATTGTCTACTGCCATTAAGCTCTGTGTAGGGAAATATCCTTGGTAAAACAAAGAGAGCCAGGGATGAAACTAGAAATATATGGGACAAGTATCAAAATTGAATTAGACTATTTTAGTAAACATTTGTATCATACATTGATATTTATGTGCAGAAGATGATGAATGATTTTGAGATAAGCACACTGTGTTGCACTGTCAGTGTACTTATATGCCATCATCTAATGTTTACAAGCATAAAATCTACCAAACACTAAGCTTGCAATGATTCTAGAAAGACTACGATGCAGAATTGGACATATTCTAATCATTTATATTGCTCTAGTAGTGGAAATAGATAAAACTAGTAAGTATGACTTGTATAAGAGTGATGAAGGTTCTAAACCATATATCATTTGATGAGACTTGAGACATTCTGCAAAAGCTTTCTTTGAGATTGAGATAAAGCAAGATGAAATTAGTGTTCGTGCTTCATATGAATTAGTGAACTTTGCTGTCTATACTAGAGATGTTGGAGACTATTTAGTTTGCATAAACAACCAAAGCTGGCTTTCCGATGCTCAACGTTACCTCACTATGAATCTTGGCAATATGACAAGTAAGACCCATCTTGGAAAAACATTGTTTGGTGTTCACGAAATACAACGGACCGTGGTTGCTAAAAAGACCTGCAATTTAACAATTTAAGATAACATATTAACCTATGGAATCAAACGTATTCGTGTCAAGACCCTATCAGCGAAGAGATACCTCACCAGGAATCAACAAATAAACCAGAGTGTTGGGAAGACGATGAATGCCATTTCTGAAAATGAGAAGATGGAGACTAACATCATTATTTATTATGACATAAACAATGCCTCTTGTACTATGGCTACTCTAAAAGTTGTATCCTTATTGTAACAGTTATACCCATACCTACTCTAAAAGTTTCAGACTAGGAAAATACTCACTAATGGACAAAGCTATGCCCATCCAATCTACCAAAAGACAAAAATGAGAATGGATGGTTGTGATCACCATCTGACCAATATGCTTCATGCACTTCATGTAGTTTGATAACTCTGCACTCTGATATCTAAATTCCACTTTTTGCTGATTATCTCACCACTTAAAAATAACATAAACCAACAGGATACTAATTGTTGATGAGGAAGTCTAAGGTAACAGGGCTACAAACCCATGACGAGAATTCATTTTATATCAGTTAAACAGCTATTTGAAGACAACTGTCTTAGCTGCTACACAAATGGACCAATAATAGCTGCTACACAACTGTCTTACCAGAATTCATTCCCTGGTAATTTGTTGAGTAACTGCAGCAATAATAGAGTTACTTTCCTTCAAAAAACATGTACCATTTTACCACATTGATGCCAACAAGAGGGTGAAAGCAAAGCTACTGCCAACCAATACATTGGTACCTATTTATTCAAAAGTTTCATCATTGTGACAGAAGCTCTTGAAATTTGTAATATGAAGAACTTAGATATGCAGAAAGAGGACGAGATACAAAAAAGCAAGGATCTTTGTGTCAAGGACAGGTGGCGATAGTGTTGAAGCATATTGTTGGAACACTGCATTAAAAGCAAATATTTTCTAACAAACACCAAAAATTCCCACATATTGACAATGTAGACATGAAAATTAGTATACAGATTGACAAAACATCTATATCATTTAACTATAAAGTCCACAATTTAATCAACGATATAAGTCCATGAACCAGAACAAATCACAGGCACCAGAGATACAAGATTGAACAAATTTTGACTGTCTTGTGGCAGAAACAACGTGCCTGACATCATGAAGCAGCTCCATGAAATGGGTTGTACCATCCTCCATGGGAGGAAATTGTTCAGACCTCTGCAACCACCCAATATCATCAGAAGACCCCTGCAACGTTCTTTTCACACGGGATATGAACCTATAACACGAAAGGCAAGAAAAAAGAAGAGTGAGCTCAATGCACTTGACAACCATATTTGTCACCATAATTGCTGGTAACCAGACCATGGTTGACTGCCTTGATCAGTTCAAAGCAAGAATAAATTTAAATTTAATGCTGATAATAAAATGACTCAAATAAAAAAAATGCAGATATAAGTAAAGCAATTCTATTACCCCTGAGCTTCTATGCAAATTTGTTTGAGATACATATAAAAGCATCTTGAACAAGTGGACATAACTCGACCTCCTACTCTTAGACCACATAGTGAGAACAATATCCTGCATCCAAATTCAAGATCTTGCAGTAAAGAACACAATAAACAAAGCATGAAAGAATCATGAGATGATCATTTTCTTCTATGACACTGATGAGATATTTGTCTAGAGATTGTATCGACTTGATTATTTCTGGATCAATTAGAATAACTCATGAATTTTAATCTTAGCTGTTATAATTTAAGGATAATACAATTTGAAGTAACAGATTCAACTTGCTCCCTAGCTGAGTAACTATGTTATAATGACAAGCCATTTGGCAGTTGTCATGTTTAACCTTTCCACCCTGCAACACCTAATATTTTCTCAAGCAAAATTCCATTACAAGATGTTGGAAACAGACCTGTTCCTAGCCCTTGATCCATGACAATATGATACAATAGAAACAAGTATAATACACAGCTGAATCAGAAGAGAAGAAAGCATAGCTGCATCAGAAGAGAAGAAAGCATAATTTGTCGTATACTGATGTTAATACTATGGGGTCCAATGCTTACTTTTAACAGAGTCATCTATGAGATAATACATCAATGTACAAGTGCATTCCTATTTGCAAATTGGAGCCAATCTTGGATTAGCATCTAAAAAGGGCAGCAGAGCACTATACGTATCACAGAGTAACAGACTATTCCTCATGACCAACATTAGCAGATATCATAATGAAGCATACATACACTTGATGTATGAAATATGAGTTTTGCCTGGACCCAATAATTCCATAATTCCTTTGGTGGTTAATAAGCCGCCTTGCAGATTCTAGATGGTATATATTTGCTGAAGGTTTGTATGAAACTGAGAGATCTCCTTGAGAGGACCAATTACTGTTATTTAAGCACCTCTCATGACATCCAGAGACTGAAGCTTCAGAATCTTGTGAGAATCTTTCAATATCGCTGAACAAGATATCCTCTGCAAAGAATTGGATCAGAACATATTAGTTGAGGAAAACTTCGAAGGGTTTAATTGTGTATAAGTAGTACATGTGCTAACAAAATCACAAGATACAAAAAACTATTTGTATGCTCCATAATGGATGTAAACCTATGTTCTGCCTATTTTAATTAGCAAAATGAAATTTCAGAGTGCATTATAAGAATGTAACATTTAGATGCAGAGACAGTAAACATCAAATAACATAGGTAATGCAACAGGAACAACCCTAATTACCTCATGCAGACTCACAAATTACTTGTTAAAATTACAACTTAGAATCAAAAAAGGAAAGAAAGAAATGATGAGAACAAGAAGCTAAGACAAAATGGTGGCTTTAGATTCCTAAAGTTACTCATGATTTGTACAAAAACTAACAAAGAGTACACCAGAAAAATGTATACAATGAAAGTTGTCTAACTAGTGTGATCTCCCAACACATTGACCACTTCAGAAACATAAAGCAAAAGATCATTTTGATTGGCCATCGACTTCAATAAGACTCATCACAGTATAAAACTGAAAAAGTATGCCACTTTCCAAACAACTTATCAATGGTAAAAATCAAATGATATATATTAAAACAAAAAAAACGAAAGAAAGAGAGTCCACAAAAACTCACCAATGAATTGAATTAGACGGTGACTCAAATATGAAGCCAATTCCAGGATACGAACAAAATAGTCATCCATAGCTATTCCAACTGCAAAGAATGGAGGAGGAATTCTTTTGCTCCGTGTTGTACCATGATGAAGCAAACAACACTAAATATAAAGCTTGCCACCTATAAACCATAACATGAAATTATAGATAACTACATCAATCTACTGAGAACTGGGGAGAAGAAATTATACTTTTCGTCAAGCATAGCTCTAGAATATATGTGCATATTGTTATTATTGATATCATCAAAACCTTTCACGAAAAATATAAGGCAAGCTATAGAGCATCACCAAAAGTAGAGAGCTCTTCATGAGAAATTTGGTAGAATTTTAGGTTGCTGTTAATTCCTCAATAAGGCAAATTAGGTAGGATAGAAATTAATCCAAAAACCTAGCCAGTGAATAAGAGGTCTACCTTATGTTACAGTTCAAGCTCATGCAAAGCATACTTCATGATCCTAATGAGAAGAACCCAGGAGGAAGAAACATGATGAGCTATTCTTTAGGGTGCAGCCATTACCTTAAAAGCAGAAATGCACCAATTATTCAATGAAGAAGCTGTTCTATAGGGTGCAACATTATCTTAAAAGCAGAAATGCACCAATTATTCCATGAAGCAAACCCCAAAGCTTATATTTATTTTGTATCTGACCAAAAAAAAAAAGCATACACTACATGACGAAAATAAAGACAGGAAAGAGTTGGCAAGGTTATCGATTGGGTGAGGTAATAAAGAACTCTGATCTGAAGGATCACATCAGCTAAGAATGTCGTAAAGAACTCTGATTCTAAGAATGTTGTAAAGAACTCTGATTTGAAGGACTGCATCATTCTAGTTTTGAAAATTCAGGGGCCAAAACTGAAAGGCAAACCAACGCTAAGAACCTTAAATCTTAGTCTTATATCACATGCTTGTAGTAGAAGTAGTTGTGGGTATCCACCTGTAGGCAAAGCGGCACACTTTTGAAAATTCACCAACATGATAGGATCATGCCACTTCATAATTCCATTAGGGCTTGCCCCACCATGGCCAAGCCTTGGCCCACAACCAAATGGTCCTAAGCCTGAGGACCTTCAGGGCCCATGAGACTAACAAAATCTAATCTCATGGCCCTTGATTTGTCCTTCCCAACCATCAGTCTTGCCAAAGGCCACTGTGAGGTCTCAGATGCTAGACCACCACCTTATGGCTAGAGATGGTTGGAAGCTTGCCCCCACAATCAGGACAGACCTTTCACATCTGGAAGTATAGCCCCTTTCCAAGGGCACCCATCACCAGCCTCACTTGAATATCAAAGGAGATACTGTTGAAGGCAACTTAGGTCCCCCCATCTAGCAGTATCAGTCTTGCAAGTCCCCCACCTAGATGACCTAGCCTCCTCCTATCTGACAACCTAGAATGACCAGGCGATCCAGCCATCCAACATCACAGCTGCCTAATCGTCCAGTTTTCAGAGCAGAGACACCAGATTATAGTTTGATGCATTATGTGCTCTCCTCCAAGAAAACTGATTGTCATATCCACAAATTTTACATATAAAAAGCAAGTATATAGAAATTAGAAACAGACTTCTAAGAAAAACTTGAGTATAGAGTAAGAATTTAATACGAAAATAAAGTCAGCAATTAATAAAAGCCACTAACAAATAGATTTTCAAGGTAAAGTTTAACTAAATATTCATGGGAAACTTGTTTAATTTGACAAATTATCATCTCAAAAACTTCACAGAGTATCTAGAACAGTTCCATGTCCCACTATGCAAATAAGGTTTTTGGACATAGAACTAAAACTAAAGGCTCATCTGAAGCATTCATCAATGTGAAGCATGAACTTTGCGATCAGTAGTAATTCACGGGAGGAATCCAATGAGAAAAACAGTTTTTTTGTTGAATGCCTTCTCGCCTACCAAAAACCACAGACTTCTTCCTAGGAAGTTTGTCAGGTCAGGTTTTTGAGTGGATATAGATTGAGAAACAAGGTTCTATAGTATAAACGCTGCAACAAGGGCAGTCTGGCTATTCTTATAAAGCTAAAAAGTGCCAAATCTGTTTATTGAAATAGACTTAGCAAGATCAAGGGAGACTAAATAAAAAATATTTCTGCAATCTATAATACGAGACACCTAATTATCCTTCACCAATGCATACATTATTCCCGAGAACAATTGATCCCGGAAACAGCAGTTAACCAATGTTCTCGATAACGACGTCCTTACCCAAAAGAAGAGAAGCGATTCTCTACATCACTTATCGAAGCATATAAAGTGGAAATCCCTGACGATGCTAGAAACATTAGTCACAGAGTCAAATCGACAAATAACTAATTGACAAAACAAGCAATCAACATATAAACATAAATCAAACAGAAAACAAAAGAGTCGATCAACAATTAATGCAACTAAATGAAAACAAACACCAACCTTACAGTTGATCGTTGAGAAACAGGGTGGGATTGCGAACAGCACTCTCAGTTCGCAGTAACCCTCATGTTACATCCAACCTATCCAGTCACTCCCAAAAACATAAGAAAATCACTGTCCGAATCAAGGAGAATCGCACTCAAGATTCGACGGCGGCTATACCTTTGGGAGAGTTAGCGATCTCATGCGGCGTCACGCCGCAAGCCTCAACGAGAGGGGAAGAGATCATCCACGACAAAAGAGCGTCCGCGGAGCCGCCGGGTAGAGGAACACTCGGTGGTGGTGGCGTCGAGGATGAGTGAGGTGAAAGCGAGGAAACGGGAGGAAATAAATGATCGTTATCCAGTCGCCACGGCGCAACAGAGCCACGTCGAAAGCGAGTGGATTCTGCACGGCAGACCACGCGACCGGGTCGAGAGGGGGAGCGCGATGTTGGGGGCGGAGATGAGAGGGGGTTGCAACTCTCGTGTACCCTTCAAAATACCAAACATGAAATACCCTCCTATTATTGGTGTTTAATGTCGACCCCATCAAACTACACGAAGTGCCAACCGAAGGGAGATGTTGTTTCCGCCGGTCAAGTCAGCTGATCGGGATGGGGGGGCGGGGGGGAGGGTCGAGCTCGGCAATCGAGCGCTATGGGCATTTGAATACTGACAGGATTGTCTCCTTGTGCGCGGACAGGGTAGTATTTTGTGAGAGGAAGAAATGGAAATGTTGGAGAGCCGTGGAAGGGAAGCATTGCTAGTGGAAATTATTGCAGGTAGATAGACTGATTTAATATTTTGCAAAATATTTATCTAAAAATTTTAAATTAATCCACATTAATTATGATCCATATTTGTTATATTTGGGGTTAATATATGATATTATTGAGACAGATTATAGTTATATGATCTGAAAGATGATTCATATTTGATCATGATTTTTTTCGAGAATATAGACTATAATTCTTATCTCGAGATCCCGTAAGACAATATCGGGAGATATGTCCTTCAATTAACTCAAGAATATGATTTAAAAGATTTAATATAATATTAAACTAAAAAAAAGTTTGATTCGATCAATGATAAATAGTTTGTGAAGATCGGATAAGTAAACGTTAGAATCGAGTAAGAGATTTAAGGTGACAAACATGAGTCATCTTATTATTACTGTACATTTAATTATTCATTGAATCCTGACTTCTTGAGTCATTTAATAGTTTCTCTATTAATTTCAATAATATCCTCCCTTAATATGATGCTAAGGTGTTGACTTTATAGTCTGTCAAGTATCATTTCATTATATCAGATATAATATTAAAATATTAAATATATTTTTATAAATCATAATACATTTTCTTGTGCACTCATAGGTACGCAAGGATAAAGATATGACATAGACACAAACCTTAGGATGATAAATAAACATCGATTGGGACCATCAATTGTAACTTTTGTTCATCTGGATTTTTGTACTTCTTTGTTCTCCGATGGACTGCCCATCATCGATGGCTCAATTTGCAATGGGGCAACCAATCATAGATGGCTCATCCTCTTTGATTGACCTTCAGTAACAACAGACAAAGATCAATGGACGGGAGAATACAATAATTCTAAAGATATCCAAGAAATGCTTCAAAGTTTATTGATACAAGAGCAAATTTTGATCCAATTTTGACCACCAACATGAAGTAATGAATACATAATTCACTTCTTTTAAGCATAACAATTCATGACCAGTTGTTGAGTTCGAAGGGAAAATAATTTGGAGCTGAAAAATATCCAATCCAATCAAAGCTGAGAAAGATGTGGATTTTTAGTACATAATATAGGAAAATTGAATATCCAATCCAAGCTGGGATCAAGGATGATGAACTGGATCTGGATTTATTTTGATCAACTTGGAGCTGAAAATTTAGATATAAGAAGATTCTATCTCCTAAACTAGATGGTTTGATTCCGTGGTAATGTTTCGATAGATCTTGTCACACATAGTTTTCTGTGTTTAGTTGATGCTATATATATATATATATATATATATATATATATATATATATATATATATTTCTTGATACCATTAGATTAGGGGACCATAAGTAGTCAAACCTTATGAATTATTCCTATATGTACCCTTTGGGATTGCAGCAGAATTATCCCTTGCAATTATGGTCGGTTACCTGACCCCATTAATGGTTTATAATTCTATTAGAAAGGTGGCAATGGCCCACTTTGTCTGTTCCTCTTGTGGTTTCATTAGGTGGACTGTCAGGATTTCTAATGACTTTCTACTTCTCACTAGTTTATCTCCCAAAAGGTATTTACATGTCTTATCATCAACCATATAATATCACCTATGTTTATGTAGTTCTCTTAATCATGTCATCAACCATATAATATACATGTTCCTCTTCACGTTCAACATAGTGTAATTAAATTCGAGTCAGCTCACGGAGAGAATCTTTTGTTTTCTTAGGGTTTTTGTATCCAAGCATTTCCTCGAAACCACACCAAAGATTCAAAGTCAAAGCCTCTATCATCCACCCTCCTACCATATTCTAGTTGAGACATTTAGCAGCAGCAGCAGCATTATGCTTTCATCTCTGCAGTACACCATATAATAATGTCCATTTCTCATGCTTCGCATCAGCATTCTTCTCTCCTCTCCGTTGGATTTCTGTCAGCCATGACGTTGTTGACTCCCGATTGCTTCAATCTTCGTTTACTGGCAATCTTAATCTGATATGTCGAGCAAGTTTCACCCATGGTTCTTTATATTCTACTCACGAGAGAAGCAGTACGGATGCAATGAGCTTAGAACCAAAGACAACTAAGAACACAGCATATGATCTCATTCCCAGCACGACAGATCCGTATATAAATTGAGAGGCACATCGATTGGTACAAAGCTATGAATGTGCTCGGAATTCCATTGTTATGCCTTCTCTCGATAACACTCCGTTTTCTCTTCGTTTCGTCTTCTTCTTGGTGTTGTTGGTCCCCGCCACCGTCGCCAGCGCACAGCACGCCGATGCGGAGTACTTGCCGTCGGAGACCGCGAAGGTCTCGTTCGGCCCGAGCGTGGCAATCGCGATCGGCGTCTTCGCTACCATGTTATCGCTCACCGTCCTCCTGCTCGTGTACGTGAAGTGCCGCTGGTCGATGCCCTCGGAAAGCATCATCCCTGCACCCACCCGCCAAACCCGGCGTCAGTTGTCAGGCATCGACAGGACCGTCGTTGAGTCGCTCCCCTTCTTCCGCTTCGAGTCTCTCCGAGGCGTCCGCGACGGCCTCGAATGCGCCGTCTGCATATCCAAATTCGACGGTGATGAGGTCCTCCGCCTGCTGCCTAAGTGCAAGCACGCGTTCCACATCGACTGTGTCGATCGCTGGCTCGAGGGCCACTCCAGCTGCCCGCTGTGCCGGTGCAAGGTCACCGCCGTGGACGTCGCCCGGTTCGCGTACTCCACCAGCTCCAGGTTCTTGTTTGCCTCCGGTCGGCACGAGACCAGCGGACGTGAACTCGAGCTGTTCGTCGAGCGGGAGCGCAACCATGACGCCGAACACCGCGGGTCATCAAGATTCGGGATCGGAAGTAGCTTCCGGAACATGGACAGGAGCACGAAGGAGAAGGAAAAGCTGCCAATTCTAGAAGAAGCGACCGGTGGAGATCAATTCTTACACAAGTTCAAGCACAGGATTGTGGTCTCCGACAACGTGTTCAAAGGCCGGTGGAGCGCCCTGAACTCATCGGATTTAGCGTCATTGACCTCCGATATGCTAAGCATTACGTTGAACGAACGGTTTGCGCTTCTCGGTCTGAACGTGCAGACAAATGGAGAAGAGAAGATCTTCGTCGATGGTAAGGAGACGACGGATGAGAAGAGTCTGCTTGAAGCCAAAGTAAACCAGATCGGTGCACTTACGTCGACTGCGAATCCAAACATTCCCTCACCCTCGATTGACAACGGGAATTTGATCAACCCTGCATCGAGAGCTTCGATTTCCTCGGCAAACAGATCGATGTCTGATATCACAAACCTGTCTAGATCAAGACAAGAACGAGATCCAGGCAACAACACGTCGAGCAGAGACGAAGATGAGAAGCTGAGGCGGCTTTGGCTGCCCATTGCGAGGCGGACGGTGCAGTGCTTCGCTGGAAGAAGAGATCGCAGACTCAGTACACCAACGGAGATTACAAATGTTTGATTCAGAATCTTTATTCACAACAAATGGTTTCCACCAAAGATTAATGGAAGTCACACACAGCCTGCGTTTTTGAGTTGTCCTGCACAAGCAGCGTAGATTCCCAAATTTGAAGTCAAAAGTTAGGCGTGATCTGCGTATATGATGTAACCAAAATGTAAAAGGAGGGCAGATCACTATGATTTGGCTCGGTTCATAAGAATGGATTTTATTGGATCGAACTGAATTGAAATCAGATTAGATCAAAACGTTGATGCTTTTGATTGATAAGCGTTATTGTCTTGATAGTGGGTCGTTCGATCAACTGAACCAAATCGGCTTAGTAGTTTGCCGGTTCAGAGCGAACCCAAATCGGATTTGGGGGTGATTCCCGTTCCAACTATATAGAATCAATCAAATTATAAAAAAAATATTAAATTAAAAATTATGCATTGATCGAAATTTTATTTTATAGTTGTATGAACATACATCCACTCTTCAAATGGAACTTTGACCAAAATTATGACTTTTTTGTTGCTTTAAATTATTTTTATTAAATTAAAAAAAGAGAGAACCAGAATCGAAATTATCGAAAGCGGATGCGGAACCACTCAAATCCAAGTGATTAGCCGCAGCAGGAATTCCTGGAAGACTCTCAGCACCTCAATGATACCGACAAGACAATTCATTACATTAACAATACGCGGCAAATGAGCATGCGATCAACGCCACCGGTGCGACGCACGGATATGTGCATGCGCAAGTAGTTCGTAGGTGTGGAGAAAGCGACATGTCGCGTCCACCCAAATGACATTTGGACGTGCGCCACGTAATCTAATTAGGCCAAAACAATTACACGAACATCGACCACATTCACATTTATTTCGACGCGCGGACTGCAACGGATGGAACCGAGTCTGTAACATACGGTTAACCAAGTGTCTGACTTCTTTCGTAAAGAACACAATAAACTGGTCACAATAAGTTAAAGCTGACGCTTAAAGCACTAAAACCGTGGTCCATTGGTACCCCACACCACCTTTGCTCCGTGGGAAGCCACAAATGTGCTTATCTACCCATTAATTCGGTCACCCACGATTGATCTGCCATGTAATTGGAGATCAGCGAATGAACCCACGGTGGGCCTTATACTGGGGCCCGCCAGTCTCCAATCATAATGAAGGTAAGTGTAGAACCGCTACACAACGCACCAAGCCTCGGGTCGCGGCATCTCACGTTCCCGCAAGATCCAATCCAACTCCCGCTCTTCAAATTCGCCCAGGGTTTCTTCCTCTTGCCCCAGCTTGGCTGACGTGACCGTTTAGAAACACTCTCAGCTAGACGTGTCTCCGTCAGAAGGCTGAAGTGTCCTCATCTGTCCTACCACTCGCGCACTCAGCTCTAGATACCCGCGGGCGCAGCTCACCGGAACGCACGACGCTCGGAGCGGCGCACGATAAGGCCAGAAAGGAAATGGAGGGTGCTAACTTGCCCCCGCGTCGGATGTTTAACTACCCTCGCGAGGCACCAGTCCATCAACTCCTCGCATTCTTCGTCTCTTTCCCATGGCATCGCAGAACCCAATCGCCCCCTCGCCAGCCGCCGGGATTTATGGCGGATCCGTCTTCGCCAACGTCGTCCAGGCACCGGAGGACCCGATCCTTGGCGTAATTCCTTCTCCTGCTCGTTCCTCATCCTTGATCGGAATATTTTGATAGCTTTGGGATCGGAATGTTACGGAACGGTTTCCTTCGTATGATCTGGCTTTCTTGGATCAGAAGTAGCAGTTTCGTGTGTCGTGATCGGTTTTACCTGTTCTGTGAGCTTGAGAATGATTCTTCCGTATCTTGAATGTACAGATGGTGTTCGCTGTAGGGGTTTTATGATAGATTTTGAAGTTTTTGGGTTCTCAGTCGATTTTTGGTAATGGATCACTGATTGATGCTTTTGGTGTTATACTTTGGGAATGAATCAATAGGTCACGGTTGCATATAACAAGGATCCAAGTCCAGTTAAGGTGAACCTGGGAGTTGGAGCCTATCGAACTGAGGTATAATGAATGAAACTATCTGATATCTCTTGATCATCGTTGTTGCAACTCCTATACCTTGTTTCTTTTCTGATAGGAAGGAAAGCCGCTTGTGCTGAATGTGGTGAGGCGAGCAGAGCAGCTGCTACTCAACGATCCGTATGATCATTAAACTCATCTTTAGATTGATTTTTGGATCATAAATTACTTAAAAGTTGAAGATGTCGAATGCATGTGTCATTGAGAGTAGCCGGGTGCATGGTTGCAGAGAAAGAATAATGCATGTGTCACTTAAAAACTGTTTCCGACGTAAAATTGTTTCGTAAAGGTAATACTTTAAAAGCGTACGGAAACGTATTTGATGTAAAGTAAGGAAGGCAGTTTGCAATTAAGATAGAGAACAAAATGTAAATGCAAATCGAGATTTAGAGTGGTTCGGTCAATCTTGACCTATATCCACTTTTGGCTTCCTCCTCCGATGAGGTCACCGACGTCCACTAGAGGCCTTCCTTCAATAGGCGAAGACCAACCATCCTTTTACAGTTTCACTCCTTTTGACGGGCTTAGGAGACAATCCTTACAGATTTTTCACTCCTCTCTTGAATGATCAAAACTTGGAAGAAAAGAGGGAGAAGAACTTTTGGCCTTTACACCACTTTTGGGCTCTAAAAATCACAGAATGAATAAGATCAAGATTTCGGTGTCCTTTCATGCATGAAAGGGTGGGGTTTATATAGGTCCCAAATTGGTTTGAATTTGGAGCTAAAAAATGTCATCTCTTGGAATTTCGGGGTCCTGACGGTACTACTGCCATAAATGGGCTGTACTATCGCTTGGCAGAGCTCGGAGACCGAGCCCAGGTAGTGCCACCGCCCAGCTTTCCTGAGTGGCTGAGCTCCTGGGCGGTGCCACTGTCGGCCAGGAAATCTAGGTCCGAATGGGCTGATCCATTCGGCCCAATTTGGGTCTGTCAAGGGCCCAATTGCCCCAAGATTAAGTTCATAGGATCACCTCCCATTTCTAACTTAATCATCATGCTAACTACGATATTTTAAGACATTTATACTGCAGCTTGCTTCGGTGCGTCAATCGCTTTTTCCGGCGAACTTCCGACGAACATCTGACGAACCATCGACGATTCTCCGGCGGACTTCCGGCCAACTCTTGGACTTGTGATCATCCACTTGGCGAGTTCTGACGAGCTTCTTTGGCAAGCTCATGGACTTCTCGAATTTGTTCTCGCAGAACCTCCGATGACTGTCCAGACTTTCGTCGAACTCTCGAACCCCCAACGTGATAATAGTCTTGACTCCGGCGCAACTCCTGCTGCATGTCTTACTTCTATCGTAGTTAATCCTGCACACTTATCTCAACATATGGATTAGATAACAAATGACAATTGACTTCGTCATCAAAATCCGAGATTCAACAAATAATACATAGTAGACCAAATGAAAATTTGTAAAACTTACTGGTTTAGCTTTTGTTTAGGTGTTCACTTGTTGATGCTTTTATTGTTTTCTGAAGAAGCAAATCCTTGTTATTACTTGCTATTGAAACGGTCAGTGATATTTTTCACTACAATAACATAACAATATATTACATTTTCTATGTCTGTAAATTTGTAAAATTGAAAAGATAGTTCTCTACTGAAAAAAAATCCCATTGTCAGTTATCAAACATGTTAAACACACAGAATTGCTTGTTTATTAGTCTTTCTTTTATATATTTTTTGTCATTTCAAAAGAGATGACACACATGAGAATTGCTAATGATGTTGTATATCTACTTACTTTTCTACATTATATGTATTAGATCTCGAGTGAAGGAGTACCTCCCCATTACTGGGTTGGCAGATTTCAACAAACTAAGCGCTAAATTGATCTTTGGAGCTGACAGGTGCGTTGTTCTTAGTAGTTTTTAATCATGATTGTAACATTATTATGGTGATCATTACTTGTTTAAATGTGATTATTGATGATTTGGATGCTCTTGTTCTTAGTGTAAACATAAAAAATGTTATCATGCTACTGTTACGTAAATAAAATTTAATGCAAAAATATGAAATCAAATAAAAGTTTAGGATGCATACCTCTCGATTTCATTCATAATACCTTTCTTGTGATTTGCAAATGCATCGTCCTTCGATTCGAAGGAAGATGCATGGAGAACTAGACTTGTCTTCTTCTCTTTTTCTATCCTTCGTGTGATCATTATAAGCAATGGAATAGAGACTAAGGAGAGATGAAAGTAGATCTGTAATCTTTTCTATTTATATATACTCCATAGGAGAACTTATTTATTTATAGGTGAGAGCAGTGGGTTCAAGACAAGCAATTTGGAGTCCCTCTAATCATGGTCATCCCCTATGAAGATTCTTATCATAATTGAATTTTTTTCTATTGCCTGATAATCGTAATCAGACTCTAATCAAACTTGTAATATATCTTATCAAATTAAATAGGGCTATATAATCTAATATTCTATTACTTGACCCATTAATTAGTGAGATAAAAGAGAATTCAAGATCATAATAAATAAAATAAAAAATTATTTAAAAATAATTTTTAATTAGATATTAAAAAATTTAAAAAATATTTTACACCTATCACGAATTTTATAAAATAAACCAATAAGTTCAATAAATATAATAATATTATATTAAGTTTATTTATTAATAGAAGTCATAACAATTATATGTTATCAATGTCATACTTCCTTTTATGTATCACAGCATTGTTAGTCTTCTTTAATATAGTCCATAATGACTTGTGTAATTTATCTTGTCAAGGCAATCCTATTATCATATTTAACCATATAGTCCATAATCCCTGTAATCTATCTTGTCAAGATAATTTTGTTATCACATTCAATGATAATATGTATATACATAAATGTGAATAGGATAGCAGAAAGAAATAATTTTAATTACATGAGCAAAAATGTTAATTCTGATGTCCACGAGCCCAATCATAAGAACTTATTCTTTAAATACCTTAAGTTATAAGACTTTAGTAAATGGATCAGCAATCAATATAATAGAACTCAAGTTCTCAATTGACATTAGTTATTTTTGGATTCTTTCTCTAACTATCAAGTACTTTATATTATAATACATAAAATTGTTTACTTGTGATTCTTAGAGAAAATTGCTATTTTCAAAATTAGGCTAGACAACATATTCTTAGATAATTTTGATCAAATTATGTCTAAATTTGGCTGTGATAGTCAGGTTATAGTCAAAATCAAATTCAGTCATAAATTGAGATTGACCGAGGTCAAAATTGAACTTCCCCAAATTAAGTCAAAATCGAGGTTGATCAGGTCAAAATCCATAGGATTGATTTGAGGTCAAAATTAAATTTTATCTAAGCCAAAATTAAGGTTGGGTCAAAATCAGGTTTAGGGCAAGATTTGGTCAAAATTGATTTTCACCATAATCCCCTAGCATCCCTGTTCCTTGTGGTTGGATCTTCCCTACGGCATGGATTGTGGCATCCTCATTACCTTTGCTAGCAATGATGTGCCATTGTTTGTGCTCCATCGTGGGTCCTCGTCCATTGCACATCGAACCATCTAAATTGTTGTCGTTCGTCGCTGAACAACAATCTGTCATTTCCCCTACATCGCAGTGCCTCGCCAGTCGCCCTTTGTGTCGTCGTTGGGAGCAGTACCTAAATCACCGTTGCCCAAGAAGACCTTTGATGTCACCGAGGCGTTGCAACATCTATCACTTGTGCCCAACCAGCGTCGTGCACAATCATCTCATCGTGGGTTCTCTATGGTGCAATCGTTGTGTGATCCTCGGTCTTTTGGCCAAATGTTGTGCTACTGTCCATGAGTAGCACCTAGACCATTGTTGTGCGCCTCATGGCCTTCGACGATTTTACCACGAATAAGCACGTGTCTACAAACAATCATGCCACTATGCACCTTATTCGTGACGCTCAGATTGGTCTCTGATTGCCATTAAGTCGGTGTTGATGATCGCCATCATGATGCATCGTTTGTGGCAACACTTTCTTATTGCGACACCTCCTATCTTGTCGCGACATCCAATGGCCTCAGACGACGCTACAATCGTCAAATCCTATCATCGTGATGACACCCAACGACAATCCTTCTGGTTGTAACGTGCCACGACCTCGTGTGATTGTCGCCCTCAACAGCGCTGTTGCACCACCACCGTTACCCAAGTCTTCATTAACACTTTACGGTGTAAACTTGCGACGATTATAAGACTCATCATAGCGCCCAATGCCGCGTTGCCACCATCACCCTCAGCCATCGCTAGAACCAGTGTACATCAGTGCTAGCAGCTGGAGTCCTATCACCATGACTCCCTACGACATCATCGACAGTAGTTCGCTGCCCACAGTAGGGTCATTGAGAAAGCAAGCTGTTGTCTTATGTTGTATAGTCGCGTACAACAAGTCGTCTGGTGATACAAGTGATTGCTGACCGATGACCACCTATCATGGAACCCTCAACATTGTCGCTCTCCTATGCCACTACACGTAGTGTCGCTGTGGCTTATGCAGTTGTATCATGCAATGTTGTCGCCTACACAATTGTGGCTTGCGATAGAGCCAGTGACCAAGGTAGGTTGCTGACCTTCATGGCGTCGTTATCAATAGCATACTATCGGTGCAGCTCGTCAATTAAGATCAAGCAACAACCTTTCGTCCACAATTCCACTCAATGTGGGCGAGAAACCTTTATTGCCTGTGATAAGGCATATTTTGGCCCTATGTGACGCGACACCGTACATCTCAAGAATCGGACACCGTACATCTCCAGAACCGGACACCATACACCTATAGAATCGCAGGATGCACACCACGTCTGGCTCCAACGGTGCTACTGTTTCGCCTGACCACCCCAAGAGCTGAGGGCGGTGTCGTCTGCTATTAGGGCAGTGCCGTCTGACGATGCTTGAGCACCCTCGAAGACGCCATCTCGTCAGAGAGGTTCTTCGGCCCCCGTAGAGTCAACGACCATGCCGGACCCGGGCCCGACGAATTCCCACACCACACGCAGGTATAAATACCCCCGGGCCCGACCGAGAAGAAAAGAGAGGGGGAACGAATCTAACTTACTTGTCGGAGGGGGCAAAGTCGGGACTCACCCGACGAGGGCCTTTTTGCAGGGAGGCGGTTGCCACCAAGCCGCGAAGGTCTTCTTCCCGCAGACGGTGCTCGGCACGCAGGAGAGGGTGACCAAATGAGTCGTATCCGTCGAGTGTCAGCCCTCGCCCCCCCATCTCTAGGAGGCTTCCACATCAGAAGGCGGAACTCCAACCATCCAAGGGGGCGAGAGGACGCGCCTGCCCATAAACAACGCTCGTATCGACCGGCCCTGGAGTGCCCACCCGAAGCGAAGCTCAGACCGACCTTGCCACCTCAATCGACGCCCAACGTGTTTGAAGGGTGCAACCCCCCCATCCAACTCAACAGTTCCGCCAGTTGTTCCCAACGTCGGCAGGTGGGCCTAGCCGTGCTGACTCGTCAGTCACGGCACGTTTGTTCACTAACAGCCTGCAAGCAGGAAAGTATGAAATAAACAAAATAGATCGGATCATCCTTCGCAAGCAAAAGGCGAAAACACAAAACAAATCTAATACAAAAATAGATTTAATGCTTTTATAATCTAGGGTATTTAATTTTAAAATAGACTCTGATACTAATTATAAGTATAAAAACTGATGCTACTGTTATATAGAAAAACTTTAATGTCAGAATCTGAAATTAAGTAACAATATATTAAATTTAGGATCCATGCCTCTCAATGTCATTCAAAATACCTTTCTTTTGTTGTGCCAACTCACTGTCATCCGATCTGAAGGAAGCGATTTGCAAGGAGAACTAGACTCGTATTTGTCTCTCTTTCTATCATTCATAGGATCACTATAAGTGATGGAATATGGGCTAAGGAGAGATGAGAGTAGATCTATAATCTCTTCTATTTATATATTAGTTCCTCGAAGGTCATATTGATTTATAAGCGAGAGCAGAGGGTCTAGGATACTCAATTAGGAGAGTCTCTCCCATCAATGACAGCCTCAATAAAGAATCTTACTATAATTGGACTTCTTTTCTATTGGTTGATAACCCTAATTAAAATTTAGTCAGAACTGTAATATACCTTATCCAATTAAACAGGGTTACATAATCTAATACTCAGAAAAATATCTTGTATATTTTAAAAATGTCTCATTATAACTTGCACATTGAAGCTCTGTGCGATTGCTGTTTTACATGGAATAATTGTTCACCTTGGTTTTGGCAAACTAAACCTTTAGGGACAAGGCTGAAAGTGTTTTGACTTAATTTTCAAATTGCTTTCTTTTGGCCACTGTGAAAATTGTGCAGACTTGATTTGCCAGGAAGAATGGTTTTTTAGAAATATTGCATCTGCTAGTTAGCCTTTTGTCCTTTATAATCATATTAATAACAGTGACATGTTTCAGAGTTCTGAGATTTTAAACCAAATGGCTGATAAGAAGAATGGATATCAACACTGATAAGCTCATCTTGTTGGTACAATAAAATTCATGAAACAAAGCAGATGGTTAAGAGAAATGAAAAAGAGCTTTTCAAATGTATCTGTTATGGACATATAATATGCCTTGACATTATTAGGTCTTTTAGCAAATATGTAGTTGCAAATGAAGAAGAATGATCACAGTAAGTTAGCAAGCATTTATTATTATCATTGAACAGGGACTTGCTTTTCACACTATAATGTTTCAGAGCGGTATAGGAGTTGACAGAACGTAACAAAAGAAGAAACTTCTGGTCAATTATTTTTGTCATTGATCATCAAAAATCCAGTGAATGATGATTAGTTTTGCTAACTTTGTTTTCTTCTTCAGTGAGCGATGACTTGTTTCTCTCTTTCCAACAGTCCTGCTATTCAGGAAAATAGGGTGGCTACTGTGCAATGTTTGTCGGGCACGGGCTCATTAAGGGTTGGAGGCGAGTTTCTGGCAAGGCATTACCATGAAGTATGGTGTCATCTCTTAGTTCTTATTTCGTATTATGGCAGTTTAAGCAAGTAGTTTTGAGATTCAGATTGCTACTTGTCCAGCGTACAATTTACATTCCACAGCCAACATGGGGAAACCATCCAAAAGTATTTACATTAGCAGGTCTATCAGTGAAGAGTTATCGCTACTATGA
This sequence comes from Musa balbisiana, assembly GCA_004837865.1. Lineage (NCBI taxonomy): Eukaryota > Viridiplantae > Streptophyta > Magnoliopsida > Zingiberales > Musaceae > Musa > Musa balbisiana. The sequence continues at coordinate 6,313,517 of CM017191.1, read as the reverse complement.
TCCGACAACAAGAGGGCTAAACTTTGAAGGTATGAAACATACCCTTTTCTGCCTTAGAATCTAGTTATACTTAATGTTTATTTTATTTATTTATTTATATTGAGCATTATTATCATTCTGTTTTTAAACTAATATTCCTGTTGATCGGGAAAAACCTGGTGATACAGGTCTGCTAGCAGATTTAAGTGCCGCTCCTCCTGGAGCAATAGTGCTTCTACATGCATGTGCACATAATCCTACTGGTGTGGATCCAACTCTCGATCAATGGGAGCAGATCAGGCTGCTGATGAGATCAAAAGGCTTGCTACCTTTCTTTGACAGTGCTTATCAGGTAACCATCTGGAAGAACTTGTTCTTTGGTTACCAGCTATACTGTGGACATGCAGGGTGAATGATTCTTCTGGTGCTTTGTTTTCGCAGCAGTCTATGCTAGTGATGGTATAAAATGTGACCATAATGCTTGTAGCAAACTTGTGTACACATATCCTATTTTTTTAATCTACCTAACTATACACAAAGAAACTCCATATGGTTTTAGGTATTACTTATCATAAATAATTCTTCTTCGCTAAACATTTTGCTTCCATGGACCCATAGCGTGTATCTTTGTATATTTGAGTTTATTTTGCATTATCTCATTGTAGGGGTTTGCAAGTGGAAACCTGGATGCTGATGCGCAATCTGTCAGGATGTTTGTTGCTGATGGTGGTGAATGCCTCATGGCTCAAAGCTATGCGAAGAACATGGGTTTATACGGGGAGCGTGTTGGTGCACTAAGTATTGTAAGTGGCTTCCATTACCTTTAAAACTTCTTATATGCTTTTGTTGGTCAGATTTTAAGTGATCTACCTTGCAGTCATTTTGATGATTACATGATTATTTTGATTCCTTCATTATAACTGTTCCTTTTTCTGTTAATGTATGGTTAATGAAATCAACACTTTCACATGTATCACTTTCCTCTGAGGTGTCACTTTCATAGTGTTAAGTTCTCTATTACCATTTCAGACCGAACATTAAACTGACTTGTAAGATGATAATATTTGGTTTTACCACTTTAATTGTTTTTTATTACTCACATGACCAGTTGGCTGGAGGAACAGATCACCTTAGTGCATGAAGGAAGTTCTTTAACTTTTGGTTTTCACCCTAAACATCTCTGTTTCCATTTATGTCATGTGCAGTTGTTTGTTTATCATGAGCAATCAGCCTTTAGTCGATTTTTGTATAACTTTCTGTTAACGACAATCAGTGTTCTTTAAGAGAAGCAAGTACTTTGTAGTTGGTTTCACCCATCAATCTCTGGTTTCCTATGATCCAACCATACAGTAAATAAATTACTGCATGAGCCACAATAGTGTGTTTCCAAGTGATAGAATGAGCCTACTTCTCATTTTTATCAAAGATCTCTCATCTCAAAATGTTAAATATACAATGCAAGGTTTGAGGAGTGATTTCAACAACTTGCATTTGGAGTTAAATTTTCTTTAGTCTGAGTCCTTACAATTAGGAGAGTTCATCCTTTTAGCCACTCTATTAAATTTGAATATGCTTGCATGCCACAAGTTTCTTAAGGTTCGCTTTTTACAACAGATCACACAGCCATGACGCACTAGATACCAGTCTTAAGATGTTTAACGGTTATTGTAAATTGTTTGATACTTTGAGATAGATTCTTGATATTTCTGTTTGGTCATAGATTGCTTTGTTGCTAAATTAGCATTCTAGCTAATTATCCAAAACCACTTTTAAGTCAATTTAGTAGTAGTTTGCAGCTACCTCATCTGTAATTAATGACAACTGCATCAATGTTCTTGACTTGATAGTTTTTGGTTTCTGCTCTTTCTTAGATTTTACCTTTGATTTCCACTTCAAATTTATAGGTCTGCAAATCTGCTGATGTTGCAACCAGGGTTGAAAGCCAGCTGAAGCTTGTGATTAGGCCCATGTACTCTAATCCTCCTATTCATGGTGCTTCCATTGTGGCTACAATTCTAAAAGACAGGTATTTCATTATTCTAGTCTTGCTAAAATCATTCTCTTAATCATATCTTAAGATGGAGATTTATGAAAACTTCTATGGTCATTGTTTTATTACAATGTTTCAGTTCATGTCTGATATGTTTGCAGTTGGGTATTTGTCATACTTCCAATTGTAATCCTCTTTCTTTTTCAAGTTCATCATATTTGCTATCATGTTTTCACCCAATCCTGCATTTTAGAGAGTTGTACCATGAATGGACTATTGAGTTGAAAGCCATGGCGGATCGAATAATCAACATGCGTCAGCTGCTTTTCGATGCATTACGTGCTAGAGGTATGTGAATTCTCCAACTGTCATCTCAGAGTAGTTTTTCTTTCTATGTTCAGTCTCATGCATAATTTTACTTATTTATAGCATTTGGTAAGTGACTACTACCTTAAATGTTTCACATCTATTCCATTGTTACATCCAATGTGGAAATCAGACGAGCTCATTAGGTTACATTCATTGTGAACCAATAAATCGATCTGCATCGGCTATATTTTTCTCTTATATCACTGTATGAAATGTGCAACATGTATGGTCTATTTAGAGAAGTTGTATTTACAGTTTTGAGCTACACAAATGGAAACTGTGTTCACTATCAATGAATTGAGAAGCTTCTTTTCGGGACATACAGGGACACCTGGTGACTGGAGTCACATTATCAAGCAGATTGGAATGTTTACTTTCACAGGGCTTAATACCGAGCAAGTGACCTTCATGACCAAAGAGTATCATATTTACATGACCTCTGATGGGTAACCTTCCTTGTCTCTCTTGCCTTTAGGGTTCCCCTGATGTAGTTCAAGCTTTCATATCATCTATCTCGAGTATAAATCGTCTTTTCTCTTTTCAAGTTTTTGTTATTTTGCATCTTTTGAGTATTCTGTTGACATCTTTCTCCTACTGTTTATTTCCACTAGTCTATTTCCGATAATTATAATTTGCATTTTGTAGTGTGAAAAACAATTAACTTGATACTTTTGTCTCCTTGGTAATACACTAGCTTTGTCTAGAGGTTTTTCTGATAAGCAAACGGTGGTTGCAGGAGGATCAGCATGGCCGGTTTGAGCTCGAAAACAGTTCCTCATCTTGCTGATGCCATTCATGCTGCAGTTACTCGCATGAAGTGACAAATGAAGATCTTGATCCAGATTCCACTGTTGTCATAACACCTTTTGGAACAGTTCGTCTGTTAGGTTCATCAATTTTGCCATCTTCTGTTTCTATTTCTGCAATGATAAGTCCAATAAGATGTGGACAAAAATCCTTCCATAACTATGCCTTGGCTAGACATAGTTGTATGGATTCTAACATTAAACTCATATGGGATTTATGCACTATTATCTATGATTTCCATTGTTCAGGTTTTTACTACTGTTCTTCATCATCTATATTTAACTAGGAATTGATAAAAGATCTGTGACCTTGCCGACATAGTTGTAAAATTTTACCAGTAAACTCATATGGGATTTATGCATTGGTATCCATATCTTTTATTTTATAGGTTTCTGCAACTATTATGTCCGATTTACCAATTTAATGAGTGTTTTCCTCAGCAGAACCTGTGACAAAGGTCCGTAGCTGTACTGATACTAGTTCTATTAACTGGTGAAGGGATGTCCTATGGAGCAATTCAAAGAGGTGGAAATATGTAATTGTGTTACAGTCTTTTGGTTATCGTGTGAGGGAAGAATAGGATGAAGAGATGGGAAGAGGAGGGGGAAAAAAAAGTAGGGGGGCGGAGCAGGAGAGTGAAGACCGAAGAATGAGATGAAGAGGCATATGGGAGCGAGTGCAGCTCATTGGTGGTGGAAGAGGAGAGTAGAATAGGGGGCGGCGGCGGTAGAGGAGGAAGAGGATAGATTAGAGTCGGCATACCAGAAATAAGGGCACTTTTGAAAAAATAATAATAATGATAATAATATTTTTTTAAAAATCATTATATATATAATTTAACATTTTTAGTAATTAATTAATATTTATATGATAGTAATTATTTTTTTTATAAATATTGATAATAATAAAATATTCATATAGTCGATCTTAACTAATAGAGAATTAAAAAAATAATTTGAACTGATTTTAACACCCCTACCTAAAACTAAGATTAAAGTAATCTAATTTTTATTTTTATCAATATTTTTAATTTTAATTTTAATTTTATTAAAATTAAAAATATAATTAATTATGATTTAATCAAAACTATGGGTGTTCGAAACTGAATTTGAACCATTTGAAAGTCGATTTGATTAAATCATAATGGTTCAAATTCAGTTTTGAATGCTATAGAAATAATTTGATTAATCAATTTTAAATTTGTAACTTGATTTTGATAGATATAGAAATAATTTGAATAATCAATAGTTTCGATTTTAGTATCTTTTTAAATTAATTAATTAATTTTAAAAAAACTAATCTAGTTTTAATTTAGAAGATATTAATTCGATTGAGCTCAACTAATTAATTGAAGTATATTAATTTATTTTGAATACATTTAAAATAATTTGAACACCCCTACCTAAAACTATCATTAAAGTAGCCTAATTATCAACCTTTTCTCATTATTAATTTTAATGAGAAAATAATTAATTTTAAATCTATTAAAGATTTGATACGAACTAAAAATAATTTTAATCGATTGGAATACCCTAACTAAAACTAAGATTGAAGTAACCTCATTATCAATTTTTTTCTCATGATTTTTATTTCAGTTTGTATTTTATTAAAATTAAAAAATAAATAATTAAGGGCCCAATCAAATTTAAACTAATAAACATTTGATCTGTAATCAAATGCACTACCAGTGAGCTATAGACCCCACACAATTTTTTGATTTTAAATTCAAATTCAAATCTAATTTTAATTTAAAATTTGTCAAAATTATCACTAAACTAAAAGTGTAGATGTTAAAATCAAATCGCATCAAAACTTAATTTGAATCAATTCAAAATCGATCTGATCCAAATTGATTCACTAATACTTTGATTTTAAAAGCTATAAACAATTTTGATTTAGATATCTTTTTTATTTGATTGATCAATTTGAATCGAATTAAATTAGTTCTAATTTAAAATATATTGATTTGATTAATTTCAATTGATTAACTTGTTACTCAACTAGATTAATTAATTTTGAATCAATTTAAATTGGTTTTAATTCGAAATAAAAAAATATTTTAACTGATTTAAACACCTTGCCTAAAACTAAGATTGAACTAACTTAATTAATAACTTTAACTGATTATTTTAATTTTAATTTTAATTTTATTTTTGATTGATAATCAATTTAAATCAAATTTAATTAGTTTTAGTTTAAAAGATATAATTTAATTGAGTTCAACTAAATAACTAGTTAACTAAATAAGATTAATTAATTTTAAATTTATTTAAAATAGTTTTGATTCAAATTAAAAAAAATGATTTGAACAGATTTCAAACACTCTGTTTGATTAACCAAAATTAAGATTGAAGTATAATGAACTATACATTAATCGAAACTATGGGTGTTCAAATTGAATTAGAAATAAAATTAGATTAAATTGAAGTTGAACATGATTAAGCTATTCAAAGCTAGCTAATCGATTGTTTGATTAATCAATTTAAATTGGTTTTAATTCGAAATAAAAAAATATTTTAACTGATTTAAACACCTTGCCTAAAACTAAGATTGAACTAACTTAATTAATAACTTTAACTGATTATTTTAATTTTAATTTTAATTTTAATTTTAATTTTAATTTTAATTTTAATTTTTGATTGATAATCAATTTGAATCAAACTAAATAAGTTTTAATTTTAATTTTAATTTTAATTTTAATTTTAATTTTAATTTTAATTTTAATTTTAATTTTAATTTTAATTTTAATTTTAATTTTAATTTTAATTTAAATTTATTTAAAATAGTTTTGATTCAAATTAAAAAAAATGATTTGAACAGATTTCAAACACTCTGTTTGATTAACCAAAAATTAAGATTGAAGTATAATTAACTATACATTAATCGAAACTATGGGTGTTCAAATTGAATTAGAAAATAAAATTAGATTAAATTGAAGTTGAATTTTAGCTATTTCAAAGTCGCTAATCGATTCACTAATAATTTGATTTTGAAAGCTAATGATTCTAATTAGTTATCTTTTTCTATTTGATTAATCAATTTAAATTTAAATTTATTTAAATAAAATTTAAATTTAAATTTAAATTTTAACCTAAATATCAATTTAAATTTTTTGTTTGATTAATCAATTTAAATTGGTTTTAATTCGAAATAAAAAAATATTTTAACTGATTTAAACACCTTGCCTAAAACTAATATTTAAGTAACCTAATTATCAACTTTTACTCATGATTTCAATTTAAATTTAAATTTTAACCTAAATATCAATTTAAATTTTTTGTTTGATTAATCAATTTGAATCAAACTAAATAAGTTTTAATTTATAATATATTAATTTAATTGAGTTCAACTAATTTACTGGTTAACTAAACTAGATTAATTAATTTAAATTTATTTAAAATAGTTTTGATTCAAATTAAAAAAATGATTTGAACAGATTTCAAACACTCTGTTTGATTAACCAAAAATTAAGATTGAAGTATAATTAACTATACATTAATCGAAACTATGGGTGTTCAAATTGAATTAGAAAATAAAATTAGATTAAATTGAAGTTGAATTTTAGCTATTTCAAAGTCGCTAATCGATTCACTAATAATTTGATTTTGAAAGCTAATGATTCTAATTAGTTATCTTTTTCTATTTGATTAATCAATTTAAATTGAACTAAATCATTTTCAAATTAGAAGATATTAATTCGATTAAATCGATTCAAATAATTTTCTATTCGAACTAAAAAAATTATTTAAATAAATATGAACAACCTTGCCTAAAACTAATATTTAAGTAACCTAATTATCAACTTTTACTCATGATTTCAATTTAAATTTAAATTTTAACCTAAATATCAATTTAAATTTTTTGTTTGATTAATCAATTTGAATCTAAATAAGTTTTAATTATAATATATTAATTTAATTGAGTTCAACTAATTTACTGGTTAACTAAACTAGATTAATTGATTTTGAATCGGTTCAAATCAGTTTTGAATGGAATAAAAAATAATTTAAACAGATTTGATCACCTTTGCCAAAAATTACCAAAAGATTGAAATTGAAGTGAGGTACCTACCTATCAACTTTTTCTAATGAGTTTAATTTAAATTTAAATTTTATTAAAATTAAAATAAAATTAATTAAAAGCCTAACTTGATTCAAACTGATGACCATTCAATGTGATTTTAGTTTTAAATATAAATTTAAAATTATTAAAATTATTTATGTTGGTCAATCACTAATCGAAAATAATTGGTATTCAAATCGAGTTAGAAAATCAAATTGAATCTAAACTAAATTTGAACTAATTGATCCAACCTCAATAACGATTCTGATTTTAGTATTTTTATTTGATTAACTAATTTAAATCGAACTAAATCTGTTAAAATTTAGAAGATATTAATTCGATTGAGTTTAAATTATTAACTGGTTAATTGAACCAGATTAATTGATTTTGAATTTATTAAAACCAGTTTTGATCACAGCTAAAAAAATGATTTGAATGGATTTGAACACCCCTCCTAAAATTAAGATATTCCAATAATCTGTAAGTCTTTATGACTTAAAAGTAGTCGGAAAAAATATTTCAATAATTAATAAAAAGTAACTTTAATAGATAAAAACATTATTTACTATATTTATTTTTTGGGAGAAAGGCCGCTCTAAAGGGTCGATGACCGGTCAACTACTTGGGGTTTTGGTGACGGAGCGTTGGCTACTTCGATCTCTCCTTCTAGGGTTTCTAAGATGTCGACACTGACGGCTACGTCCGCTATTCTCCTCTCATTGGAGTCCCTCTCGGTTGCTGGTCGGGCAACGAAAAAGCTGAGCCTCTCGGCTCTGCAATCCAAGATGAAGTGTGACCCTGAGTGGTACGAGGCGGAGCTCCAACTCCTCTATCACCACTTCGAGTCCTCCCTCCACCTCTTCTACCACCAGTCCGCCCTTAGGCCCTCCTCCGACCTCTCCCTAGCCAAGGATCTCGGGGACTTGGCCATGTGCCCATGTCACCCCTTTCTACTCGGAGAAGCATGCAAACTTTCCCCAACAGATGGTTGACTTTCTTGTGATTTAAATTTAATTTAAATTCATTTAAAATTAATTTAAATTTTATTAAATTTTATTTAAATAAAATTTAAATTTAAAATTTGTTATAATTATTTATGCTAATCTATCATTGAAACTATGAGTCTTCATATCAAATTAGAAAATGAAATTAAATCAAAACTAAAATTGATACCAGTTGGTTCGATTTAAATTGATTCACCAATAATTTGATTTGTAAAGTTTTGATTTGAGTTTTTTTTTGTGATTAATCAATTTGAACCAAACAAAATCAGTTTTAATTTAGAAAATATTAAAACTGTAAAAAAAAATTTATTAAGAGAAATATAAAAGATTTAAGTTTATCGTACATAACTCTATCCCCTTTTCCTATCTAAGTTTAACAAGTCATCCACCACCCACGACGACGGCGACAGTGACGCGCACCGTGAAGAACGTCGGCTTTAAACTAATTTTAGCACCCCTACCTAAAACTAAGATTGAAGTAACCTAATTTTGACTTCCGTAAGCTGATGCGGTGCACCTGCTAAAAGGCCATTTACCTGTGCACAATGATTGCCTGTAGAAAGAGGAGAGGTTTATCTGCTGAAAAGGGAGCTCATAGTGAGCAAGAGTAGTAATCCGTTCAATATGCCACCATCTCCCAGTTTGAATCAACAGATTCATCATATCCCATATACTCCATGATGGGTGCTTATGCAAGATTGAGATTAATGGACGACATATAAGGTAGTACTTGTAATAAATTGTTCATCAAGGATGACGATCGACATAACAAGTTGCTCGTACTATCAAAATGACAGATAAAATCACAAAAACAGGCTAAAAAATGGTATATGATGATTTAAAATTATTCCTGGCAATGATGACAGAAGTGAGGCACATCTGAGCACCTATATCTTCATGCATGTTTCCTTCTTAGGCAAATGTTTGTTATTTTTATCTTTCATTTCTTGACTATTTCATATGTATTTTTGAAGAATAAGTAAGGATATTTGTCCCATAAATGATATAGAAAATTTGGTCTCCAACAAATGAACTTCTTAAAAATCTATAGATCTATGAGAGATGATAAAGGAGGTCAACTATCCTCCTCTCAAGCGGTGATCCATATGATAAGTACTACGAAGACGCTCATCAAATCGCTGTACAATCCTCCTTTCTATGTGTACTACATGATCAAGAAGGGATCGATCCTTCTTATTGTCCACATGCCCCAAACTGGGGCTGTTGACTAAGGAGGAGAGGGAGAGCGAAGTATAGGAGATTATAGTCAAAAGGGTATAACATATGCCCCTTTTGGTTTTCTCTTATTTATAGAAGTCTTTGTCAACTTAACCATAATAGATCATATCTTATTGGGTATTGGACCTCCATCCAACTACCCAAGCCTCTTGGATTAGTAGATTTCTATCTAATAATCTCTCATTAGTTCTTATTAGATCTTATTCACAAGATTCAATAATTAAGGGGCTTACTAGATATCCAATAAGATAAGAGCTCCAGTGAATATCTCATATTCAAATATTTAATCGTCGTAACACCTATCATATGTATGTGGCTCTCTAGGCCTAATATCGAGCTTGTTGTAAGTCATACTAATCCAAACTCTTTTTGACTCAATAAATTATTATCTCCATAAAAATTCACCCAACTCATCGACAATGGACGTATTAGACCACTACACCATAGTCCTCAAATGATACAAAGAGGTCTAATCCATTTGACTTGTTTATCCTCAATTACCATGTATCTATAGTCTCTCATCCATCTAATATCCTAGAGACCGTATACCGGGTATGGTACTGTTAGACCCATACGGAATCTACTCGAGTCTCACTCTAATCGAATTCTCTCGAAGAACTTATCTCTCAATTTGAATGACTTTGGCTAGGGATTTGTCTGAGCAAGAATACATAGGTTATTTATCTCATGACACCGAGAGCGGATAATCCTCTATTGACACGCAATTGTCATCATAAGGTTGGCTGACACTTTTGATGACCGGTTGTGCTAGATCTGGAACTTTCAAACCTATAAGTTTATTATCAAAGAGTGGAGTACTCATACATAACATCCTTGGCATCTCAAGTCTAAGGACTAGATACTCCACTGGGATGACAGAATCACTGTCTAAAAATGAGGTATCATCAACCATCCAACATTTTATGAACGGATCGATCAGTGAACTCATTCTTCAATGAGTACTTGCATTGTATCTCTAGTGTCCCTATATGAGTAGCTATGAGACAAATTACCTCCATCATATGGACGGGTATACAGCATACTAGTTTGTCTGGTTATCTCAATGTCCTTCTCGAGTAATCTATGATTGAGATTATTTAGAGTTTGTGTTTAAAAAGAAAATCAGTCTCAATATCATGATCTGATTCTCATTGCATAGATCCATGGATATCGTCATACATGCAACAAACAACATAAAGTGAGAATAAAATAAATAATAAAAAAGAGTACGTATCGTTTCACATATGTTATCACTCACGTGATTGACTTGCATGACACCTATGACTAATAAGTGAACATTTAAGTAAGACTCTAAGTCACCAGCTCCTCGTAAGCTACCATGTCATCTAACCTATGTTCAAGAAGTGGGCACGCCACGACTCACTTCGCATTAATGGCTAGTGGCATGGCTTAGCCTCACCTTTCCTTTTGGCCAGACAAAGGAAGAGAAGGTTGTACCCGATCTAGACAAAATAATGAAGGGAGCCTATCCACAAGCATGGCCCTAATAGTCCTCCCAACGCAGCCCACATGTTGGCAAGCCACTCGGATTGACACCTTCGGCCCATCGGGTAAGGGGGGATTAGGACGAAGACTCGTTGGCCCCTGCCAAGTGCTTAGGTATAAAAGCTACACTCTAGCTCAGGTATGGGGAGCTCTCTCAACTCACTCAATTACACAGCTCATATTATTGTCCTTCTCCAACTCCATCTTGTGCTGACTTAAGCATCGAAGGGGTCGAGCTAGGAAGCCCCTGGTGTAGATATGTTGTGTAAGACTATCAATGGCTAAGAGATGACCCCATTGCCAGGAGATGACCCCACAGCAAGGGAGACTTCTGTTTCTCTACCCGGCCTCTTCGTTCCAAGGCCATATCATTCTCGGCAAAACATCCTCCCAACGGACCTCCCTTATCGGTTCGCCACATTAACACCCCACATCAACGAGGAGGAGACACTAGGATGAGCCTGCATCTTCTGTAGTGAACCATTCGGGCCAACTCACCGATCGACGATATTCATGACACTATCATTTTTGGCACTAGAGTAAGGGCCTAAACGTCACAAACACATCACTCTATTACTCCTCCCAATGAACATTCGAGCGAGGAAGCATTACCTGTAGTCTTGAACACCCTTGGGAAGAGAACGCACGTGTCTTATTTCAATAGAATGATGTCTCTGCCTTTGCCCAGACATTGAGTCCCTATTGGCGCCTGCTCAATAATCTAGGGCCTTCCCCACCCTTGGGGGCTGGGGATGAGCCCTCGCTTGCCTCGTTAAAAGCACTCATTAGCTCAAATGTCATAGACCTCAATGACCCTGCCACGCCCTCAGCAGCACCCTCTGGGCCTTTGCCCGACCTCTTTTACTCACAAATGAGCAAACTCCAACATCATGGACCTAGGCCTTTGTAGCCCTACGGCCTTGTCTCATCCCCGACAATACCCTCCAAGCCTCCTTGAACCTCCACTCAGTCTCCCTTACTTATAAAAGAGCCAAACCTAAGGCCTGCATCTCAGCCAAAAGACCCGAGACCTGCACCTCGTGCTTTTCATAGGTGCCCTACAAGCCAATCACGTAAATGATATCACGTGTGACACGATATGTACTTTTTTTACTTATTATATTATTTGATATTTTATCATTTTATATTACTTATTGCATATATATATTGTAATGTCCATTGATCTGTCCAATAGGAATCGGATCGTGATAAGATCAATTCGCCTTTAAACACAGACCCTAAATAATCTCAAGCATAAATTACTCGAGAGGGACATTGAGATATATGGACATATTAGTGTACTATATACTCATCTATATGATAGAGGTGGCTAGTCTCATAGCTGCTCGTGTGGGGATATTAGGGATATAGTGCAGGTGCTCATTGGAGAATGAGTTCAATGATTGATCCGCTCACGGAATGCTGGATGGTTGATGATGACTTCTTGTCAGACAGCGATTATATCATCTCAATGGTGTATCTAATTCGTAAACTTAAGATACTAAGGATGTCTTATATGAGTACTCCACTCTTTCATACCGGATTTATACGTGTGGAAGTTTCAGATCTAACACAGTCGGCAATCGAGAGTGGCAACTAACCTTACGAGAGCTATTGAGTATCGATAGAGGATCATCCACCCTTAGTGTCATAAGAGGAATATATCATATGTTCTTACTTAGACAAATCCATAGCCAGGATCATTCGGATTGAGAGAGAAAGAGTTCTTCGGAAGAATCTGATTAAAGCGAGAATCGAGTAGAAATTGTATGGGCTTGGTGACACTATACGTAGTATACGATCTCTATGATATTAGATGGATGAGGGACTACAGATACATAATAATTGAGGATAAATATGTTCAAAAGATTGGATTCCCCTATATCATCTAGGGATTGTGACATAGTGATATAGTGAGTCCCAATGCATTTGAGGATTTTTTTGAGCAATTCAAGGGGCAACGGTGTTGTCACATATTATCTAACAAAAATGGAGAAAGAGGTCGGCAAGAAGGTAAAAAACACATACAGTATGATGACACTGTTCTTGTGATTCTTCATGTCTGCTGGCTTAGGTATCGGATGGTTAAATATGTAGATAAATCTGCGGTCACCTCAAACAAATTCTGCATTCCAGAAGCTCTTTGGTCTCCCACAAGAAGAATTTCTCATTAATGACTTTTCCTGTCACCTGAAACGCAAGATGCCTTTACAGGTACTTCATGTTTTCCTTGTGTTACTTGATCTAGCTAATAAATTAGCACTGGTACACTCTGTGTCAATTTACTATTATGGAACTTTATTGATCTCAAAGTTTTTGATGATTATGTATTTCGGAATGTATCCATAATATAATTTATGGAAAACTTGTTGGTTGAACCCACCGTGGATACATTTATATAATTGCTAACACAAATCACTAAGGTGTGTTGCTTCTCAGTCTCTAATTTTTTACTCTTCTGTATATATAATACTAGCCTATTCGCTTGTGTGACTATATGCAAGGTTCAGAAGATCAGGAACCAAATCTAAAGCGACATCAGAATTTGGGATCCTTTTCTGTCCAAATGGAGTCATCGAATTGGATGTTCTGGAATTGTAGGCCCAGACTGGGCTAGCAGCAGTCCTGGAACCATGGGAACCAGCTCAATTTGAGCAGCTAGTATATGTACAGTAGAAATGGAATCTTCCATTAATCCTGAAGCGTTATTATGAGTAGCCAATATGTATTTTACAAGTGGAATCTTCTATGTGCTATGAAGAACTATGAGTAGTTTAAGCTGCCAGTGATGGATTGTGTTTAGGACACTAAGCAATATAGGAGGACGAAGATGAATGGAATAATGGAATGGAAATATAAATGTAAATGCACCTTTACTTGCTCTTTAAGCCCCATCCATATATTAAAATGAAAAACAAGAGGAATGGATAGACACAAGGAGAACATATTGATCAACTATATAAGTTGGAAATTACATCAAAAATAACATGAACATTCTTTCTTTTTTAATGGGTAAATAAAATGAGAACCATTCACTTTACTATTGTGTCCAAGTGTCATATCCATTTTGAGTAAAAGGTTCATTTTAATTGTTGACATGTCCAATAAAAGTGAGCCTATCTCAATATTTTTGTCAGCATGTTGGGTATTGGGATCAATCGGTCTTCACATTGCAATGATATATGTAATCCAGCTATCAAGTTTGCAGTCCATTGCACTAAAGGGTGTACTTCTTTTCTAGCTGCTACTTAGCTTCTTCAGATTCAATGGTTGTGTATTTTAGAGTTCTGTTAAATGGTTTAATCATGATGCTTGAGCAGCTAAATGCATAGGATTTTTGCAGGGTCGGCTTTTTCTTTCTTCAAGAATTATCGGGTTTTATACGAATATATTTGGACACAAGACCAAGTTTTTCTTTCTCTGGGATGTCACTGATGATATCCAAGTTATTCCGCCATCTCTGGCAAATGTTGGTAGTCCTTCTATGATTATATAGTCCTATGCCAAGGTAGAGGTATGGATGCAAAGCATGGAGCAAAAGAAATTGACCAGGATGGAAGATTAAAATTTCATTTTCAGTCATTCGTCTCATTCAATGTAGCCAGCAGGTACTAGTTAGCAGTTTCTTTGTTTTGTACTATTGGTACAACTTGTAGACTAACTGCTCAAATGAATCTAAAGGACGCCAACTTGGATTTAGCATCACCACTAATGTTCTATGCTTTAGGTTGTCTTTTGAGTGATGATTTCTTTAACATCTCATTTTAATGGACATTTTTCTTTAATGTAATCCAAAACAGCTATGACTTCTTTTGTTTATTTATTTGATGTCATTTGTTTTGGAGGTACACTCACAACTCCTAGATCTTCTATGTAGTCCTCCTCAGTTGCAACTTTATATTGATTGGCATATCAAAGCTTGCATCTGGAATAACTCATTTCTGACAGGACAACCATGGCATTGTGGAAAGCAAGATCTTTGAGTCCTGAGCAGAAGGTGCAACTTGTTGAAGAAGAATCTGAAGCAAAACACTTTCAAAGTGAAGAAAGTGGATCATGCTTGGGATTTGAAGATGTCAAAACGTTGGAGATCTATGCCGATGGTAATTTATCACTCAGCAAAAGTATCCCTTGCCTAATAGAAATGGATGGATTGTAGAAGAGGTTATCTCTCTCCAAGACCTCCTACTCGGTGATTGTTTCAGTGTATGTGCTTCGGCGATCCTGTCATTTTCATCCTTAGCATTTTTGAAGTTTAGCGGTTGATACGGAAGTTTACTGATCTGTGAGTAGTTTGGGATGCGTATTGCAAACACCTCTTATCCAACCTTGCTATTTGTATCCTGTATGCTTTTCTTTTGTTGTGTGAGCTTTGTGATTTCCTTTAAACAGCCTTTCACCATTTGAAAAATTAGCCAGTCTTGTGCACCTCAATAATTTCAGGAGTGTTCAAAGAGGAAGAGGTTGAAGAAGAAAACCATGTGCACTGTAGCATATTTGGAGAATATACTATAGAAATTGGAAATAGAAGATGACACATTGAAAATTTTTAGTGGAATATGATATGTTGCAGGATATAACTATTGATTGTCTTTTATTTTGCAGTATAACCACTTATACGAGTGTCTTCTTAAAAAACTGTTTTAATTATAGTTTTAGTTTAGTGAAAATATGATCTTTCTTTTTCTTGCTTTTGCAGCTTCTACTGAAATACCGGATAGAGGATCTTCCCTCTGTTTCCAAGGGATGCAGTGTTCAAGCATCCCTCGGAATTGCTTGGCTGAAAAGTACTAAACACCGAAAGAAGATCACAAAGAACATAATTACTGATACTTCTCTTCGCCTCAAAGAGATATTTTCTCATATCGAAAAAGAGTTACAAGATGGAACCAGATTCTGTGATATTGTCTGAGCTCATTAATTTTGATACTATTAGACTTAAAAAGGCTGCATGTTTATCTGATTTTCAATATGGTTCACTGCTAATTTATCTACTGAATTTGGAGGTATTTGAAGTTAGATCTGCAAACAACCAAGACAGCTACATTTCTTTTCTAGCAACAGTGAGAGGATCATGGGTGCTTTGACTAATGGACTTGAATTAGCCTGAAAGCAGGAAGGACTCTAGAATATATTGGGTATCATGGATCATCTTTGGTTGTCTCCTCGTTCTCATAGATGACATCAATCTTGCTGTCTTGAAACTCGGATATGCTTACAAGATTAAACCTGTCACTAAGATATGTTTACAGGATAAATGGAGAATGAGTATTCCAGTGAAGTTTTGGTTTGATCCTTTGATACATTATAGTTGGAACTGTGATCAATTGAGACAATTGTGGCACGAGAACAGTTGTTTAAACGACATATATCCGAAAGAATACAAAAGAAACCTGATTTTTCCTGCAAAAACTAACTTGTGGTTACACATTAGAGGATATGAATTTAGGTGTCATTAATGTTTCAAAAATCACTTGGTAGATTAATGAACCTAATTTTCTGAAACACAATTAAGTGAGAAATTTGCTAAACAAGGTTTAGTTTTCGTTGAAGATGAAAGTGAGAAATTATGTGATGGAAACAAGAAAACGTCAACATTTAGTACTCAGCTGTTATTGTGCATAAATTAGATATACATCAAGTCCTCGGTTGTCTATTACCATTTGATCAACTATTCCTTTATTCCTTGAAAATATTTTTTTACAGTTTGGAAAAGGGTTGAAGCTTTAGGACTGCTCATGAAAGTCTTAATCATTTTGAGGTTCTAAACAAAGCAAAGTTTTCCCTTCCTGTCCAATTTATTACATAATATAAGCATTTGATTCTGAACTTGCTTTTGTTGTTGAAGGACATGAAACATCTGAAAGATATAATTGCTCACCGGTGCTGATTTCCAGTTGTTAAAACATATGTTCCATTTTGTGCTAATTTTTTACATTGTTCCAACCCGTGGCAAACTAACCTCTTTCTTCTGCTATCACATTCTAAGTTCTGACAGAAGCTAAATTGCATCTCACAGCTATATTTTGTCTTGCTGGCTGGATTATCTAAAATATAATTCCCAAGAAAAATGAGGTTGATGATCTCTTGATCAAGTTCACAAATTCTCTCATCACAGTTTCCCTACCAAAACACTCTGGAATTGTGTTCCTGTTCTCCGAATACTGCTAGCAACTCACAAACCCAATCATTTTATTTTTTTTAGAAAAAAATATATATATATACATATACATATATACATATACATATACACATATAATGAATACACGCAACACCTCCAAAACAAAAAAATGAATATAAATCTTCGTAGCTATTCTTCATTGGGTGATAAAGTAAAGTATTAGTTAAAACTTTAATTTACATTAATATATTTTAAAAATTCATTATGATGCTAAAAATATAAGAATATTTTGTATTAATATACACTTTTACAAATCAAACAAATTAACGTTAACCGTGGTTATAAATGATTAACCTGAACTACTAGATGTTAAGGACAGTGACCTATGCAAGGGAACTTGATATTTGGAGGAATACAAATTCATATTAACCTGAACTACTAGATGTTAATTGATTTCTTACTTAATATTTTAAAATGTCGATATACCTACATACATCAGATTCGAACCAATCGAAGTTTGTCACCTACGTGGGTCTGATACTCGAACCGACAATCCATACTCAAAAGCATCCAGAGAATCATCATCTTCACTTTTTATCGTATCCTGCCTGTCCTTTCGTCGAATGGAATTGGTGGCGGTGGACATCTCACACACCATGAGCGGTTCTTGTGGCCATGAGAAGATGCCGGAGTCGTAGACACCACATTGCCTATTTTTGTGTTACATGAGTTCCTAACCAACGGTTCAAATCAAATTCTGCTTCCCGAAAGAAGAGGTCAAGCAAAGATCTGTGTTTCCAGGCTGAAAATTTTAGCTTAGAGGCAGCAGCTTCTGTTTCAGAAGGATATAACAAGCTTGTGGTTGTAGAGGCCCATGTTTGATCTTAGCTTCTCATTTAATTGGCCCTTTGATTTGGTTTCTAATCCTCACTCGAAAGATTGCCATCTCCTCTTCACCCCCTCGAGAGAATTCCTGGTAACCTAACCTCTTCTGTCCCTTCCATATCTTGTTTGTAATCATTCCAATATGTTAGTCGAAGTGTAATCTTCCTTGGACATGAAAAGTTGCTGCTGCATGTATTTTAGCTCCCTTCGTATGTTATTGAATGCTTCATTATGCTAAGTAGATGATCTTATTGGAACTCAGTTCATGCGTTTGGAACATGTCTTCCTAAAGCATGTCAGTTTGCCATGGATGAAGGAAACTTCATAGGCTCCTTCTTGCTTCTCTTGAGAGTTCTTCTTCCTTCTCATGTACCGTCACTACTACTAGTACTATTACTTTTTGACTGCTTCCTTATGCTGAGTAGATCCTAAATGACGACCGAAGAATTGAAGCCCAGCAACAACGAGAGAATCGAGAGATCACTGGTCGAGGATGCCAAGACTGACACACTGGCCATCAGCTCGCCCCGCCACGGAGATCGCCGGCCGGTCCTCACCAAACAATCGAGCCAAAGGCTCAGTTGCCTGTGCTCGCCGACCACCCACGCCGGATCCTTCCGCTGCAGACTCCACCGGAGCTCTCTCCGCCCCTCCACCGGCTCCGTCGGCTCCGGGTTGTCCGAATTGGCTAGCAGGCTGAAGTCCCGATCGTAGGATCTCGGTCGCCGTATGCATCGTGCTCATGCCAAGAACGACGTTTCAGCGACGATCTGTTATTGTATGTCCGTGTACAGTGGACTGTATCTTGTGGTTTTTGTGAACTGATCATGTCTCTCTCCTCCTCTCTGCACAGTCGTGTTCTTTTGCGGTCATCAACAACATGCCATCAGATTCTATGTTGCTTACTATTAATGACGAAGAAGAAGATATATTTTTGTTATTATTTTTTAATATGCTTTCAATTACAAAAAATAACTTTTTGAATATTATTTATGTAAGTCGATACTTCCAACGTGGGATTCAATTAAAGGAATGGTCTAATCAACGAACCGAACCGATCAATTTCCGGTTCGCTTCGGCATCAGTAACGACCGCTCCGAACCGATCAATCGTCAATGGGCCGCTGGTCCACTCCACGGAGCTTGGCCCATTTAGATGCGCTATTTGATCCCATTCCCATCCCTCGAACCGAATCCTCTCTTCCTCTCCGCGCCACGCGCTCGGGTTATCTCTATCTCTCTCTCGCTGGGCTCCTCGGGGGCGATCGAAGGTATACCCCAGTTCTCTTCCTCTGATTCTTGCTTCTGCCCCTCTTGTCTCGCCTTCCCTCGTTCTGATGATGCTTCTTGATTTCGATTGGAACCGTATCGATCGAGGTTAGGGGATGTTCTCGTCGTTGCGTGTCGGAGTTTGTTCTTTTGGTTGCTCCGTGGGGGAGTCACGCTTCGTTGGTGGTTTTCTTCTTGCCTGATGGTGAAGATTTGTGTGCTTCTTGTGATTCTTAGTTGGCATCCCCGAGTTCTTCTCCTTGTTTCCTCCCGTGTTTGGGCCCCTCGGTCTCATGATGCTTCTTGATTTCGATTGGAACCATATCGATCGAGGTTAGGGGATATTCTCGTCGTTGCGCGTTGGTGGAGTAAAAGGTTTTCTCGGTCGCCGGAGTTGTTCTTTTGGTAGCTCCGTGGGGGAGTCACGCTTGGTTGTTGGTTTTCTTCTTGCTCGATGGTGAAGATTTGTGTGCTTCTTGTGATTCTTTTAGTTGGCATCCCCGAGTTCTTGCTTTTGTTCCTCTGTCTCGTCTCATTATCGGTCCTCTCTTTCTGATGATGCTTATTGATATCGATTAGAACCATCTGGTTTGTTATCGGTCGAGGGTCGAGGGTAGGGTCTACTCTCATCTTTGCGTGTCGTTCAGGTAAAGGATTTCTTGGTGGGTGCTACGTTGGGGTTGTTTCATCCGAGTTCCATTTTTATCTTGCTCGATGGAGATGATGCAAATCTTTGTTTTCATTTATTTGTATGTTTCTAGTGATTCTTTTAGTTGGGGTCCTTAGCTTTTGTATAAATATAAAGGTTTTTATGGTGTAATACTTTATGCCCTATTGTTTGTGCTGCTGCCTTTCCTTTGTTTGTTTTTTCCATATTTTTCTTGCAAGAAGATTAGAGAAATTCTACACACAATTGGGCATTACTAGCCAGAATACAGCAGTAAGGGTTTTTTTGTGCACATTTAACTTAGTGGAAGATCACTTCTTGGTGCTCATTAATTTGA
The DNA here is from genome assembly GCA_004837865.1 of Musa balbisiana. Lineage (NCBI taxonomy): Eukaryota > Viridiplantae > Streptophyta > Magnoliopsida > Zingiberales > Musaceae > Musa > Musa balbisiana. Next base: position 6,293,283 of record CM017191.1, on the reverse strand, counting down.
AGTTCTAGTTGACCTGTGATTTATATCTTCTTCTCACAAAGAAAGAGAGAGAGAGAATAGTATGTCTGGTGATTTGTTTAGAGGATCTTCAGCATCAGGTTGTTTGGTGATTTGTTTAGGGAAACTTTCAGCACTAGAACTCTGCCTGAAGATCTAAGGATTTCAGTTTTTTCTCTCAGATTCAGTGTTTCCATGGTGTATTTGCTTTTATTGTTTGCTGATTGTTATCCATGTGTACTACTAACTTGCAGATTTGAATCATAAGAAGGATGTCTCTAACAAGTGCGACTGTGCCTGCTCTTGCCACCTCAACGAAGAGCCTTCAAGGTACATCTTCACTTAATATAAATATATCATGATTCTAGTGCTGAAAGTTTTTAGTTGATTTGCAACCTAAATCAGTGGTGCTGAAGACACAAATTAATGGTGCTAGATACTTATGTGACCCATGATGATCATTGAGATCTAAAACGTTACATGAATTTCTGAAGATGAGATGGTGCATAGAGAATCTGTTGGTGCAAATAAAAGAAGTATGAAGTAGATAGTGCAAGAACAAGATACTTTAAATCTGTGGTGAGGACTTTGAAATATATAGAATGCTAATCTGGCAAGCCAATTAGAAACAGGCTTGTTGTACTGGACTGATGCTACCACTGCACTTGTCATTGCCATTACTGGTCTACCTAACCTTGCATCTGATCCAGCTCCTGCCAAGAGAGGAAAGAGGAAGAGGGAATATAAGGGATTGCATCCATACAACCCGGTTAAAAATTGTACAAGTTAGGAGAAAATAGGTTTACATGGAGTAAATAACTTATACTATTGGGCTTTTTATAAGTTAGGAAGTTCTTGCACCAAATTGCTTTCTAATGTTTCTCCACTGTATGCAGTTTACACATTCCTATAAAATGTGTGCATAATGTGGTGCGTAGGACATTACAGCATTCTAATTGACTCTGTGATTCCAAAGGGACACCTCTAGACAAGATCACTTCAGCAGAGTTAGTGCAATGAACTAGGATAATGATGTCATCAGGCTTTATAATTTATTGAGGACTCATCCTTACGTAGAAGGAATGGAGATCTTTTATGTGTATCATTATCTTTGCTCTTGTTATCTGTTTTTTCATTTGCCTTGTGCATAAGATTTTCTCAGCTGCTATGAGCAAACTATCTTATCATATGTTGCAGGGACACCGGGTCGAAGGGTCCAGCTTCCATACTCTGATCTCTCATTGCCCTGCACTAAATATCAGCCATTTCAACATGCGCAAACTAAATTGGGAGCTCGGCGACTACGTTCTGGCTCACTGATATGTGCTGCAGCCTTGGTGTGTTACTTATAACTGTCATGAAATTATACTTGTGCATGATAAGGTTTCATAAATTAATGGCGTTAGTATGTGATAATTGGCTCTAAGGCTGTGATGTTGACTTATCCAGCTGTCCACCTTGGTCATTATTTGTGCATCTTGAAGTGTTGATATGACTATTTTTATTGCATATCTCAAACTTTGAGGAGCTAATATTCTGGTCGATAACAAGATCAAGACAGGGATGCATGTTGCTAGTTGGGTCATGATTGAAATTATGCAGCAAAATAGATGGATTTTCATTGAGTTCTTTTAAGCAACACTACTAAAGAATAGCTGGTTGGTCCTTACTTGGAGTGCTTGAATGCTACTGGCATAGTTACTAGAATATGTATTCTGCTGCATCCGAAAAGATGTGTAATACTTTTGGGGTATAATATAAGACTCCAAGCTTACCACAGGATTAATACTTTTGGGGTACAATATAAGACTCCAAGCTTACCACAGGATTGGAAAATTTTTCTGACGGCATGGAGGTAACAGTGGTGTGCCGAGAGAAATATGCATGATTACGTTTCCTGTTTTTGGTACCATTGTAATAGAGGTATCAGTAGAGTATGTGGCGTATTATTTATTTCTCTGGAGGATTCCAAAGATTCATTTCCAAGGGTTTTCATCTGAAAATTATAAAAATAAATAAATAATAATAATAAAGTTGACTAAAATGAATCTGTTCTCGGACTATTTTGTGATATTGGATGAATTTTTCTTGTGTTGAAAGTGGGTTGGCTTGCTGATATTATCAGTGAGCCACATGAAAGCTAGCCTTGATGATATTTCTGTATTGGCATCATATTTGTTCTACATAGTCTGATATGTGGGTTGGTAGACTATTTAGAAACGACATTATAGGA